>JAQQAC010009165.1:43463198-43486148 GCA_029783875.1 Phataginus tricuspis
GCTCATGTTTATGTCCAAGAGATTTTTGCCTATGTTTTTTTTTTTTTTTGGTGTTTTACGGTTTCATGACTTACTTTCAGGTCTTTGATCCACCTTGAGTTTACCTTTGTGTATGGGGTTAGACAGTAGTCCAGTTTCATTCTCTTACATGTAGCTGTTCAGTTTTTCCAACACCAGCTGCTGAAGAGGCTGGCATCTCCCCATTGTATATCCAAGGCTCCTTTATCAAATATTAATTGACTGTAGGTGTTTGGGTTAATGTTTGGATTTTTTATTCTGTTCCACTGGTCTGTGGGTCTGTTTTTGTGCCAGTACCAAATTGTCTTGATTACTGTGGCTTTGTAGTAGAGCTTAAAGTCAGGGAGCATAATTCCCCCTGTTTGATTCCTCCTTCTCAGGATTGCTTTGGCTATTCGGGGTCTTTTGTGGTTCCATATGAATTTTAGAATTATTTGTTCCAGTTCATTGAAGAAAGCTGTTGGTAGTTTGATAGGGATTGCGTTGAATCTGTAGATTGCTTTAGGTAGTATTGCCATTTTGACAATATTTATTCTTCCTAGCCAAGAGCATGGGATGCATTTGATTTGTTAGTGTCTTCCTTAATTTCTCGTAGGAGTGTCTTGTAGTTTTCAGAGTACAGGTCTTTCACTTCCTTCGTTAGGTTTATTCCTAGGTATTTTATTCTTTTAGATGCAGCTGTGAATGGAATTGTTTTTCTGATTTCTCTTTCTGTTAGTTCATCATTAGTATTTAGGAAAGCAACAGATATCTGTGTGTTAATTTTGTATCCTGCAACTTTGCTGAATTCAGATATTAGTTCTAATAGTTTTAGACTGGAGTCTTTAGGGTTTTTTATGTACAGTATCATGTCATCTGCAAGTAGTGACAATTTGACTTCTTCTTTACCAATCTGGATGCCTTGTATGTCTTTGCTTTGTCTAATTGCTGTGGCTAGGACCTCCAGTACTATGTTGAATAACAGTGGAGAGAGTGGGCACCCCTGTCTTGTTCCCGATCTTAGATGAAAAGCTTTCAGCTTCTCGCTATTAAGTATGATGTTAGCTGTCGGTTTGTCATATATAGCCTTTATGATGTTGAGGTACTTGCCGTCTATACCCATTTTGTTGAGAGTTTTAATCATGAATGGATGCTGAATTTGGTCAAATGCTTTTTCAGCATCTATGGGGATGATCATGTGGTTTTTGTTCTTCCTTTTATTGATGTGATGGATGATGTTGATGGATTTTCGAATGTTGTACCATCCTTGCATCCCTGGGATGAGTCCCACTTGATCATGGTGTATGATCCTCTTGATGTATTTTTGAGTTCAGTTTGCTAATATTTTGTTGAATATTTTTGCGTCTATGTTCATCAGGGATATTTGTCTGTAATTTTCTTTTTTAGTGAGGTCTTTGCCCGGTTTTGGTATTACAGTGATGCTGGCTTCATAGAAAGAATTTGGAAGTATACCCTACTCTTCTATTTTTTGGAAACCTTTAAGGAGAATGGGTGTTATTTCTACTCTATATGTCTGGTAGAATTCAGAGGTGAATCCATCTGGCCCGGGGGTTTTGTTCTTCGGTAGTTTTTTGATTACCGATTCAATTTCGTTGCTGGTGATTGGTCTGTTTAGTTTTTCTGTTTCCTGCTTGGTCATTTGAGGAAGGCTGTATTTTTCTAAGTTGTCCATTTCTTCTAGGTTTTGCAGCTTCTTAGCATATAGATGCTCGTCATATTCTCTTATAATTCTTTGTATTTCTGTGGGGTACGTCATTATTTTTCCTTTCTCATTTGTGATTCTGTTTATGTGTGTAGATTCTCTTTTTCTCTTAATGAGTCTTGCTAAGGGTTTATCTATTTTGTTTATTTTCTCAAAGAACTAGCTTTTGTTTCGTTGATTTTTTTCTATTGTTTTATTCTTCTCAATTTTATTTATTTCTTCTATGATCTTTAGTATGTCTCTCCTTCTGGTGACTTTGGGCCTCATTTGTTCTTCTTTTTCCATTTTCAATAATTGTGTCTTTAGACTGTTCATTTGGGAATGTTCTTCCTTCTTTAAATAGGCCTGGATTGCAATATACTTTCGTCTTTGAACTGCCTTTGCTGCGTTCCACAGAAGTTGTGACTTTGTTTTGTTGTTGTCATTAGTCTTCATATATTCTTTGATTTCTGTTTTGATTTAGTCGTTAACCTATTGATTCATTAGGAGAATGTTGTTAAGTCTCCATGTATTTGAGAGCCTTTTTGATTTCTTTCTAAAATTTATTTCTATTTTTATACCTTTGTGATCTGAGAAGTTGGTTGGTAGGATTTCAATATTTTTGAATTTACTGAGGTTCTTTTTGTGGCCTAGTATGTGGTCTATTCTGGAAAATGTTCCATGTGCACTTGAGAGGAATGTGTATCCTGCTGCTTTTGGGTGCAGAGTTCTGTAGATATCTGTTAGATCCATCTGTTCTAGTGTGTTGTTCAGTGCCTCTGTGTCTTTACTTATCCTCTGCCTGGTTGATCTATCCTTTAGAGTGAGTGGTGTGTTAAAGTCTCCTAAAATAATTGCATTTCTGTCTATTTCCTCCTTCACTTCTGTTAGTATTTGTTTCACATATGCTGATGCTCCTGTGTTGGGTGCATATATATTTATAATGGTTATATCTTCTTGTTGGACTGACCCCTTTATCATTCTGTAATGTCCTTCTTTTTCTCTTGCTACTTTCTTTGTTTTGAAGTCTATTTTATCTGATAGAAGTACTGCAACACCTGCTTCTTTCTCTTTGTTGTATGCATGAAATATCTTTTTCCATCCCTTCACTTTTAGTCTGTGTACATCTTTGGGTGTGATGTGAGTCTCTTGTAAGCAGCATATAGATGGGTCTTGCTTTTTTATCCACTCTGTTACTCTGTGTCTTTTGATTGGTGCATTCAGTCCATTTACATTTTGGGTGATTATTGATAGATATGTACTTATTGCCATTTCTGGCTTTAGATTCGTGGTTACCAAAGGTTCAAGGGTTGCTTCTTTACTATCTAAGAATCTAACTTAACTTTCTTGTTAAGTTATTGTGAATGCGTCTGATGTTTCTTTATCTCTCCCTTCCTATTCTTCCTCCTCCTTTCTTTATATATTAGGTGTTTTATTATTTGCCTTTAGTTAGTATTTGAATGGTCTGCTTTCTTTGCTATGATTTTATTTTCTCTGGTGACATCTTTTTAGCCTTAGGGGTGCTTCCCTCTAGAGCAGTCCATTTAAGATATCCTGTAGTGGTGGTTTATGAGAGGCAAACTCTCTCAACTTTCCTTTGTCTTGAAATTGTTTAATCCCTCCGTCATATTTAAATGATAATCATGCTGGATACAATATTCTTGGTTCGAGGCCCTTCTGTTTCATTACATTAAATATATCATGCCATTCTCTTCTGACCTGTAAGGTTTCTGTTGAGAAGTCTGATGACAGTCTGATGGGTTTTCCTTTGTAGGTGATCTTTTTTCTCTCTCTAGCTGCCTTTAATACTCTGTCTTTATCTTTGTTCTTTGCCATCTTAATTATTATGTGTCTTGGTGTTGTCTTCCTTGGGTCCCTTGTGTTGGGACATCTGTGGGCTTCCGTGGACTGTGAAAAACTTTACTGACTGGAACAATTTGTATCATTTGTAAATTTAAAGAAATACATGAATATGCTGCAATTAGACAATTACTACATTTTAGATAGCATTTTGGTATTTGGATTCATAGACTTGAAATAAGCTAAACAGGAATCTATTTCTGTTTAGCATATATATAGGCAAAAAGAGGAAATCTTGCAATGATAGCTATGTAGTATTATATTTAATTGGTGATCCCTGTGTCTATGAACATTATCTGAAGGAGCTTAAACTACAAAAGTCACACACTGTTACAAAATTTAGGGATTATAATTACTTCAAGCTTGAATGTTTCTTATGTAACTCTTGTGTGACTAATTATATTCATGACTTAATTCATTTTTTAAACTACCACAGTGAAATTTTTCACTAAACTTTTTAATATCGATGTCTAATTAGCACCGTCTGTAGGAAAAATAATTCAAAACTAATTTTAAAAAGTTTCCTCCTGTTGATTTTCAGGTGTTCTCTGATGTTCTTGCCTAGTGTTCCTATTGGATTTGTTTTGCTTGCTTTGGGTAAATTATAAAAATTTGCTAGTGTCAACTAAGAAGAGAACATATGAGGAAAGTCAATGAATAATTTTAAAACATAGTGACAAAAGATTAGATTTTATGCAAAGAAATCAGAAGGAAATTAAAACTATTTTATGTAGGTAATGATGATATCAGCTCACCTTGTACAGTTCAGTGTTTCTCAAAGTGTGTACCTTGGACAATCTTCAGCTAAATCAACTTGTTAAAAATTCAGATTCCTTCTACTGTACCTATGAGTGAGAATCTGTGCATTGCGTGGAGGGTCATTGGAGCCTGAGAATCTCCATATAATTTATTTTTTATTTTGGAAAACATTGCTTCAGCATTTTATAGTTTATAAAATATTTCTCTATGAATTTATTTGATCATCACAGTACCTATATGCAACAGTTTGATAAGCTGATAATATCTCTCAGCTTGCAGATGAAAAATCAGGCTCAAAGATGTCAAGCAAGTTATGGCAGAGGAAAAACCTCAACACAGATATCCAGTCTCTAATCATGAAACAATTGAAAGAACAAAAAATAATAATAGTGCTTTAGTCAGGTTTGATTTCCATCTCCTTCATTTATGAAATGGGTGTCCTTAGAATGGATATTTAAACTTTCCAATCCTCAGTTTCCTTAGTTAATTAGTTCAAGTTCTGAAGAAATCAAGTTTGAGATGGAGATTCCTGTGCAAGCAATTTACTAAGAAGTGTTCCCAATTCAAACAGAAGAGCTGGAAGAAGGAGTAGGAGGTATAAGAAGCCAAACAAGATTGTGATTACAGAAAAGGTCCTAGCACCAACCTCACCCTACAGGGAGCTCTGGAGTGTATATTAAAACTCAGTTTGTCCTGTCTCAAGTAAGGGAGCTGGGCTTAACTCTGTATCATGGTCATTGAATCTGAACCATCCCGGGAGAGACATAAACACCCAAAATTTTGGCTCTCTGTGGAGCAGGTGAAGTGGCTTCCTTAGGCAGCCTGTTCAGGTGCACGTTGTTCAATCCAATAGAACATAGAAGCTAAAGATATATGG
Source organism: Phataginus tricuspis (assembly GCA_029783875.1). Classification (NCBI taxonomy): domain Eukaryota; kingdom Metazoa; phylum Chordata; class Mammalia; order Pholidota; family Manidae; genus Phataginus; species Phataginus tricuspis. Next base: position 43,468,394 of record JAQQAC010009165.1, read on the forward strand.
ATTACTTATAATAAACATGCTTTTAAGAAGAAAACATACCAGCCAGATTCTAGATACAGCTTACTAGTAATTAATCCTAAGGTGAATCACTGTACTTCATTCAACTGTTTTGTTAATTTTATTTTTAATGTAAAAAGTGAATAGTAGGAGATTCAAGATGGCAGCATGATAGGCGAGACAGAGAACACCTCCCAAAACCCAGATAATGTGAAAATATAGTTTATACAACTAAACCTAAAAGAACAACAGGAAAGAAGGCTGCACCAGACAGCATACAGACCTCATGAAACAGGGCAACGTACTGAACACTTGATCCGGCAGGACCCAGGCCCTTCCCCAACCCCAGCTCATTGGCAGGAGGAAGAGAAAAGGAGCGGGGAGGGGTTGGAACCATGGGATTGCTGAACACCTAGCCCTGGAGATCTGCTTTGCCCGCAGAAACCTACACTGTGTGGTGCTCTGGATGATGGGGACCTGGGACAGGTGAAGTGCTTGAGAAAGAGATTCTGGACATTTGTGGAGGATGGGATCCACACCCGACCACTCTGGGACAAAGGAAAGACAGGCAGCTGAGAGGCTTCTGAGCAGTGAGAGGGCTGCTGAAGGGGCAGAGTTTGCATGGAACTTGCTGCCTGGGAGAAGGGATAAGGGGACAAGGTTGTCTGGGTGTGCTCTGATGAGCAAATTGGGAACTTAGAGAAGCTTCAGGTGCTCCATCCCCCTGGTTGGCCACTCATCCCAAAGGACCCCACTGTGATTCACAGTCTGCTGCACCTTCCTCCTGGCCTGACAGCACTGGCTCATAAAATGGCCGTCACTGTCCTGGCATCATGCCAGTCAGAGGGAGGCCCCACCTACAACAGCTAGAGATGCAAAGCACAGAGGCTTAAACCTGTGTGCTCGGCCCACTGGCTCTGATACTGCAGACAGGCATGGGAGATGGGTATCAGGAAACAGAGCTTTCCTCCCCCCAGGCAGCAGCTCCGCTCCCCCATGACCCCCAACCTCACTCTAGGGGCTGAGCAGCTCCAGAGACTGGAGCTTCTAGGCACTAAAGGGCACCACAGAGAAATATGAAATGTCAAAAGAACATGGTTCAGACCAAAATTTCACAAGCCGCAGAAAATGGGCCAAATGAAACTGAACTCACCAATCTTCCTGAAAGAGAGTTCAAAATAAAAATCATGAACATGCTTATGGAGGTACAGAAAAATATTCAAGACCTCAGGAATGAATTTAATACAGAGATTCAATCATTAAGAAATTCCATATCTGAAAAGAAACATACAATTGAGGGATTTAAAAGCAGATTGGATGTAGTAGAAGAAGAGACGGTAAATGGAATAGAAATTAGAGAAGAGGAATACCAAGAAGCTGAGGCACAGAGAGAAAAAGATCTCTAAGAATGAAAGAATATTGAGAGAACTGTGTGACCAATCCAAATGGAACAATATTTGCATAATAGGGGTAACAGAAGAGAGAGAAAAACGGATAGAAAGTGTCATTGAGGAGGTAATTGCTGAAAACTTCCCCAATCTGGAAAAGGAGATAGTCTCTCCAGCCATGGAGACGCACAGATCTCCCAACACAAGGGACCTAAGGAAGACAACATCAAGACATATACTAATTAAAATGGCAAAGATCAAGGATAAAGACAGACCTTTAAAAGCAGATAGAGAAGAAAAAAGATCACATACAAAGGAAATATCTTCAGGCTATCATCAGACTTCTCAACAGAAACCTTACAGTCCATAAGGGAGTGGCATGATATATTTAATGCAATAAAGCAGAAGGGACTTGACCCAAGAATATTCTACCTAGCAAGGATATCATTTAAATTTGAAGGAGGGATTAAACAATATTCAGATAAGCAAAAGCTGAGAGAATTTACCTCCCACAAACCACTTCTACAGTGCATTTTGGAGGGGCTACTATAGATGGAAGTATTCCTAAGGCTAAATAGATGTCACCCAAGGGATAGACAAAGAGTAAAGAATATGATTAATAACATACAAAGAATGGAGGAGGAAGAAAAAGGAGGAAAAAGAAGAATCTTTAGGTTGTGTTTGTAATAGCACACAAAGTGAGTTGAATTAGAATGTTATATAGTAAGGGAATTAACATTGAACTTTTGGTAACCATGAATCTAAAGCCTGCAATGGCAATAAGCACATACCTATCAATAATCACCCTAAATGTAAATGGATTGAATGCACCAATCAAAAGACATAGAGTCACTGAATGGATAAAAAAACAAGACCCATCTATATGCTGCCTACAAGAGACTCACTTTAAACACAAAGACATACACAGACTAAAAGTGAAGGGATGGAAAAGATATTTCATGCAACTAATAGGGAGAAAAGTCAGGAGTTGCAGCACTTGTATCAGACAAAACAGACTTCAAAACAAAGAAAGTTACAAGAGACAAAGAAGTAGAGTACATAATGATAAAGGGGTTAGTCCAACAAGAGGATATAACTATTATAAATATCTATGCGCCCAACACAGGATCACCTACATATGTGAAACAAATACTAACAGAATTAAAGGGGAAAATAGAATGCAATGCATTCATTTTGGGAGACTTCAACACACCACTCACTCCAAAGGAGAGATCAACCAGACAGAAAATAAATAAAGAGACAGTGGCACTGAACAATATATTAGTACAGATGGACCTAACAGACATCTACAGAACACTCCTTCCAAAAGCAACAGGATACACACTCCTCTCAAGTGTACATGGAATATTTTCAAGAATAGATTATACACTAGGCTGCAAAAAGAACCTCAGTAAATTCAAAAAGATTGAAATTTTACCAACCAGCTTCTCAGATCACAAAGGTATGAAACTAGAAATAAATCACTCAAAGAAAATGAAAAAGCCCACAAACACATGGAGGCTTAATAACATGCTCCTAAATAAACAATGGATCAATGACCAAATAAAAACAGATATCAGGTGATATATGGAGACAAATGACAACAGTAATTCAACACCGCAAAATCTGTGGGATGCAGCAAAGGCCATGCTAAGAGGGAGGTATATTGCAATACAGGCCTACCTCAGGAAAGAAGAATAATCCTAAATGAACAGTCTAAACTAACAGTTAATGAAACTAGAAATGGAAGAACAAATGAGGCCCAACATCAGTAGAAGGAGGGACATAATAAAGATTAAAGCAGAAATAAATGAAATTGAGAAGAATAAAACAATAGAAAGAATCAATGAAAGCAGGACCTGGTTCTTTGAGAAAATAAACAAAACAGATAAACTGCTAGCTGGTTCAAGAAAAGAAGAGAGTCTATACACATAACACAATCAGAAATGAGAAAGGAAAAATCATTATGGACACCACAGAAATACAAAGAATTATGAGAGAATACTATGAAGAATTATATGGTAACAAACTTGATAACCTAGAAGAAATGGACTACTTTCTAGAAAAATACAACCTTCCAAGGCTGACCCAGGAAGAAACAGAAAATCTGAATAGACCAATAACCAGCAAGGAAATTGAATTTGTAATAAAAAAACTACCTAAGAACAAACCCCCTGTACCTGATGGTGTCGCTGCTGAATTTTATCAAACATTTAGTGAAAACCTAATACCCATCCTCTTAAAGATTTCCAAAAAGTAGAAGAGGAGGGAATACTCCCAAACTCATTCTATGAAGCCAACAACACTCTAATACCAAAACCGGCAAAGACACCACAAAAAAGAAAATTACAGACCAATATCCCTGATGAACATCGATGCAAAATACTCAACAAAATATTAGCAAACCGATTTCAAAAAGATATCAAAAAGATCATCCATCATGATCAAGTGGGATTCCTCCCAGTGATGCAAGGATGGTGCAACATTCGAAAATCCATCAATATCACCCACTACGTCTAAAAAAAGAAGGACAAAAACCACATGATCATCTCCACAGATACTGAAAAAGCATTTGACAAAATTCAACATCCATTCATGATAAAAACTCTCAACAAAATGGGTATAGAGGGCAAGTACCTCAACATAATAAAAGTCATATATGACAAACCCACAGCCAACATTATACTTAACAGTGAGAAGCTGAAAGCTTTTCCTTTAAGATCAGGAAAAAAACAAGGATGCCCCCTCTCCCAACTTTTATTCAACATAGTTCTAGAGGTCCTAGCCATGACAATCCGACAACACAAAGAAATAAAAGGCATCCAGATTGACAAGGAACAAGTTAAACTGTCCCGGTTTGCAGATGACATGATATTGTACATAAAAAACCCTAAAGAATCCACTCCAAAATTTCTAGATCTAATATCTGAATTCAGTAAAGTTGCGGGATGCAAAATTAGTACACAGAAATCTGTTGCGTTCCTATACACTAATGATGAAGTAGCAGAAAGAGAAATAAGGAAACAATTCCATTCACAATTGCATTGTAAAGAATAAAATACCTAGGAATAAACCTAGACAACAAAGTGAAAGACTTATACTCAGAAAACTACAAGACACTCATGAAAGGATTTAAGAAGAAACCAATAAATGGAAACACATCCCGTGCTCATTGTTAGGAAGAATTAATATTGTCAAAATGGCCATCCTGCCCAAACCAATGTATAGATTCAATACAATCCCTATCAAAATACCAACAGAATTCTTCAATTAACTGGAGCAAATAGTTCTAAAATTCATATGGAACCACAAAAGACCCCGAATAGCCAAAGCAATCCTGAGAAGGAAGAATAAATCAGGGGACATTATGCTCCCCGCCTTCAAACTCTACTACAAAGCCACAGTTATCAAGACAATTTGGTACTGGCAAAAGAACAGACCCATAGACCAATGGAGAAGACTAGAGAACCCAGATATACACCCAAGCACATACCGTCAATTAATATATGATAAAGGAACCATGGATATACAGTGGGGAAATGACAGCCTCTTCAATAACTGGTGTGGCAAAACTGGACAGCTACATGTAAAAGAATGAAACTGGATTACTGTCTAACCCCATACACAAAAGTAAACTCAAAATGAATCAAAGACCTGAATGTAAGTCATAAAACCATAAAACTCTTAGAAAAATACATAGGCAAAAACCTCTCAGACATAAAAATGAGCGACTTCTTCATGAACATAACTCCCTGGGCAAGGGAAACAAAAGCAAAAATGAACAAGTGGGACTATATCAGGCTGAAAACCTTCTGTACAGCAAAGGACACAATCAGTAGAACAAAAAGACATCCTACAGTATGGGAGAATATATTCATAAATGACATATCCGATAAGTGGTTGACATCCAAAATATATAAAGAACTCATGCACCTCAACAAACAAAAAGCAAATGATCCAATTAAGAAATGGGCAAAGGACATGAATAGACACTTCTCCAAAGAAGAAATTCAGATGGCTAACAGGCACATGAAAAGATGCTCCACATTGCTAATCATCAGAGAAATGCAAATTAAAACCACAGTGAGATATCACCTCACACCAGTTAGGATGGCCACCATCCAAAAGACAAACAACAACAAATGTTGGTGAGGATGTGGGGAAAGGGAACCCTCCTATACTGCTGGTGGGAATATAAATTAGTTCCACCATTGTGAAAAGCAGTATGGAGGTTCCTCAAAAAACTCAAAATAGAAATACTGTTTGACCGACGAATTCCACTCCTAGGAATTTACCGCACGAATTCGGGAGCCCAGTTTGAAATATATATATGCACCCCTATGTTTATCGCAGCACTATTTACAATAGCCAAGAAATGGAAGCAACCTAAGTGTCCATCAGCAGATGAATGGATAAGGAAGATGTGGTACATATACACAAAGGAATATTATTCAGCCAAAGAAAAAAACAAATCCTACCATTTGCAGCAACATGAATGGAGTTAGAGGGTATTATGCTTAGTGAAATAAGCGAGGTGGAGAAAGACAAGCATCAAATGATTTCACTCATCTGTGGAGTATAAGAACAAAGAAAGAACTGAAGGAACAAAACAGCAGCAGACTTACAGAACCCAAGAATGGACTCACAGTTACCAAAGGGAAAGGGACTGAGGAAGATGGGTGGAAAGGCAGGGATAAGGGGAAAATGTGCGTATTACAATTAGCACAATTAATGTAGCAGGGGTGGGATACGGGGAAGGCAGTATAACACAGAGAAGACAACTAGTGATTCTATAGCATCTTACTATGCTGATGAACAGTGACTGTAATGTGGTATGTGGTAGGGACTTGATAATAGGGGGAGTCTAGTAGCCATATGTTGCTCTGGTAATTGTACATTATTAATAATACCAAAATATAAAAAAAGTGAATAGTAACCTATGCCCTACATTCTTCCAGTTTTGTTGATTGGATTAAAGAGAGAAATTACTATTGCAAAATACTTCATTAAAATATAACATTCTGTTCCCAGGCAAGATATTCTTTTATTTTAAAAAGAAATTGAAATTTTCAAAAACCTCTTACCTGAAGTTTCTATGCTGAGAAGTCTTTGTTCTTTCTGTAATCATGCTAAATAAGAATCCTTGAGTATAGCTCTTCTCTAATACTTTCACTGAAGATATATGTGGTCCTAAGTCTTTATTGTATTTCAATGCTTTTTCGTTAAGATTATAATGTTTAAATAACTTGAAGATTACCAAAAATACATTCCTCATTAACACCAGGAGCCAGTGTTAAATGATTTATCAATTAAAAATTGCTTCAGAAAACTTCTGAGAGTACCCTGATTATATCACAGTATTGTTCTACCTTTTGGCTTTAAGTTTTGAACTGTGGATTTCATAAATAGATAGGCTGGTTATATTAAACTGCTATTACTCAAATTTAAGATTTATAATAGCTCAAAAATAGACTACACCCAAATATTTCATCATATAAAGGAATGTTCTCTAATGCGAATGTCTTCTGAAATGTTCTAGTAGAAAGTTCATGGCAACAGAAATTGAACATTATAGAATATCCACAGATCCATTTAGAAATGCTATTCTCTGCTTAGAGTGTGGAGGGTCACATCCATCAATGTGTTTCAAATTTATGAGCAGACAGGTTACAATCTGTAATAGGTGGTACCACTTGATGCAAGGGTACAATTTACAAATATATCCGAAGAGTCTACAAAGTGAAGGCTGTTTCATTATGAGAAATCCAGTGGTCTTAATTCTTTACCTAACTATGGGTCTTGGAGAGAGAATCACATTCAGTAGTGTTTGGGCAAAATATCTCTTTAAGTAGGGCCTCATTTTCAACTTAATTCAAAATGATCCAAACCTAAATCTGGAAGTCAACTCTGGTTATCATTCAGTATATTAGGAAAGAGATCTTTACACACTTTAACTCACATGATCTTTTACCACATTCGTTGGGACTATATGACCATTTGTCTCAAGAATATAATTTTTGGAGTTTTATAAATGAAGTTGTATTAACTATGTTGGTATTCCTGGAATCTATGCTGTGAACATGCAATGTGACAAAGGCCAGCTCAGAACAAACAAGACACCAAGTCTATATATTCTTTGCTGTTCTTACTGGGGGACCTGTTGACCTTCCCCAATTTTGCAGAAAGCTACTAAAGGAACCAAACAGCCCTTATATTCTAAGTAAAGTCTCTTCATAATTGCTGTTGCTCTTGAGATTTTTTTCAGTTATGTGTGGAGACAAACTTTTTAGGTATTCTACTTATAAGGAAGAGGTTTAGCGTTTTCTTGTTATGAGATTAATACTTTTCTATACACTCATAGTACATGCCCAGGATGCCCATCTTCTTACACACTCTTAGATTTTCCCACTGTGCCCTACTTTCTCTCAACTTTTATTTTTTGTAGGTGTTACTCCCTCTTTCTGGAACACCATCCACAGAACCCTCCTTTTTAATAATGAATCCTATTATTTTTTATGATTCAACTTATATACCACCTCCTCACCCCAGAAGCTTCTCTTCCTCACCTTATTCCAGTGCAGATTAGGTACAATTCTTAATGCACCTAGCACATAGTCCTAATCCAATGCTGTTGTATCGTCGTTGTCAAGGTACTTAATCTAATTTCTAGACTGTGAGCTCCTTGGGAGTAGCAATCATTTTATATGTATTGCTAACGCTTAGCAAAATGCATAAAAATTCATAAACACAGAAATTCATGATAATTTAATAAGTGATCTTATGAATGAATATTGTTTAAGTAAGCATACTTTTGTGTGAAAGAAAGCCAGTGACAAATAATTCCTTTCTGTTATTCCTGGAATTCAGACAACTATTCCATGCAACATCTCTTAATTTTCTAAGGAAAACTGCTGGGAATGCCAGCGATCCCTGAGATGACAGGTGAAGGATTCCTCCACACCTTTACAGCAAGAGAAGAGAAGGCAAGGGGGTCAGTGCTCAGAGGCAAAGACCCTTTTTCTCTGTTCACTCTCGTATTTATTGTGTGCTTTCAAATCTTTACATCATAATTAAAAATACCACAGGTGCAGATCACAAGAGTGCAGAAAGTTACAGGATGTGATTAATCTTAAACCTCTCATACAATCAAAAGTTTTCATGTGTTAATTATTATCAGAGACACAAAACAGAGCTCTATGTGTGCTACGGGCTTGGTTAAACTAGAACTATACTATGCAGAAACAGCATTTGGGAAAACCACCTTCAGGCTCATGGGAACAACAGGAGCAGGTGACTCTCACAGCTTTCCAACGATAAAGTCTTTACGCAGATTCCAGCATTCCAAGAGTCTATGCTCTGTCCTGCAGTCCCATGACGCCCTCTGAAGATTCCTATCTATATATTAGCAAGCCAAGCACTGTGCACAACCCTGTCATTAACATTTCCATCCCCCACAGAAAACCCTATGACATTAACTACATCAGCTCGGTATTTTACTCAAGTCACCTGAGTATACATATAAACACTCTTTATATATATCCAAGTCAGGAAAAGCAACATGTAATTCAAATGTCCAATGCCACCTGCCTTGGTGATGGTATATTTTATTGTACCAACTTCAGTAAAATTCTGTCAGGTTTACCAGATCATACAATTAATTTTGTATCTAAATCATGCACTTATAATAGGATATTGATAGGGTGGTAGTAGAGAAATTGAGAATTGAATATTATTCACTAGATGGTATGACTTATCTGATCATAAAATTGCTTTTCATAAGCAAGTATAGGTGTTATTTCATGTGACAGATCACTGTTATCCACTGTACATGGAGAAAATTTAGGAGTTGTTAACATAGAGTCTCTAAAATAGATTTGCTAACCCACTTGATTTTGTCATGTAAGTGGCTAATATAGCCAATGCAAAGTCACTCCAATCTATCACAAGCATCTATACCTACTGCTGTATGGGATGTAGTCAAGCAGCCCTAATCAAGAAACCATATGAATTATCTGGACTACTAAAGGGCATGTTGATTTGTAGCAGAGTCCTTTACAAAATGACAGAAACTTCTAGTTGTTTTTCTTTTCTTTTTTTCAACTGACCAATTTATTTTTCTTTATTTTTTCTTTCAATGACAATTTTTTTCAGATTCTCTTTTTAAAAAATTTATTTTATATTGAGGTACATACAATAAAATGCACAAATGTTCGTGTGCAGCTTGAATTTTGATATGCGTTGTACTCATGTAACCATCACCCAGAAAAAAGCCACACATTCTATTTTATGTCCCTTTGCCTAATTCATCTATTTCCCTCCTCAGTGAAAACTAGAAGTCTGTTCTCTGTGTTTATGAGTCTATTTCAGTTTTGTTTGTTTTGTTTTTTAGATTCCACATATCTGTGAAATCATATGGTATTTGTCATTTTATGTCTTATTTCACTTAGCATAATCCTCTTAGGTTCATCCATGTTATTGGAAATGACAAGATTTCATTCTTTCTTTAAGGATGAGTAATATTCCATTGTATATACATACCAAATCTTTTTTATCCATTCATCCATCAGAGGACATTATGTTCTTTCCGTATTTTGGCTATTGTAAATAATGCTGGATAAACATATGAGTCCACATATCTTCTCAGATTAGCAATTTTGTTTTCTTCTCCCAAATTGCAAGAAATGTTTCTATTTTTACTTTTTTGAGAAATTTTCATATGGCTTTCCATAGTGGCTGCACCATCTGCAATCCCACCAGCAGTGTACAAGGGTTCCCTTTCTTCTACATCCTTTCCAACACTTGCTATTTCTTACCTTATTGGTATTAACCATTCTGACTGGTGTGAGATGATATCTCATTGTGGTTTGTCTGTATTTCCCCAATAATTAGTTTTATTGAGCACATTTTCATGTGTCTATTGGCCATCTGTATATTTTCTTTGGAAAAAATGTCTATTCATGTCCTCTGTCCATTTTTTTAAATCAGATTGAGGTGGGTTTTTTTGGTGTTATATGCCTTCTTTATATATTTTGGATATTAGCCTCTTAGTAGATACATCATTTGAAAATATATTCTTTCATACAGTAGGTTGCCTTTTTGTTTTGTTGATGGTTTCCTTTGCTGTGCAGAATCTTTTTAGTATGATGTACTCCCACTTGTTTATTTTTCCTTTGTTTCCCTTGCCTGGAGAGGTATATCCAGAAAAAAAAGTTACTAATGCTGATGTTCAGGAGCTTACTGCCTGAGTTTTCTTCTCGGAGTTTTACAGTTTCAGGTCTTAATATTTAGTTCTATAATCCTTTTCAAGTTTATTTTTGTGTATGGTCTAAGATAGTGATTCAGTTTCATTCTTTTGCATGTAGCTGTCCTGTTTCCCAACACTATTTATTGAAGAGTCTGGGTTTTCTCCATTGTCAATTTTTGCTTCCTTCATCATATATTAATTGACCATATAGGTGTGAGTTTATTTCTGACCTCTATATTCCATTCCGTTGGTGTAGTTATGTGTTCTTGAGCTAGTATCATACTTTTTTGAATAGTGTAGCTTTATAGTTTGAATCAGGGAGTGTGAGACCCCCATCTACTATGTTCTTCTTTCTCAAGATTTCTTGGACTATTTGGAATTTTTTGTGGTTCTATACAGATTTTAGGATTATTTGCTTTGTCATTCAAATCCACTGTTTCCTTTATGATTTTCAGACTGGGTGATCTATCTATTGATGTAATTGTGGTGTTAAAGTCCCCTACTATTATTGTATTACTATCAGTTTCTATCTTCATGTCTATTAGTATTTGCTCTATGTATTTAGGTGCTCCTCTATACATAGGTATTTACAATTGTTATATCCTCTTGCTGGATTGAGACCTTAATCATTATATAATGTTATTCTTTGTCTATTTTTTACAATCTTTCTTTTAGTCTATTTTGTCTGATATAGGTACTGCTGCTCCAGCATTTTTTTTAATTTCTGTTTGCATGGAATATATTTTTCCATCTCTTCAGTTTCAGTCTGTGTCTGTATGTCAGAAGTGAGTCTCCTGTAAACAGCATATAGATGGGTCTTATTTTTTTTTCCATTCAGTCACACAATGTCTTTTGATTGGAACATTTAGTCCATTTACATTTAGTCATTACTGATAGGCATGTACTTATTGCCAATTTGTTAAACATTTCCTAGTTGTTTTTGTCTTTCTTCTCTGGTCCTTTCTTCTCTTGCTCTCTTCCCTTGTGCATGACTTTCTTTAGTGTTATAGTAGGATTTTTTTTCTTTATCCTTTGTGTATCTGTTAGGATTTTGGTTTGGTTACCATATGGTTTATATATGACATCTTACATATATCGCAGCTTAGGTTGATAGTCACTTTTGTCTGAACACATTCTAACAAATAATACATATTTAACTCTTCTTCCTCCACATTGTGTATGTATGATGCCTTCTTTAACACTTTTTATACAGTAATTCTCTTGACTAATTTTTAGTAGTAGTTGATTGATTTTTGTCTTTTACTCTCCATACTAGATTTCAAGTGATTGGTCTACTACATTTGCTGTTTGCTTTTACTAGTAAAATTTTTCCTTTCATAGTTTCTTTTTTGCTTCTTGTTAAAAAGGCCTTTACTTTTGCTCTTAAAGAAGTCCCTTCAAAATTTCTTATAGAGCTGGTTTAGTGGGGGTGAACTCCTTAACTGTGTTTATCTGAAAATCTCTTTATCTCTCCTTCAATTCTGAATGAAAGCCTTGCTGGGCAGAACACTCTTGGTTGTAGGTCTTTCTCTTTCAGCACTTTGACTATATCATGCCACTCCCTTCTGGCATGCAGAGTTTCTGCTAAAAAATCAGCTGATAGCCTTATGGGTTTCCCTCATAGGCAAGTTGTTGCTTTTCCCTCACTACTTTTAAGATTGTCTCTTTGTCTTTGGTCTTTCATATTTCAATTATGATGTGTCTCAGTGTGGACTTCCTTGGGTTTACCTTGTTTGGGGCTCTCTGGTTCTTGGACCTGAGTGTCAGTTTCCTTCCCTAGGTTAGAGAAGTTTTCTTTTCTTCTGGGAGTCTTATACTGTGAATGTTTGGATGTTTGATATTGTCCTAGTGCTCCCTTAAACTGTCCTCATTTCTTTTTTTTTATTCCAGGTGTTCAGTTTGAGTGCTTCTCATTGGTCTGTTTGCCAAATTGCTCATATGTTCTTCCGCATCATCTTATCTACTGTTGATTCCCTCTAGTGTATTATTTTTTATTTCATTAATTGTATTCTTCATCCCTGATTTGTTCTGTTTTATCTGTCTCTTTGTAGAGTTTCTCACTGAGTTCCTCCACTCTTCTATCAAGTCTGGTGAGCATGTTTATAATCATTAATTTGAACTCTATCCAACAGATTAACTCTATTTCATTTAACCTTTTTTTCTGAAGTTCTGTGATTTTCTTTTGTTTCAAGCATATTCTCGTATCTCCTCATTGTGTTTGGCCCTGTGTATTTGTTTCTATAGGATAGTCATCAGGGCATGGCCTCATGTAGTAATGTTCCCTTGGTGGACTCTGTGTGTCTGGAGGTTTTGGATAGCTGGCTGAGGCTGGGTGGATGTGGACCTGGGTGTCCCAGTGCTGGGATTCCTAGGGCATGGGCAGGGCATCTCCCGTGTTGTTGCCAGCTGGGAACCTGCCAGCTGGGTGGCTGTTGTCTAAGGGGCACAGCCTGGGGAGCTCCCAGGTGGGCAGTGGAGAGGGTCCACTCTGGAAGGGCAGCAGGGGGTAGGGGAGCATGGTCTGGGGGTCTCCTGGGTGGAAACCAGGCTGGGGCCATGCAAATAGATTCACTGAGGACAGAAAGGGTGGGGCAGGGTGAATCCACATGAGTTTTACAGTAGTATCACCTTGGTGGGATGGCTAGATCTCTAACAGTAACGTTTGGGTGTGGGTGGGGGCTAGGAGGCTGCCTCCATCACATCTGGACCTGGTGTATTCACCTTGACCCTGTTACTGTCCACACTGTCAGTGTATCTGGGGAACATAAAGTGTTTCTCACCCAGCTCCTGTCTGCACTCGAGTGTCTGGGGGAAATCTCAACAATGGCCCTCACCCTGCCCTTATCCATGCTAGCTGTGTCCCTCGGGAAGTAAACTGTGGTGCTTACCTGCTCCGGTTCACACTAGGAGTGACGGGAGGTCATAAATGATAGTGCTCACCAGCACTTATGGTCCTGGAGGGTGTCCGACAGTTCACTTGCGCAGGTTTAAGCCCTCCAACTGGTGTTTTATCTGTGGCCCAGGGCAGGTGAGTCTGCGCTCCAGTATCTTAGCAATATCTTTCCCTATTGCAGGGCCACCTTGGGGATGAGGCTTCCTCCATTACTGTGTCTCCATCTCTCCTGATGTTTTTTATCTGAACTGCTGTGTGTGTGTAGATGAAGATTTTGTGTGAATGTAGGAGGAGGTGGGCTCAGGCTCTTTCTGTTCCCCCATCTTGGACTCATTAGCATTTCTAGTTGTTATTTAAACTCTGTGGCACTTAACTCTCAGATCTGTGTTAGTTATATCTGACATGTAGGTCTCTAGGCACCATTATTTTAATGTGGAGTCTGAATATAAGGAAAGGTTGAACTGAAGCCTTATGGGTGTTGCCAATATTGCCCAGCCAAGGATATTGTCAGTATGGAACAATAGCACCAATTAAGGAGAATGCTGTCATTGTTGAAGATAATTGACTTATAACGTTTGTTTCAGATACTAATGGGTAATTTTAAGACATGACATGACAGATAAATACCACTGAAAACTGGAATGACCAAATTGGAACATTCCTAGGCATAAATGAAATTATAGTATAACAAGCTGCTTGTCACCTGACCGTATCCTGTCTTCCAATCCAGTTACTTCCTTGGGTTGTAGTTTTTGCAATTTTCCTGAAATATCCATAGTGACCCTGAAACTATGCATTTTGTGATACACTCTGCTGCTTATTTTTCCTCTACTCATCCTAAACATGTCCTTTTTTCCATTTTGCTAAGTTCACTATCATGATGTTTGCACATCTTTGATTAAGAGTATGATCTATTCCTAGAAGAAACCACAATAGAGGGCTAGTTATGTGCATTTTAGTGTCTTCATATAATGGAGTACATTGAAAAGGAAATTCTTGTGTTCTAATGTGGAAGGGGTTACAAATACATTGTTAAGTGAGAAAATCTAGGTACAGAATAGTGTATGCAGTATGCTACCACTTGTGTAAAAAAACAGAAGGATAAAATACTTAAGTATGCAGGCGTAGATCCTCTTAGGAATGCTGTATATGACACTGTTAACATTGGTTGCTTCTGCACTTTTTGAATATTGAACTATGTGGATGAATTACCAACTAAAGAACATATAAATTTTTTAAGGGATAAGAAAGCGCATTAGATGGAAAAAGGTATAGGAAAGGTTCCTAAAAAAACTAAAATAGAACTACCATATGATCCAATAATTCTACTTGTATATATTTCTTCAAAGGAAATGAAAATGCTAACTTTAAAACATATGTGCACACTCCCACTTCCATAGCAACATTATTTACAATAGCCAAGAATGGATACAACCTAAACTACTCATCAACTTTGCCAAAACTCTCTTAGAACTCTGCTCTAGTCTTAAGGCCTTTCCTTCTCAACCTTCCTTCCTCTCCCTCCCTCCACAGGAGTGGGCCTGCCTCATGGTCTCACAGCTTTTCTTCCCCACAACCAGTTTAATTGAGACATAATTGACATACATCACTATATAAGTTTAAGGTGTATAGCAGTTATGGTTTAACTTACATATGTTGTGAAATGATTACTTCAATAAGATTAGAAGTATCCACCATCTTTCATATAGGTATAATAAAAAAGAAAGAAAAAATAGAAAATTAAATTTCCTTGTAATGAGAACTCTTAGAATTTCTCTCTTAACTTTCATATATTTCATACAGCAGCGTTAACTATAGTCTCATGTTGTACATTACATCCCTAGTACTTATTTACAACAAAGTTTGTATCTTTTGATCATTTTACTCCAATTTCTCTTCCCCCAATCCCCAGCTCTGGTAACCACAAATCTGATCTCTTTTTCTATGAGTTTTTTTTTATTCCACAGATAAGTAAGATCGTACAGAATTTACCTCTCTCTGTCTCATTTATCTCACATATATTACCCTCAAAATCTATTTGTGTTGTCACAAATGGCAGAATTTCCTTATTATTTATGGCTGAGTAATATTCCATTGTATAAATACACCATAATTTCTTTATTCATCTGTTGATGGACACAAGTTGTTCCCAGGTCTTGGCTATTGTAAATAATGCTTCTATGGCCATGGTAGTGCGGGTGTATTTTGGAATTAGTGTTTTCATTCACTTTGGATATATTCCCCAAAGTAGAATTGTTGGATCATATGGTAAGGATCCTCTGTACTCTTTTACGTAGTGGCTCTACCAATTTACAGTCCAACAATAGTGCAAAAGAGTTCCTTTTCCCCATATCCTTGCCTATTTGTTATCTCATGTCATTTTGACAATGGCCATCCTAACAGCCACGCGGTGTTAATATCTCATTGTGGTTTTGATTAGCATTTCCCTAGTGACTTGTGATGTTGAATATCTTTTCATGTGCCTATTGGCCTTCATATATCTTTTGCTCATTTTTTAATTGGGTTCTTTTTTGGCTTTTCAATTGCATGAGTTCTTTATATAACTTAGATATTAATCCCATGTCAGATATATCTGGCAAATTTTTTCCCATTCTGTAGGTTTTCTTTTCATTGTGTTCATGGTTTCTTTTGCTGTGCAGAAGTTTTTGGCTTGGTGTGGTCTTGCTATTTTTTATTTTTTTGCATATGCTTCAGGTGTCAAATCCAAAACATCATCACCAAGACCCATGTCAAATTTTCCCTGTTTCCTTTTATGAGTTAAATGCTTCAGGTCTTACATTTAAGTTTTTAATTCACTTTGACTTAATTTTTGTGAGTGGTATAAAATAGGGATCTAGTTTCATTCTTTTACAAGTGAATATCCAGTTTTCCCAGCACCATTTTTTTTAAGAGACTGTCTTCTCCACCAAGTATTCTTGGCTCCTTGTCAATTATTAGTTAACCATATATGCTAGGGTTTATTTCAGGGCTCTTGATCTGTTCCATTCCTCTGTTTGTCTGTTTTTATGACAGTACCATATTGGTTTTTTTTGTATCATTAATCTACAATTACATGTGCAATATTATGGTTACTAAAGCTCACTTCATCAGGTCCCCCCACCTACCCTTTTACAGTCACTGTCCATCAGCATAGTGAGATGCTATAGAATCACTACTTGTCTTCTCTGAGTTGTACAGCTCTCCCCATGCCCCCTCAACATTATGTCTCATAATCGTAATGCTCCTGTTTCCCCCTTGGCCGTCCCTTCCCACCCATCCTCCCCAGTCCCTTTCCCTTTGGTAATTATTAGTCCATTCTTGGATTCTATGAGTCTGCTGCTGTTTTGTTCCTTCAGTTTTTTTCTTTGTTCTTATACTCCACATATGAGTGAAATCATTTGATATTTGTCTTTTTCTGCTTGGCTTATTTCACTGAGTATAATACCCTCTAGCTCCATCCATGCTGTTGCAAATGGTAGGATTTGTTTTCTTCTTATGGTTGAATAATATTCCATTGTGTATATGTACCATATCTTTATCCATTCATCTACTGATGGACACTTAGGTTGCTTCCATTTCTTGGATATTGTAAATAGTGCTGCAATAAACATAGGGGTGCATCTGTCTTTTTCAAACTGGGCTGCTGCATTCTTAGGGAAAATTTCTAGGAGTGGGATTCCTGGGTCAAATGGTATTGCTATTTTGAGTTTTTTGAGGAACCTCCATACTGCTTTTCACAATGTTTGAACTAATTTGCATTCCCACCAGCAGTGTAGGAGGGTTCCCCTTTCTTCACATCCTTGCCAACATTTGTTGTTGTTTGTGTTTTGGATGTTGGCCATCCTTACTGGTGTGAGGTAATATCTCATTGTGGTTTTAATTTGCATTTCTCTGATGATTAGCGATGTGGAGCATCTTTTTATGTCCCTGTTGGCCATCTGAATTTCTTCTTTGGAGAAGTGTCTATTCATGTCCTCTGCCCATTTCTTAATTGGATTATTTGCTTTCTGTTTGTTGACGTTCGTGAGTTCTTTATATAATCTGGATGTCAACCCCTTATTGGATATGTCATTTATGAATATATTCTCCCATACTGTGGGATGTCTTTTTGTTCTACTGATGGTGTCCTTTGCTGTGCAGAAGCTTTTCAGCTTGATATAGTCCCACTCGTTCATTTTTGCTTTTGTTTCCCTTGCCCGGGGGGATATGTTCATGAAGAAGTCGCTCATGTTT
>JAQQAC010009165.1:43486548-43589498 GCA_029783875.1 Phataginus tricuspis
ATCCTCCCCAGTCCCTTTCCCTTTGGTAATTATTAGTCCATTCTTGGATTCTATGAGTCTGCTGCTGTTTTGTTCCTTCAGTTTTTTTCTTTGTTCTTATACTCCACATATGAGTGAAATCATTTGATATTTGTCTTTTTCTGCTTGGCTTATTTCACTGAGTATAATACCCTCTAGCTCCATCCATGCTGTTGCAAATGGTAGGATTTGTTTTCTTCTTATGGTTGAATAATATTCCATTGTGTATATGTACCATATCTTTATCCATTCATCTACTGATGGACACTTAGGTTGCTTCCATTTCTTGGATATTGTAAATAGTGCTGCAATAAACATAGGGGTGCATCTGTCTTTTTCAAACTGGGCTGCTGCATTCTTAGGGAAAATTTCTAGGAGTGGGATTCCTGGGTCAAATGGTATTGCTATTTTGAGTTTTTTGAGGAACCTCCATACTGCTTTTCACAATGTTTGAACTAATTTGCATTCCCACCAGCAGTGTAGGAGGGTTCCCCTTTCTTCACATCCTTGCCAACATTTGTTGTTGTTTGTGTTTTGGATGTTGGCCATCCTTACTGGTGTGAGGTAATATCTCATTGTGGTTTTAATTTGCATTTCTCTGATGATTAGCGATGTGGAGCATCTTTTTATGTCCCTGTTGGCCATCTGAATTTCTTCTTTGGAGAAGTGTCTATTCATGTCCTCTGCCCATTTCTTAATTGGATTATTTGCTTTCTGTTTGTTGACGTTCGTGAGTTCTTTATATAATCTGGATGTCAACCCCTTATTGGATATGTCATTTATGAATATATTCTCCCATACTGTGGGATGTCTTTTTGTTCTACTGATGGTGTCCTTTGCTGTGCAGAAGCTTTTCAGCTTGATATAGTCCCACTCGTTCATTTTTGCTTTTGTTTCCCTTGCCCGGGGGGATATGTTCATGAAGAAGTCGCTCATGTTTATGTCTGAGAGGTTTTTGCCTATGTTTTTTTCTAAGAGTTTTATGGTTTCCTGAATTACATTCAGGTCTTTGATCCATTTTGAGTTTACTTTTGTGCATGGGGTTAGACAGTAGTCCAGTTTCATTCTCTTACATGTAGCTGTCCAGTTTTTCCAACACCAGCTGCTGAAGAGGCTGTCATCTCCCCATTGTATATCCATGGCTCCTTTATCATATATTAATTGACCGTATATGTTTGGGTTAATGTTTGGATTTTCTATTCTTTTCCACTGGTCTGTGGGTCTGTTCTTGTGCCAATACCAAATTGTCTTGATTACTGTAGCTTTGTAGTAGAGCTTGAAGTCTTGGAGCATAATTCCCCGTGTTTTATTCTTCCTTCTCAGGATTGCTTTGGCTATTCGGGGTCTGTTGTGGTTCCATATGAATTTTAGAACTATTTGTTCCAGTTCATTGAAGAATGCTGTTGGTATTTTGATAGGGATTGCATTGAATCTGTAGATTGCTTTAGGTAGTATAGCCACTTTGACAATATTTATTCTTCGTAGCCAAGAACATGGGATGAATTTCCATTTGTTAGTGTACTCTTTAATTTCTCTTACGAGTGTCTTGTAGTTTTCAGGGTATAGGTCTTTCACTTCCTTCATTAGGTTTATGCCTAGGTATTTTATTCTTTTTATTCTTTTTGATGCAGTTGTTAATGGAATTGTTTTCCTGATTTCTCTTTCTGTTAACTCATCGTTAGTGTACAGGAAAGCAACAGATTTCTGAGTGTTAATTTTGTATCCTGTAACTTTGCTGAATTCATATGTTAGTTCTAGTAGTCTTGGAATGAAGTCTTTAGGGTATTTTATGTACAATATCATGTCATCTGCAAATAGTGACTATTTGGCTTCTTCTTTACCAATCTGGATTCCTTGTATTTCTTTGTTTTGTCTGATTTCCGTGGCTAGGACCTCCAGTACTATGTTGAATAACAGTGGGGAGAGTGGGCATCTCTGTCTTCTTCCAAACTTAGATGAAAACCTTTCAGCTTCTCGTTGTTAGTATAATGTTGGCTGTGGGTTTGTCATCTATGGCCTTTATTATGTTGAGGTACTTGCCCTCTATACCCATTTTGTTGAGAGTTTTTATCATGAATGGATGTTGAATTTTATCAAATGCTTTTTCAGTATCTATGGAGATGATCATGTGGTTTTTGTTTTTCTTTTCGTTGATGAGGTGGATGATGTTGATGGATTTTCTAATGTTGTATCATCCTTGAATCCCTGACATAAATCCCATTTGATCATGATATATTATCCTCTTGATGTATTTTTGCATTCAGTTTGCTAATATTTTGTTGAGTGTTTTTGCATCTATGTTCATCAGGGATATAGGTCTGTAATTTTCTTTTTTGGTGAGCTCTCTGCCAGGTTTTGGTATTAGAGTGATACTGGCTTCATAGAATGAGTTTGGACGTATTCCCTCCTCTTCTATTTTTTGAAAAACTTTAAGAAGAATGGGTATTATGTCTTCTCTATATGTCTGGTAAAATTCAGAGGTGAATCCATCTGGCCCGGGGATTTTGTTCTTAGGTAGTTTTCTGATTACTGATTCAATTTCATTGCTGGTAATTGGTCTGTTTAGGTTGTCTGTTTCTTGCTTGGTCAGTCTTGGAAGGTTGTATTTTTATAAGACGTTGTCCATTTCTTCTAGGTTTTTCAGCTTGTTAGCATGTAGATTTTCATAGTATTCTCTTAGAATTCTTTGTATTTCTGTGGGGTCCATTGTGATTTTTCTTTTCTCATTTCTGATTCTGTTTGTGTGTGTAGATTCTCTTTTTCTCTTAATAAGTCTGGCTAGGGGTTTATCTATTTTGTTGATTTTTTCAAAGAATCAGCTCTTAGTTTCATTGATTTTTTTCTATTCTTTTATTCTACTCAATTTTATTTATTCCTTCTCTGATCTTTATTATATCCCTCCTTCTGGTGACTTTGGGCCTTATTTGTTCTTCTCTTTCCAATTTCAATAATTGTGTCTTTAGACTATTCATTTAGGATTGTTCTTCCTTCTTTAAATATGCCTTGATTGCAATATACTTTCCTCTTAGAACTTGTCTTTCCTGTGTCCCACAGAAGTTGCAGCTTTGTGTTGTTGTTGTCATTAGTCTCCATATATTCTTTGATCTCTGTTTTAATTTGGTCGTTGAGCCATTGATTATTAAGGAGCATGTTGTTAAGTCTTTATGTATGTGAGCTTTTTGTTTTCTTTCTAAAATTTATTTCTAGTTTTATACCATTGTGATTTGAGAAGTTGGTTGGTAAAATTTCAATATTTTTAAATTTACTGAGGTTCTTTTTGTGGCCTTGTATATGGTCTATTCTGTAAAATGTTCCATGTGCACTTGAGAAGAATGTGTATCCTGGTGTTTTTGGGTGTACAGTTCTGTAGATGTCTGTTAGGTCCATCTGTTCTAGTGTGTTGTTCAGTGCCTCTGTGTCTTCACTTATTTTCTGTCTGGTTGATCTGTCCTTTGGAGTGAGTGGTGTGTTGAAGTCTCCCAAAATGAATGCATTGCTTTCCATTTCCTCCTTTAATTCTGTTAGTATTTGTTTCACAAATGTCGGCGCTCCTGTGTTGGGTACATATATATTTATAATGGTTATATCCTGTTGTTGGACTGACCCCTTTATCATTATGTAATGTCCTTCTTTATCTCTTGCTACGTTCTTCATTTAGAAGTCTATTTTATCCGATTAAAGTACTGCAACACCTGGTTTTTTCTCTTTGTTGTTTGTATGAAATATCTTTTTTCTATCCATTCACCTTTAATCTGTGTATATCTTTGCATTTGAGGTGAGTCTCTTGTAAACACCATATAGATGGGTCTTGCTTTTTTATCCATTCTATTACTCTGTGTCTTTTAAATGGTGCATTCAGTCCATTTACATTTAGGGTGACTATCGATAGATATGTACTTATTGCCATTGCTGGCTTTAGATCTGTGGTTACCAAAGGTTCAAGTGTAGCTTCTTTACTATCTAACAATCTTACTTAACTCTCTTGTTAAGCTATTAAAGAATCATCAGACTGTGTTTATATTTCTTTCCCTTCTTATTCTTCTTACTCCATTCTTTATATTCTAGGTGTTTTATTCTGTACTCTTTTACATTTCCTTTGACTGTTTTTATGGGTAGTTGATTTTGCTTTTTGCCTTTAGTTAGTATTTGGTTGGTCTGCTCTCTTAGCTATGATTTTATTTTCTGTGGTGACATCTTTTTAGCCTTAGGAGTGCTTCCATCTAGAGCAGTCCCTTTAAGATATCCTGTAGAGGTGGTTTGTGGGAGGAAAATTCCCTCAGCTTTCTCTTGTCTGGGAATTGTTTAATCCCTCCCTCAAATTTAAATGATAATCATGCTGGATACAGTACTCTTATTTCAAGGCCCTTCTGTTTCATTACATTAAATATATCATGCCATTCTCTTCTGGCCTGTAAGCTTTCTGTTGAGAAGTCTGATGATAGCCTGATGGGTTTTCCTTTGTAGGTGATCTTTTTTCTCTCTCTTGCTGCTTTTAATACCTTGTCATTGTCTTTGATCTTTGCCATTTTAATTATTATGTGTCTTGGTGTTGTCTTCCTTGGTCCCTTGTATTGGGAGATCTGTGGGCTTCCATGGTCTGAGAAACTATTTCCTTCCCTAGCTTGGGGAAGTTTTCAGCAATTGTTTCTTCAAAGACACTTTCTATCCCTTTTTCTCTCTTATTCTTCTTCTGGTATTTCTAAAATGTGAATATTGATCCATTTGGATTGGTCACACAGTTCTCTTAATATTCTTTCATTCCTAGAGATCCTTTTATCTCTCTCTGCTTCAGCTTCTCTGTGTTCCTGTTATCTGATTTCTATTCCATTAACAGTTTCTTGCACCTCGTCCAGTCTGCTCTTCAGCCCATCAATCGACAATCTCATTTCTGTAATATCACTCCTCATTTCCTCCCTTAACTCTTGCATATTTTTCTGTAGATCCATCAGCATGGTTATGACTTTTATTCTGAATTCTTTTTCAGGAAGGTTATGTAAGTCTATCCCATCAGGCCCTCTCTCTGGGGTTGTCTATGTCATCCTTGTCTGTACCATATTCCTCTGTGTTTTCATGGTGATAGAAGTGGTCGCTGGTAGTTGTCACATGTGTCAGCTGGGAGAACCAAGTCCCTTCCTTCTTGTTGTTCTCCTTGCCCTTCTCCATGGCCTGAACTGGTTTCTCAGACACTGGGAGGCAGTCTCTGGGATAATCTCCTGAGCTGCCTGTGTGAGGGGTTGCCCTCAACCTAGCCTATAGCATTGCGGGGGTTTGCAGTCTCACTGGGTGTGTTCTGGTCCCCTTGGTGCTTTCCAGCCCTTGTTATGGGTTTTGAGGCCTTCCCGCTTAGCTGCGTGCCAGCCAGGAGTAGATTCTGTGATGTTGCTGTGGGCGGGGCTGCTCCTCCACTGTTCCGCAGCAGTGGCGGCTCCGCTGGACCCTTTGTGGCACCAGCCATGGGGGAACGAATGGCAGGCTGCTCATCTCTATGGCTGCTTTGCGCACCTGCTGGGCAGGGGGTCCAAAATTCCCCACGACTCCCAGCCTGCTGGGCTGAATACACTGGGACAATTTTGTTCCGCTGTTGGGCCCTTGTCTCTTTAAGACTTTTAAAAAAGCACCCGCTTTTATTTTGTCTGGGGAGCCAGCTGCGGGGACCTGCTTGCAGTCTCCATCTCAGATCATACCCTTCCATTTCTCTAATCTCCGATACACCAAGCGATGAGTGTCTGCTCCTGGTGCAGCTCACCAGGGCTGGTTATTTGGCGTGCCTGTTCCTCCCCTCCCTCCCCACTCATTCTTTTCCTCCTGCTGGTGCGCTGGGGTGGGGAAGTGCTCGGGTCCTGCTGGGTCATGGTTTTGTATCTTACCTGCTTCCTGAGAAGCTGTGTTCTTGCAGGTGTAGCTGTAGCCTGGCTGTTGTACTGTATCTTCTGGTCTCTCTTTTAGGAATAGTTGTATTTGTTGTATTTTCACAGATGTATATGGTTTGGGGAGGAGATTTCCACTGCCCTGCTGATGCTGCATCTTCCCAGAAAGAGCAGTACCATATTGTTTTGATTACTATAACTTTAGAGGATAGCTTGAAAACAGGAAGAGTGATGTCTCCTGCTTTATTTTTTCTTCTCGAGACTGTTTTTGGTTCAGGGTCTTACTCAGTTCCATATAAATTTTAGAATGATATTTTGGGGATCTTGCTAGGGATTGCATTGAATCTATAGATGGATTTTGGTGGTATGGACATTTTAATAATGTTCTTCCAATCCGTGAACGTAGGATACCTTTCCACTTATCTGTATCTTCTTTGATTTCTTTCATCAATCTCTTATAGCTTCACATTAGAAATCTTTCATCTCCTTGGTTAGGTTTATTATTGGTGTTGAATACCACTTTAAATGAGATCAGTCTTTTATTTCTTTTTCAGACAATTCATTGTTAGCATACAGAAATGCTACTGATTTTGGTATGCAACTATTAAATTCATTGATAAGATTGAAAAAGTTTTGGTGTAGTCTTTAGGATTTTTTTTTTGCATATAGTATCATTATGTCATCTGCAAACAGTAACAGTTTTATTTCTTTGTTTGCTATGGCAAGAATTTGCAGTACTATGTTAATTAGGAGTAGTGAGAGTGAGTACCTTTATCTTATTCTTATCTTAGACAAATATCTTTTACCTTTCACCATTGAGTATAATATTAGTTATGGGCTTATCTCATACAGCCTTTATTATGTTGAGATATATCCCTTCTATGCCTAATGTTAAGAGTTTTTATTATGAATGGATTATGAATTTTGTCAAATGCTTTTCTGCATGTATTAAGATGATCTTATGAATATTTTCTTTCATTCTGTTAATGGGATGTATGACAAATCAAAAACTCTGGAAGCTGAGAAATCTCTGAAATAAAAAAGAAAAGGGTTTATTGAGCCATTCCATATGCTAACCAGGAAAAGGATTAAGTCCTGAGACAGGAAGTTTCTGCTTCACCAGAAGCAAGAAAAAACTCACCTACCAGACTCAAGAAATGGGAACATTTATATGGAGTCTCAAGGAAGAAAATTCTGTAAATTTACACTGGATATAGATAAAGAAGTTGGAGCTAACATTAAGCAGGGAAAATCCTGGGATAGGTAGAAGGCTTGTGTATTGTTTGTTTATGATGCACTATTCATGATGCAGTGGTTCTATAAATCTAGATAATTAATGAATGACTTCACTCAGGAATGTGGAGTTTCTGATTAGCTATGGCCCCCAGCTATTGACTGATTACCTTCCCTTGCCTCTCTCCCCACTTTTTTGACCCTTACATTTTAGGACATCTCAGAATTTTTCCTTATGTATCACATTTATTTGCATTATGCTGAACCATCTTTGCATCCAAGCTAAAGATCTCACTTGATCATATTGAGTGATCCTTTTAACCAATTCTGTTTGCTAATATTTTACTGAGGTTTCCATCTGTGTTCATCAGGTATAGTCGTCTACAGTTTGACTTTATGGCAGTGTCCTTTTTTGGCCTTGGAATCAAGGTGATTCAAGTCTCATTAAATGTGTTTGGGAATGTTCCTGCCTCTGAGTTTTTCAAATAGCTTGAGTAGAATTGGTGTTAATTCTTCTTGAAATGCTTCAGTGAAGTCATCTGGTACTGGAGTTTTCTTTGTTGAGAGATTTTGGATTACTGACACAACCTCCTTACCAAAAACTGATCTATTCAGACTTTCTTCCTGATTCAATTTTGGAAGTTTGTAGGCTTCTAAGAATATTTCCCTTTCATTAGGCTATCCAGTTTGTTGGTGTACAGTTGTTCTTAGTAATCTCTTATGATTCCTTCTCTGGTAGCAAATGTAATTTCTCCCTCTTCATATCTAATTTTGTTGACTTGGGTCCTCTGTATTTTTTCCTTGGTTGGTCTAGTTTAAAATTTATCAAATTTGTTTATCTTTTTAAAGAACTCTTTTAGTTTGGTTTGTTATATTGTTATCCTGTTCTCTATTTATTCTTCTCTAACCTTTACTATTTTCTTTACTTCTGTCTACTTTGGGATCACTTTGCTTCCTTTCCTAGTTCCTTAAGGGGTAGAGTTAGGTTACTCATTTGAGCTCTTTCTTGCTTCTTCATTATTGCTATTAACTTTCTTCTTAAAACTTCTTCTGCTACATCCCATAAGTTTGTGTATATTCCATTTTTGTTATCCCAAGATTCTTATTTCCCCATTAATTTCTTCTTTGATCCATTGGTAGTTCAGGAGGGTGCTGTTTAATTTCCATGTATTCATAAACTTTCCAGGTTTCTTCTTGTTATTGATTTCTAGTTTCATACCACTGTGTTGAGAAGATACTTGGTATGATTTCAGTCTTCTTGAACTTGCTGAGATTTGTGTCATGGTCTATCCTAGAAAATGTTCCATATTCACTTAAAAAGAATATGTATTCTGTTGTCAGATGGAACGTTCTATATGTCTATTAGCTTATTAAATCTCTGGAGGATATATCCATTGTTGAGAGTGGGTATTAAAGTCCCCAACTATTACTATATTGTTATTTATTTCTCCTTTTAGCTCTGTTTTTGCTTTGTATATTAGGTACACCAACAGTGGACATACAAGTACTTACAATTATATCTTCTAGATGTATTGACTGCTTTATCATTATATAATGACCTTTGTCTCTTTACCATTTTGAGTTTGTCTACTTTGTAAAATAAAATTTTAGGTTTGGTTTTGTTACCTTTTTTTGAAATGTCTTTTCCCATCCTTTCACTTTCAGTCTCTTAGTCTTTAAGGCTAAAGTGAGGCTCTGGTAGACAGCATACTGTTGGATCTTGATTTTTTTTATCCATTCAGTCATTCTATGTCTTTTGATTAGAGAATTTACTCTGCTTACATTTAAAGCAATTATTAATCGGTAAGGACTTACTATTGCCATTTTGTTAATTATTTTCTGGTTGTTTTGTAGATACAGTGTTCCTTGTTTCTTATCCTGATGGTGTTTGTTTTGTTTTGTTTTGGTGAATTCTTTGGCTTCTTTATCATGTTCTTTTGTAGAATTACTACAGATATTTGCCTTGTGGTTACCATGAGGCTTACGTAAAACATCTCAAAATTATAACATACTATTTTAAACTAACAACAATCTAACTTCAATAAAATCCTTAAGCGTTAACACTTTTACATATTTCTCTCACATTTTAGGTCATTATAATTTACATATTTTGTATTGTATAACTAGTAACAAACAATGGTAGTTATGGTTATTTTTTCTACAGTGTTTAACTTTTAAACTAGGAGTGTAAGAGAATTATATACCATTACCCTATTACAGAATCTAACTTTATGTTTATCATTACCAGTGAATTTTACACTGCCTT
This sequence comes from Phataginus tricuspis, assembly GCA_029783875.1. Classification (NCBI taxonomy): domain Eukaryota; kingdom Metazoa; phylum Chordata; class Mammalia; order Pholidota; family Manidae; genus Phataginus; species Phataginus tricuspis. Next base: position 43,495,933 of record JAQQAC010009165.1, read on the forward strand.
TTTTTATTATATTAATTAGCATACTTTTGTTTCTTCTCATAGTCTTTTAAGACAGATCTATCAGTAATAAATTCCCTTAGCTTTTGTTTGTTCTGAGAGGCTGCCTATCCATTTCTAATAGCTTCACTGGGCATGGTGTTCTTGGACAGTTTTTTTCTTTCAATATGAATGTTTTCCCATTCTCTTCCAGCCTGAAACATTCCTGTTGAGAAATCCAATGATAGTGTTGTGGGGGTTCCCTTTTATGTAACTTCTCTCTTTTCTCTTTCTGCTTTTACAATTCTTTGTTTTTGACTTTTTGGCAATTTAATTATATGTCACAGTATAGCAACCTATGTAGGATATTTTGGGTGTCTTGAATCTGGAAGTCTATTTCTTTCCCCAGGTTCAAGAAGTTTTCAGCCATGATTGCTTTAAATATACTGTCTGTCCCTTTCTCTTTCTATTCTCCTCTGGAACTCCCATAATGTGAATATTTCTTTGCAAGTCCAATGATATTTCTTCACTCTTTTTCAGTCTTTCTATTCTGACTGTATACTTTCAATTGTCCTGTCTTCCAGGTCTCTGATTCTTCTTCCGCATAGCCATGTTTGATTTTGAAGCTCTCTGTTGAAATCTTTAGTCACTGTGTTTTTCATTTCTAAGATCTCTGTTTGATGGTTTCTATTTCTTTGTTGAACTTTTTTGTTCATGTACTGTTTTCCTAATTTTGTTTAATTTCTGTGTGTTCTTACAGTTCACTAAATTGCTTTAAGAGGTTATTTTGAATTCTTTCTGACAGTTTATAGATTTCCTTTTCTTTATTAGTTACCTTTGGTGGTATCATATTTACCTAGGTTTCCATGGGCCTAATTCCTTATGATGACCTGAAATTTGAGTAATTGGTCTCTTTTTCCACACTTTACAGATTTGCTTTGGCAGACAGTTCTTTACTAGTCTTCTCAGTTTGAGTTTCTGGATGTGTCTGCTGATAACATCTTTGGGCAGATGGAGCCTGCTATTAAGATCTACTTTTGGGTGAGGCAACTGTCAGAGTTCTGAGGTCAGGGGGTGTGGTGTGTGCCACCTCATGGTTGCCTGGATTCTCTGGTTAGTACCCAGCCCCAACTGTCCAGTAAGCCTATACTCAGCAGTGGGTGGGACTATGAATTAGAGTCCATGCCCTGGCAGGGAAGCAGTGTCCTATCACCCACAGCCTGCACAGCTTGTTGTTTGGAGACACAAATGAGGCAATAATTTTGCTCTGCAGGCAGAAAAAGCCACAGGCTGTTCTTTCTGTTCAGATGCCACTGTAAACAGGGCTGTTGGATGAGTGCTTTGGTATGGTTCCCTGGTGAGACAGGCTGAAGGCTGTATTAAGCAACAAGTGAGACTATGAATTAGTTTCCCTGCCCAAACAGGGCCACTGGCTTTGCTGAGGACAATCAACTCTGCCTACATAACTCCTGCCTCACAAGTTGCTGGGTTAGGAAGCTTTCAGGTGTTCTTTTCTAGGCAGGTGGGGCTAGTAGGCATTCTCTACAGGAGGTGGGGTTATGCCTTGGTCTCCTCCCTGGAAGGATTGGGAGGGCCCACTTCAGGAAACTCCCAAATTTTCCCAAACAGGTTTTCTTGTCAGGAGGTACCAGGGGCCTTGTTCAACAGTGGGTAGTGATGTGAAATGAACTCCTCTGTCTGGGCTTAGCAGGAAAATCCTCCATACCTGGTAATGGTTTTGCTCCTAGGGTGTTCAGCTCTGTCTGCCCACCTCTTGGCTCAAGATTTCCTGGATTATGCAGCTTCTAGGTGTTCTTGCCAGATGGGACTGGGAGACTTCATTCCATAACAAGTGGGGCTATGACTCAGGCTCCTGCCCAAGTGTGGGCAGATCAAGCCCAAAGCTGGCAGAACTCCTCATCTGGAGACCTAAGTAAGCAGATCTGCATCCTGCCAAATTCCCTGATCAGACTATGCCACAACTTTGTTCTGCAGATGAGCAAAGTCCCAGGTTGGCACCATTACTTGGGGTCTGCAGGTAGGAAATCAGTCAGCCAATATCTAAGTGCTGGTTATTGGAAGCCCTTCCTCCCTTATCTCTCTCAGATTCCCAGTGGTTGAGCCCCCCAGGTTCCCCTTCAATTCCAATGGGGCAAAACAAGAGTAGGAGCTCCCAAGAAGTGACCACATTGCCTGGGTGAAGGCTGGATGTCACCCCTGGGCTCTTTTTTCCCACTGGAGGAACCATAGGCCTAGGCAAGACTTCTCAGGCAGTGCTGTACTAACCTGGGGAAGGGACGATGCAGTCTGTCTTGTTTTTTGTGATGGTGGGGCAGATGCTGCAATCCCACTCCCAAGTTCTGGAGTCCTCTCAGTGGTGGACTATCCAGGAATGCTTTTTAGTTGTTTTCCTCATGAGGGAGAACAAAATCCGCATGTTGGTGACACCATTCCTCTTTTCTACCTCAGAGGCATTTCCTTAATAACACTCTGTATGATAATTTTGGCTTGGTATTTGCTGTTCTAAGAGCCAAAACCAGCACAATGAGTAAAATGAAAATATTTTTAATAATCGCCTTTGTATAACTGTAAAGTAGAAACTTGACGAACAAGAGATCCTGGAATCAGACCCCCTGGTGGGAGGCAGTATAATTGCGACCTAGGCTACAATTCTACTTCTGTTTTCTCATCTGTAGCAAATGAGATTGTACCTTGCTCAGATTTCACTCATAGCTATGGTGTGCCATTCATATTTAATATTTCCAATCTCTCTCTAGTTTTTTGCTCTGGGACCGCTCTTAAAGCTGTGTCAGCTACAATTGGTGGTCACTGGCAGGTACAATCTGAATATTCAGAGGAGTTAACATCCCTGAGGAAAACAATGGCATAATATGTTAATATGTGGATAAATGCCCTAGCCCCATTCTTTAGATGGATAGCTCTGGAAAGTCATTCTCTATACAACTTAGAGATCCTACCAGGGCACAAACATCAGCAACACACACATTTTTCACTTTCTTCCTTTCCACTCTCTATCCTTTACTCTTACTACCTGGAATAACTTCCAAATAAATTACCCTTGTTTCAGGTTCAATTTTGGGAGAACTCAATGGTAAGTTATCATCTCTATAAAATGATGACATGAATTTTTAAGATGATAACTTACTTCTATCAGTAAAATTCCAACAAATATTAGTATGGCATCTGTGGAACCTGCAGCTCACAATATGCCCAGGAATAGTGAACAATGTACAGTTCTAACAGCAGTGCTATATTATTGACGTCATTATATCTTTCACATGCTACTCTTTCATTCTCTATCAATCTGACTGAGGAAAATAGAAATTCATTTGCTAGTTCTGACACTTGCCCCCTTTCCAGGCTCCGGCAGCAAATTAGTTGTAAATACAGAAGCCTCTGAAATAGCATGTATCACATGGCATCATAACTGTTAGTTCATAGGCCTGTCCTCCATAGTGGTTTGTATACTGTCTGGTAATTGGTGGCTTCTTGATATGTTTTCTGCCCATAAATAGGAAAAGAAATTAACAAAATAATATTTTAAGTAGCATAAAACATGATATAAAGATATAAATAAGAAAGCATTCTTGTTCTGAACACATGTAATATAACATTACTTTTAGTTAATAATTAAGCTTTTTAATAACTCTTTTATTCCATAATTAAGGCAAATGTTTAGCAGAGAGGAAGTGGTTTTATCCTGAAAAGTTTCTTTCCAAATGTAATATAAACAGTCTAATTTTCAATATATAGTTTTAAAATGAAAAGGGAAAAACATTCATTGACTCCCACTTATTTGGTGTTTGTATTGCATTGTCTCCTCTGACCTTTGTTAAACAATTTAGAAAAATCACATATTACTCTTTCCATTTAAACGATGAGGAAACAAACTTTATAAGTCAAAATGAATCAATCAAAAGCACAGAGGTGAAATTTAAATACAGACATACTAAAAATAAAGACGTTTCCTTTCATTTGACTCAAACTTCATGGTGTTAGCATGATTTTATCTGGCCTGTCATAAAATGACAGATGCCATACAGGAATGAAATCTATCACATTTTTGCTATCATAGTGCCAAATATCTAACACATACCTTCTGGATTTTTTCTTTACTTTTTAATATCTTTAGTAAATAACTTTTTCATTCCAGAATATGCCCCTTCAACATATCATGAGTATGAGTGTTTCTTATAAAGTTAAAAAAACTCTTAATGTACAATCCAGCAATCCAATACCTAGGCCCCTCTAAAGTGAAAAGATATGTCTACACAAATCCTGAGTCAAAATTTATAGCTGCTTTATTAATGATCACCAAAACTGGAAAAAATCGAAATGTTCATCAGCAGGTGAATGGATAAATAAACTTGATATGTCCATTCAAGGGAATATTACTCAGCACTTAAGAGGAACAAACTACTCTTACATAGAATAATATGGCTGTGTCTTGAAAACATGCTAAATGAAAAAAGTCAGATACATACTATGATTCCATTTATATGATATTCTGGGAAAGGTAAAACTAAAGACAGACATCAAAGCAATGATTTCCAAGGGCTAGTGGTAGGGGAGCAGGTTAACTACAAATGCACACAAGGAAACTTTTGGAGATAATGGAAATATTCTATACTCTGGGCTAGTGGTTACATGACTATATATTTGTACTATTTCATTGAACTGTAGCTAAAAAGAGGATATTTTACTGTATATAAATTATACCTCAATACACCTGAATTAAAATATAGAAGATTTATAGGACCTATCAAGTGCCTGAACAAATGGTAAGATATATGTACAACCTTTAGCTATGAACAGTATGAGTAAAGATGTAAATTTTTTACAAATTAATCACAAAATTCAGGCCAATTATAATAAAAACCCCTTGTAACTTCTCAAGCTTTTTCTGACATTCACGTGGAAGAGCTGAAAGACTAAGCATGATATTTTGAAGGAGTACAGTTTGGAGTGACTTGCTTTACTCAGAGATCAAGACTTATTACAAGCTACAGTAACTAAATTATGTGATACTGGCTCGTGGAAAGATAGACCAATAGTAAAAAGTAGAGTACTCAAGCAGTCACTAAAGCTTTTGGGGGCTTTCATATATACTAAAGAAGGCATTAAAAAAATCAGAGGGAAAAATTTGATTACTCGATAAATGGTTTCAGAGCAATCAATTTCCATTTTAAAATCAAATGCCTATGTAAAACCATGCACAAAATTACTGTGTGTCAGATATAGACCTAAATATGAAAAAAGAAAAACTATATTTAAGACTAACATTTGGGTGGGGAAAGTTTTCTTTGAAAAAACATAAATCATAAGGTAAGAGACTAGCAATTCTGACTTTAAGTTTTAAATATTATAAAGTAGAAAACACAGCTTGTAGTACATTAGTACAAGCAACAGAAAAATATCAAATAAAATAATTCTTATCAGACAATAATAATCCAATAGAAAAACAGACAAAGGATATGTATTGGTAACTCAAAAAAGAGGAAACTCAATTAGGCACATAGGAATGAGAAAAAGCATATTATCACTAGTGATTGAGAAAAAATGCAAAACAAAACAAGAAAATATCATTTCAAACCCATTATATTGACAAAAGTTGTAATTCCAAATTATAAGAGGATATGAGAATGGAAATATTTTTATTGAAGTATATTTGATGTACATTAAATTGGTTTTAGTTCTACAACCTAGTGATTCAACAATTACATATATTATGAAATTCTCACAAGGATAAGTGTAGTTAACATCTGTCACCAAATTGACTATATTCCCTATGCTATACTTTTCATCCCCATGACTTATCTAATTTATAATTTATTTTTATTTTATATTCATCCCCTTCACCTCTCACTTCACATCCATCCCCTAGGACTGGATCAACCACCAGTTGATTCTCTGTATTTCAGATTTCACATGTAAGTGAAATCTTATATTTGTCTTTCTCTGTCTGACTGATTTCACTTAGCATAATACATATTATACACAGCTGGTGGAAGTATAAACTGGCTTTGGAGGACAATTTGGCAGTATCTCTTAAGTTGAAAATAAGCGTATCCTACAACCCAACATTTCCACTTCTCAGCTTACTCTCACACATGTGTGTAAGATAAATACACAGGGCATTCATTAGCATTGTTTGTCATTGTTATTTGCATTGTTTCCATTTTCTCCTATCAATAAAATGATAGAGAAATACGCCTATACCATAGTACATATGTACAATGGAATACTATATAGCAGCAATGAGTTAGAATCACTAGATCTAAATGGTTTAATTTATATAGAATAATTTAAGAACATGTAAACAAAAGCATGTCATAGAATAATATGCAGAATGTAATACCATTACATAATTAAAGACACAGTAAGCATATTGTTATCTTTTCATGAATATATATGTATATAATAGAAATTTTAAAATGGGAACAAGCAATGTACTAAATTAACAATAGTGATTTTATTTTGGGAAGAAGGATGGATAAAATTGAAGGAACTCCAATTTTATGTACACTATTTGTTTAAAAGCAACAACCAGGCTAGCATATCAGGCTAGCCTAAAATGTGATTAGCAGAAACAATGTGTAATCATATGTCATCAATTGGGACTGTAAAAGTACCATAAGGGATCACAACAGCTCCTATAAGTAGAAGAGTGTTCACAGTGTGGTAAACCATAAAATGTTAATCCTCAGCTGATAAGTGAATATTTACTATTTCATCTTAAGTCTGGTAAATTTACAAACGATTAGTATTTTGAGAGCACTAACTTGCCCTGTCACACCACAAACACCATTATGTAGGATGCTGGAATTCTCTATAGAAAAGGAACCACAAGGGAGTATGTCTGACATCCTCTTCTCTGGGTCTCCTGGTAACTTTGTTGTAGGATAACTTTTAAAGCCCTGAGGAAATTTGATTATTTTTACAAAAATATTGGGAATGCATAAATTAGGGCTGAAATCAAATGGGGTTATTTTATTATTGGGTTGTTACTTTTGAGATAGTCATTAACTAGTCCTAGAATGGTCCATGCAATAAAGAGAGTTGCTCACAAGGAAGTAAAAGAATGAGTATTCTGCTCTTATTTTTGCAACTATAAGTCAATAAACATATTGTTAAGCGTTCTACCTCCCCAAATAATATAAATCGTGATCATCATGTTTGTGTCATGAATTTTCAATGTTATTTCTAGTATGTCAGGGTAAATATGAGTTCCACAAAAAAGTATTTACATATGACACGAGTGCTAATCCTCATGGCTATGCTTGAGGATAAGTTAGGCAGGTCTTTGATGGTTAAGTTAGGGAAAAAGCTACATTGCATATAAATTCTGTGATGCTGATTCTGTGTAGATATTCAAAACTATGAATCCAACTAAGTGAAAGATTGTGCTATAAACTTTTTACAGTATATAAACTCTTGAGAATAGTCATTTCTCTTCTTCCTTGAGATTTGTCAAGGAAGTACTACAAAGAGCCAAGATATTTTTATGAAATAGTTCTAAGTCTTTTAAACATGAAGGAATGGATAGTCTTTTACAGAGTTGGAGGATTTAAGCCAATACATTTTCAAGACTACCTAACAAGATGATGATTTTAGTTTTATAGTAGTAAATTCTTGTAACACTGAAAACACAGTCAATATCTATTCACTTAATATCTAGTTAGTAAAATAAATCAGCATAAATTAGATTAGCATTTATATTCCAAGTCTCCATAATATTTTTATTAAAATCATAACACAGGTTCAAAATATATAGATGCAAGTTTAATAAAAGCAGTCTCACAGACAACCTTGTCCATCCGTGCTTTTTAAATTGGTCATCTCACCGATCAAAAGAACTTGTCTTTGGATCTTGAATTTTACTCACTGACTGAATGGAAAAGCATCCCACAGTGGGGACTATTATGAGTTCTTGCACCACATTTACCCCAGTTCCTATTCACAAAGTCAAAGGCAGAGAAAAGGAAAATATTTTTTTTCTTATTAAGGTATCACTCATATATAGTCTTATGAAGATTTCCCATGAACATTTTGGTAACTATATTCACCATATTATCAAATCCCCCACATACAACCCATTGCAGTCACTGTCCATCAGCAGAGTCACTACTTGTCTTCTCTGTGCTATGCTGTTTTACCCATGCACGCCCCAACATTATGTGTGATAATCATTCACACCACATAATCCCCTTCTCTGTCCCTCCCCACCCATCCTTCCCATCCCCTTTCATTTGGTAACCACTAGTCCCTACTTGGAGCCTGTGAGCCTGCTGCTATTTTGTTCCTTCAGTTTTGCTTTGCTGTTAGACACCACAAAAGAGTGAAATCATTTGGTACCTGTCTTTCTTCACCTGGCTTATTTCACTGAGCATAACACCCGCAAGTTCCATCCATGTTGTTGCAAATGGTATGAGTTGTTTTCTTCTCATGGCTGAGTAATATTCCATTGTGTATATGCACCACATCATCTTTATCCCATTCATCTTCTGATGGACACTAAGGTTGTTTCCATGTCTCAACTATTGTAAATAGTGGTGCAATAAACATGGGGGTGCACATGTCTTTTTGAATCTGGGATCTTGTTTTCTTTGGGTAAATTCCTAGGAGTGGAATTCCTGGATCAAATGGTATTTCTATTTTTAGTTTTTTGAGAACCTCCATATTGCTTTCCACAATGGTGGAACTAATTTACATTCCCACCAATAGTGTAGGAGTGTTCCTCTTTCTCAACATCTTCATCAGGATTTGTTGTTCCTTGTCATTTTTATGTTGGCTGCTCTAATTGGTGTGAGGTACTATATCATTGTGGTTTTAATTGGGATCCCCTGATGATTAACAATGTGGGGCATCTTTGCATGCCTGTTGGTCATCTGAATTTCTTCCTTTGATAAGTGTCCATTCAGATCATCTGCCCATTTTTTAATTGGATTATTTGCTTTTTGAGTGTTGAGGCAGGTGAGTTCTCTATGTATTTTTTATGTTAATTCCTTCTTGGATATGTTGTTTATGAATATATTCTCCCATACTGTAGGATGTCTTTGTTTTGCTGATGATGTCCTTTGCTATATGGAAGCTTTTTAGTTTGATGTAGTTCCATTTGTCCATTTTTGCTTTGTTTCCCTTGCCCAAAGAGATGTGTTCTGGAAAAAGTTGCTCATGTTTATATTCAAGAGATTTTTGCCTTTGTTTTATTCTAAGAGTTTTATGGTTCCATAACTTACATTCAGCTCTTTCATCCATTTTGAGTTTACTTTTGTGTATGGAGTTAGACAGTAATCCAGTTTCACTCTCTTACATGTAGCTGCCCAGTTTTGCCAACACCAGCTGTTGAAGAGGCTGTCATTGCCCCATTGTATATCCATGGCTCCTTTATCGTATATTAATTGACCATATATGCTTGGGTTTATATCTGGGCTCTCTATTCTATTCAATTGATCTATGGGTCTGTTCTTGTGCCAGTACCAAATTGTCTTGATTACTGTGGATTTGTAGTAGAGCTTGAAATTGGGGAGTATAATCCCCCCAGCCTTGTTCTTCCTTCTCAGGATGGCTTTGGCTGTTCAGCATCTTTTGTAGTTCCATATGAATTTTAGAACTACTTCTTCTAGTTCATTGAAGAATGCCATTGGTATTTTGATAGGGATTACATTGAATGTGTAAATTGCTTTGGGAAGGATGGCCATTTTGGCAATATTAATTATTCTTATCCATGAGCATGGGATGTATTTCCATTTATTGGTGTCTTCTTTAATTTCTCTCATGAATGTCTTCTAGTTTTCAGGGTACATGGGTCTTTCGCCTCCTTGGTTAGGTTTTTCCTAGGTATTTTATCTTTTTGATGCAATTGTGTATGGAATTGTTTTCTTGATTTCTCTTTCTGCTAGTTCATCATTAGTATATAGGAATGCAACAGATTTCTGTGTATTAATTTTGTATCCTCAAACTTTGCTGAATTCAGTTATTAGTACTAGTAGTTTTGGAGTGGATTCTTTAGGGTTTTTTATGTACAATATCATGTCATCTGCAAACAGTGACAGTTTAAATTTTTCCTTACCAATATGGATGCCTTTTTATTTCTTTGTGTTGTCTGATTGCCATGGCTAGGATCTCCAGAACTATCTTGAATAAAAGTGGGGAGAGTGGACCTCCTTCTCTGTTCCAGATATTAGAGGAAAGGTTTTCAACTTTTCACTGTTAAATATGATGTTGGCAAATTTGAGACATGATTAAAGATGGTGGCACAAGAGGTGAGACAGAAACCTCCTCCCAAAACCACATGTAATATGAAAATATAGCAAATACACAAAATCCTATCCTTACACAGCAGCAGGAAAGAAGGTTTCAGCAGACTTTATACACCTGGGATGCCAGGTGTAGAAAGGGGAAAGTACCAAAGCTGTGATCTGGAGGATCAGGCCCTTCCCCCACCCCAGCTCACTGGAGGGAGGAAGAGACACGGAGCAAGAAGGGGGTGGAGGCCTAGGACTGATGAACATCTAGTCCTGGAGCTCTTCTGTGGGAGCATGAACCTATATTTCATGGTGCTCTGGAGATTAGCAGGGATGAAAAGCTAAGACAGGCAGAATACTTAGAGAGACTGAGATTCCAGCCACTTGTGGAAAACAGGAATCCATATCTGGCCACTCTGGCACAAAAGAAAGGTGGGCAGTCTGAAAGACTTCCCAACAGAGAGAGGGCTGCTAAAGGGGCAAGGATTGCACAGAGATTGCTGCCCATGAGAAAGGACAAGTGGCCAAAATTGTCTGGGCACACTCTGCACAGTAGGTTTGGCACTTTCAGAAGATTCAGGCACTCCATCCACCTGCCTGGCTATTCAGCTCTGAGACACCCCATCCCCCATTGCAATATGCAGCCTGCTGCACCATCCTCCCTGCCAGTAAACCAGTTGCCCATGCCATTGCACCAGGCCAGCCAGAGGGCAGCCCACCTACAGCAGCTACAAGTGCAAAGGATAGAGGCTTCTCCCTGTGCACTCAGCCCACTGGCCCTAGAGGTGGAGGCAGGCACTGCAGCCAGGAAGCAGGAAAGACCTCTTTCCTCTTGACAAGTCCACACACCACTCCCCCGCGACCCCCACCATCGCTCCAGGTGCTGAGCAGCTCCAGAGAGTAGAGCTTCTGGGCACTATCGGGCACCACCTACAATTATGAAACGTGAAAGGAACCTGGTTCAACCCCAAATTCCACAAACACCAGAAAAAGGGCCAAGTGAAACTGAACTCATCAACATTGCTGAAAGAGATTTCAAAATAAAAATCATAAACATGTTCACGCAGCTACAGAAAAACATTCAAGAACCCAGGGAGGGATTCAGGAATGAGATAAAACGTTGAAGAATACAGTATGTTAAATGAAACATACAATGGAGGGATTTTAAAGCAGATTAGAAATAGAGGAGACAATAAATGAAATAGAAACTAGAGAACAAGAATACAAAGAAGCTGAGACATAGAGAGAAAAAAGGATCTCTAGGAGTGGAAGAATATTGAGAGAACTGTCTGACCAATCCAAATGGAACAATGTTCACATTATAGGGGTACCAGAAGAAGAAGAAGAGAGAAAAAGGGATAGAAAGTGTCTTTGAGGAGGTCATTGCTGAAAACTTCCCCAATCTGGGGACAGAAATAGTCTCTCAGGGCCATGGAGCTGCACAGATCTCCCAACACAAGGGACCCAAGGAGGACAACACCAAGACATATAGTAATTAAAGTAGCAAAGATCAAGTATAAATACAGTGTATTAAAAGCAGCCAGAGAGAGAGGAAAGATCACATACAAAGGAAAACCCATTAGGTTATTATCAGATGTCTCAGCAGAAACATTACAGGCCAGAAGGGAGTAGTATGATATATTTAATGCAATGAAACAGAAGGTCCTTGAACCAAGAATACTCCACCTGGAAAAATTATCATTTAAATTTGAAGGATGGATTAAAAAACTTCCACATAAGCAAAAGTTGAGAGAATTTACCTCCCACAAACCATCTCTACAGTGTATTTTGGAAGGACTGTTATAGATGGAAGTATTCCTAAGGCTAAATAGCTATGACCAGAGGACATAAAACCATAGTAAAGAAAGTAGACCAATTAATTACTAACCAGATGCAAAATCAAATCAACCACCCCCAAAGTCAGTCAAGTGATAGACAAAGAGTACAGAATATAATACCTAATATATAAAGAATGGAGGAGGAAGAAAAAGGAGGGAAAAAAAAAGGAACATTTTCATTGTGTTTGTAATAGCATACTAAATGAGTTAAATTAGACTATTGGAAGTAAGGAATTTACCCTTGAACCTTTGGTAACCACAAATATAAAGCCTGTGATGGCAATAAGTACATAACCATTGATAATCACCCTAAATGTAAATGGAATGAATACACCAATCAAAAGACATAGAGTTACAGAATGGATAAAAAAAACAAGACCTGTCTATACGCTTCCTTCAAGAGACTCACTTCAAACCCAAAGACATAAACGGATTAAAAGTGAAGGGACAGAAAAAGATATTTCAGGCAACTAATTGGGGGAAGAAAGTAGGAGTTGCATTACTTGTATCAGATAAATAGACTTCAAAACAAAGAAAGTAACAAGATACAAAGAAGGACATTCCATAATGACAAAGGGGTCAGTCCAACAAGAGGATATAACCATTTTAAATATCTGTGCACCCAACACAGGAGCACCTAAATATGTGAAAAAATACTAACAGTATTAAAGGGGGATTCATTAATTTTAGAAGACTTCAACAAACCACTCACTCCAAAGGACAGATCACCAGACAGAAAATAAGTAAGGAGACAGAGGCACTGAGTAACACATTAGAACAGATGGACTGAACAGACATCTATAGAACACTCCACCCAAAAGCAGCAGGATGCACATTCTTCTCAAGTGCACATGGAACATTTTCAAGAATAGATCACATACTAGGCCACAAAAAGAGCCTCAGTAAATTCAGAAGGATTGAAATTGTACTAACCAGCTTCTCAGACCACAAAGGTATGAAACTAAAAATAAAATACTCAAAGAAAACAAGCCCACAAACAAATGGAGACTTTACACCATGCTCCTAAATAATCAATGGATCAATGACCAAATGAAAACAGAGATCAAGCAATATATGGAGACAAAATGGAAACAATAGCTCAACACCTCAAAATCTGTGAGATGCAGCAAAGACCATGCTAAGAAACTTCCTAACATATTGCAGTACAGGCTTACCTCAGGTAAAAAGAATAATCCCATATGAATAGTCTAAACTTAAAATTAATTAAACTAGAAAAAGAAGAACAAATGAAGCCCAAAGTCAATGTAAGGAGGGATATAATAAAGATTAGAACAGAAATAAATAAAATTGAGCAAAATAAAAAAATAGAATCAATGAAAGCAGGAGCTGGTTCTTATATCAGACAAAATACATTTCAAAATGCTAGGCCACAAAAAGACTCTCAGTATATTCAAAAATATTGAAATTGTTTCAGCCAGCTTCTCTGACCACAAAGGTATAAAACTAGAAATAAATTACATGAAGAAGGCAAAAAATACCCCACAAACACATGGGAGCTAAACAACATGCTTCTAAACATTCAGTGGATCAATGAGCAAATCATATAAACAGAAAAATACATGGAGACAAATTAAAACAAAAATACAGCAGTTCAAACAATGTGGCATGCCACAATAGTGGTTCCACCAGGGAAATACTAGCAATACAGACCTATCTCAAGAAACAAGAACAATCCCAAATAAACAGTCTAAACTCACAACTAAAGAAACTAAAAAAAGAACAAATGAAACCCAAAGTTAGTAGATGGAAGAACAAAATAACAAGCAGAATAGAAATAAAAAGAATAGAGAATAAAACAATAGAAAAAATTAAATAAACCAAGAGCTAATTCTTTGAAAAGGTAAACAAAATAGACAAACTTCTAACCAGACTAATCAAGAAAGAAAGAGGACACAGAAAACAAAATCAGAAACAAAAGAAGGAATAGTTACAACAGATACTACAGGAATAAAATGACTTATTATGGAATTCTGTGAAAAATTATATGCCAATAAATGAGAAAACTTACAAGAAATGGACATGTTCTCTCCAAAGTACAATCTTCCAAAAATGACTCAGGAAGAAACAGAAAATATGCATAGACCAATTTCCAGTAAAAAAAAATTGAATTGGTAATCAAAAACCTCCGAACAAACAAAAGTGCAATCCAAATGGCTTCACAACTGAATTCCTCCAAACATTTAAACAAGAGTTAATACCCATCCTTCTTAACGTATTCAAAAAAGTTGAAGAGGAGGGAACACTTCCAAATTCATTCTATGAGGCCAGCATCACTCTAATGCCAAAACCAAAGACACTACAAAAAAAAGAAAAATATAGACCAATATCTCTGATGAACACAGATACAAAATCTTCAACAAAATAATTAGCAAACTGAATTCAAAAATACATCAAAAGTATAATCCATCACAATCAAGGATTTATTCCAGGGAAGCAAGCATGGTGCAATATTTATAAATCAATCTATGTGATTCACTACATTAACAAAAAGAATGATAAAAACCATGCCATCATCCCAATAGATGCTTAAGCATTTGACAAAAGTCAACATCCATTTATAATAAAAACTCTCAACAAAACAGATTTATAGGGAACATTCCTCGACAAAATAAAGGCCACATATGACAAACCCACAGTCAACATCATACTCAATGGCAAAAAAATGAAATCTTTTTCTGTAAGCTCAGAAACAAGACAAGGATGTTCATTCTCGCCACTTCTATTCAACATAGTACTGAAAGTCCTAGCTGCAGAAATCACACAACATGGAGATAAAAGGCATCGAAATGGAAAGAAAAAAGTTAAACTGTCACTATTGGCAGATGACATGATAAAATATATAAAAAATCCTAAAGACTCCACCAAAAACTATTAGAAATGATAACTGGATTCAGCAAAATTATGGAATGTAAAGTTAATTCACAGAAATCTGTTTTGTTCCTATATACTAACAATGAACTAGTAAATGATCTACTACAATTCCATTTACAATTACATCAAAATGAATAAAATACCTAGGAATAAACCTAAACAAGAAGGTGAAAGACCTGAACTCTGAAAATTATAAGACACTCGTTAGTGAAATTAAAGAACACACCAATAAAGGAAATCCATCACATGCTCAGGGATAGGAAGAATTAATATTGTCAAAATGGCCATGTTACTCAAAGCAATTTACAGACTCATGTAATCCCTATCAAAATACCAATGGCATTTTTCAATGAACTAGAGCAAATAATCCTAAAATTCATATGGAACCAAAAAATACCCCAAATACCCAAAGAAATCCTGAGAAGGAATAAAGCTGGGGGCATTACACTCCCCAACTTCAAGTTCTACTACAAAGCCACTGTAATCAAAACAACTTGGTACTGGCACAAGAACAGACCTATAGATCAGCAGAACAGAATACAGAGCCCTGATATAAACCCAAACATATATGGCCAATTAATATATGATAAAGGAGTCATGGATATACAATGGGGAAAGAACAGCCTCTTCAACAACTGGTGTTGGCAAAATTGGACAGCTAAACGATAAAACTCTTAGTGGAAAACATAGGCAAAAAAATATATTGAATATAAACATGAGCAAATTTTCCTGAACACCTTTCCTTGAGTAAGCGAAACAAAAGCAAAAATGAACAAATGGGACTACATCTAACTAAAAAACTTCCTTACAGCAAAGGACCCCATCAGCAGAACAAAAAGGCAACCTACAGTATGGAAGAATATATTTGTAAGTGATTTATCTGATAATGGTTACCACCTAAAATATATAAAGAACTCATACGAATCAACACCAAAAAGGCAAATGACCCAGTTAAAAAATATGTGCAGAGGACCTGAACAGACATTTTTCCAAAGGAGAAATACACATGGCCAACAGGCACATGAAATGATGCTCCATATCGCTAATCATCAGGTAAATGCAAATCCTAAACAGTGAGGTATCATTTCACACCAGTTAGAATGGCCGCCATCCAAAAGACAAGAAATAACATGAGTTGGTGAGTATGTGGAAAAAATGGAACCCTCCTTACTGTTGATGGGAGTGAAAATTGGTACAGACACTGTGGAAAGCAGTATGGAGGTTCCTCAAAAAACTAAAAATAGAAATGCCATACAACACAGTAATTCCACTTCTAGGAATTTACCAAGAAAACAAAACTCCTATTCAAAAAGATATATGCATCCCTATGTTCATTGCTACACTATTTGCAATAGCCAAGATATGAAAGCAACCTAAGTGTCCATCACTAGATGAATGGATAAAGAAGAGGCAGTACATATACACAATGTAATGTTACTGAACCTTAAAGAAGAGATAAATCCTACCATTTGTGACAATATGGATGGACCTAGAGGGTATTATGCTAAGTGAAATAAGCCAGGTGGAGAAAGACAAATACCATATGACTTGACTTGTTTGTGGACTCTACAAACAAAAGAAAATGAAAAAAATATCAGTAGACTTACAGATACTGAGAAGTGACTGGTAGTTACCACTGGGGAGTGCTGGAATGGATGTGTGGGAGGCTGATGGGGATAAAGGAGAACAAAAATCTCAACCATAATATTAGCTGGTCATGGGGGTGGTAGTGCAGCATGGAGAATATAGCCAATGATTCTGCAACATCGTCCTGTGTCAATGGATAGTAAACTGCACTAGTGCAGTGAGGATTTAATAATGTGGGTAATTGTTGAATCTCTGTGTTGTATACTTGACATCAATATAATATTGTATATCAACTATACTTCAATTAGAAACATTTATGAATACTTATATACTCTATATAAGAGCAACTAAATATATAAAGCTAATATTAACAGACATAGGGAGAAATAGACAGCAATACTATTAAAGTATTAATAGTATTATAGACTAATTAAAGACAGTAGGGGACTTTAATACCCCACTTGCATCAATGGTTAAATCATCCAAACAGATAATCAATAAGGGAACATCAGCGCTAAACATGTTAGGAACAGATGGACTTAACAATAGATATTTACAGAACAGTCCATCCAAAAGCAACAGAATACACATTCTTCTGAAGCACACGTGGAACATGGTCCATGGTAGATCATATGTTAGGCCACAAAACAAGTCTCAAAAATTTAGAAGATTGAAATATATCAGCATCTTTTCTGACCACCATGGTATGAAACTAGAAATCAATTAGAAGATAAAAACTGGAAAATTAATAAGTATGTGAACATTAAACAACATATTACTAAACAACCTAATGGGTCCTCAACAAAGTCAAAAGCAAAATCAAAAAATACCTTGAGAAAAATGAAAATGGAAATAAATACAGTGTACCCAAACTTATAAGGTGCATCAAAAGCATTTTTAAGAGGGAAGTTCAGTGATAAGTGCCTAAATCAAGAAACAAAACCTCAGATAAACAACCTGGCTTTACATCTCCAAGAACTAGAGAAAGAACAAATAAGCCCAAAGTTAAAGTTAGTAGAAAGAAGGAAATAACAAAGAATGGAAATAAACAAAATAGAAACTTAAAGGATCAATGAAAACAAAGTAAAATTAGCAGACTTTTAGCTAGACTCACCAAGAAAAAAAAAATACAGATGGAACTCAAAATCAGAAATAAAAGAGTAGTTCACATGATACCACAAAAATAAAAAGATAATAAGAGACTGTTATTAAACAATTATATGTCAACAAACTGGACAACCTAGAAAAAATTTATAAATTCTTACAAAAACACAACTTTCCAAGACTGAGTCATGAAGAAATAGAAAATCTGAACAGATCAATTATTAGTAAGGAGATTGAATAAAAGGATCTGAATAAATATTTTTCTAAAGAAGAGATACAGAAGGTAAACAGGTACATGAAAAGATGCCCAACATCATTAATCCTCAGGGAATGCAAATCAAAACCACAATGAGATGTTGCTTCACATCTACAGATTGGCCTATTATCAGAAACACAAATGTTGGCAAAAATGTGGAGACTAGAGAACACTTGTGCACTATTGGTAGGAACATAAATTGATGCGGCCACTGTGGATTACAGTATGGAGGCTTCTCAAAAAATTAAAAATAGAACTGCCATATAATCCAGCAGTTCTTCGTTTGAATATTTATCCAAAGAAACTGAAAACACTTACTTTTGAAAAAATATAAGCACCATCATGTTTATTGCATCATTGTTTACAATAGCCAAGACACAGAAACTTCAGTGTCTATTGACTGATAAATGGATAAAGAAGATGTGAAATATATCTATAAAATGGATTATTATTCAGCCATAGGAAAAAATAAAATATTGCCATTTGTGACAATATGGATAGACCTGGAGGGTATTATGCTAAGTGAAATAAGTCAGACAAAGACAAATGGCAAATTATCTCACTTATATGTAGACTCAAAAAAAAGCAAGAGTTCATAGATACAGAGAACAGATGGGTAGTTGGGGCAAGTAGGTGTGGGTGAAGGAGTCAAAAGGTACAAACTTCCAGTTACAAAATAAATAAGTCATCAGGATGAAACGAACAGCTTGGTGAGTATAGTTAATGATGCCATATTGCATATTTAAAAGTTGCTAAGAGAGTAGATCTTAAAAGTTCTCATCACAATAACAAGCATTATACCAGAATGCGATGGGCATCATAGGCAATCACTAAGAGATCACAAAGACAGAAGGCAATTTCATCCTATTACGTAGTCAAGTACATGTTACCTATTACTTATTTATTGTTGAGATAAATACTAAGTGGTCCTGAAGTAATAGGATATGACAGAACAATTTGTCACACAGAGTTCATCCTAAATTCACTCAGTAATTGAGGTGCCCATATGTGTTAGATAATTGGCTTTATTCAAAGGAATTATAAACTTCTCATATCTTTATGACAAGAAGTAATTTTTCGACTTGGAGTGAGGCACCGCGCGGAAGAAACCAGGAGGTAGGTATGTTATCTTTCTTGATGATTACATCTCAAAGAGATAGCTTTTAGATCTTTGAGGTCACAAAAATGGCCTAAGAAACTTGTTTAATTTTAAAAAGAATTTATGTATATTTAAAAGAGACAGAGAAAAACTTATAAGTTTCCTAAAATAAATGCTCTAGGAAAAGAAGGAAGGCATTCACTTCCCTTATGCCCAAAAAGGACAAATAAGCCTCTTATATTTTACTTGTCCTTACACAACACAACTAGCAACCCCTATCTAGGCAACATACTTCCTCATCCAAATTGGGAGAAAGGGGAAAGTGGAAAGACAGGGTATCTTTCCCTAGAAAGAATGAAAGTCCTCTTTAGTTTGATTGAGTAAATCTAGCAAAAAAGAGAAAGACTATGCACTTGTTATCTTAGGAGTAATGAACTAGTTAACTACCAATCTCTTAAACAATAATAGAGATAGAAAATGGAATTATCTGACTCTGAATCTTTTAGACACACACTTGGAGGTAGATGTGTGTCAATTTAGCTCAAACTAAACAAATAGAGGGGCTGGGGGCGGAGGGAAAGAAGTAAACACAGGAGCATCAACCTGGCAAGAAATCAGTAGCATATTTAGAGATAACATTTCAGATTCTCAAACCAAGGACCCTTTCTTTTCCCCCACCTGCCTTCAAGTTGGCATTAAAGGGTTACACAGTTATTTCAGTAATGCTGCTATTGTCTGATACAGTCTTAGAACTCTCCTTGAACTGCCTTCAGAGCTATGGTTCATTATTTTGATATTCTAAGTAAGGGTAAATCATCTTTTGTGGGTGAATTTTGTATCAAGTAATTGCTAAAAGTTACTAGAGCCAAGAAAAGTAAAAAAGGAAATTACATTGAAAAATTCTGGTTTTATTAGAGAAAATTATTAAATAGCTAGAAAATTATTAAATAGCTAGAAATATTTTCTTGCATGGTTTATGAACCTCCTCTGAACAATACTTTCATTGTTCAATTGGGTACATTTTCTCCAAAGGTGCTGCTTTGAATGGGAACATATATATTTGAATCTAACTAAGTTACAAAATCCTCATTTTAAAAATGTCTTGATTTTCTTCAATAAAGGAAATCATTTTTTATGTTTATTATTAATATACAAATATCCCCAATTTGAATACTATAAACTAATGGTCTATCTTGCTAAATAGTCTGACAATTATTAAATGCAATTTATTGCAAACCTTTATAAATTTAAACTTTCTCATTTCCTGGAATGCTGGCTGAATCATGAATATCACCTCTACTAGACATCACAGCTATAAAATGTTAGTTGTCTGGATTGTTGCATTTTACTTAGCTGGTGGTGATGGCATATAGAAGTTTTAGTGCATCCTAGTATACTAATAATAAAGGCTAGAACTAGTCATTTCAAAACTGCAAAATGATGTGGTAAAAATGAAAGGATTACAGTGGATCTTAGTCATTTCCTTTATGTTCCTACAGATAAAGGTGTTGTGATGGTTAATTTTATGTGTAAACTTGACTGGGCCATAGGGTGTACAGATATTTAGTTGAACATTGTTCTGGGTATGTCTATGAGAGTGTTTCTGGATGATACTAGCATTTGAATTGGGAGACTGAGTAAAGAAGATTGCCTTCCCCTATGTAGGTAAGCCTCAGCCAGGTGAGCCTCACCCAGTCTCTTGGAGGCCTGAATAGAACAAAAAGAGTAAGGGATAATTTTCTCTTTGCCTGTCTTCCAACTAAAATATTGGAGACAAACTGAGGCAAGTGCTACAAGGAAAAATAAACACAATGAAACTGTTTTCCTTCAGACTAGAATTTACACCATCAGTTTTCCTGAGTCTCCAGCTTACCACTGCAGATCTTGGAACTCTTCCATAATCATATTAGCTAATTCCTTAAAGTAAGTAGGATGAATCTATATCTATTATCTACTGATTTGTTTCTCTGGAGAACTCTAACACAGGTATGAATGAAAGCAAAGGAAAAGCGCAGTTAAAGTAAGAATCATTTTTCAATGTCATTCATTTATATTACACACTAGTTATATACATACACACACAAATCAGCTTTATATCAGTCCATCCCTCAGATCATAAGTTTGATCCATCCATCTGTTTTTTACAGATTATTTCATCACTAGACTATAACCTTGGAAAAAGTGTCATATAACTTCAATTCTAGAATTTTTTGTTAATTTTAACACAGACCCATTTCCTCTTATGATAGGGGATAAAAGTCTGCTTTACAATTCCTTTGGGATGTGGACTAGATGTGCTCATAAAAGCTTTTTATTTACTAAAATTATTTCCAACTGACCCCCAAAATAGGTCCCTGTTTGCTTCTCTCTCCTCTTAGCCTGTTTCCAAATGTTCTTTGTTTTCTAAACAAGTCAGTTTCCTGTGACTGTTGCTTACCAATTAGCTAGTGGATATTATTGCTGAAACAGTTCTTTCAGGTCTTCTCGTTGCTGGAGAGTCCTGGCTTTCCTCTGCCTAGACCTTTCGACTCCTCACAGCAGATCACCTGCCAGGACCTATGGTTGTATGGCTTTAAGGGTCAGATTCTCCCTCTTTCCCCCACCCCCAGCCAGAATCCTATCTTAACTACTCTGTTCATTCATTCATTCACTCAGTTAATATTATAGCACCACTCTGCTGGCCAGAGAGCATTCAGTGGTAAACAAAAATGATAATATAACTAGCTCATCTCTTGGAGCTTATAGTCTAATGGAGGATTTAGCTATTAAAAAGACAAATGATTATGTAATTGCAAGCTAAGGCAAGTGCTACAAGGAAAAACAAACTCAGTGGAACTGTTTTCCTTTTAAACTCCTTGGTTTTTGACCCAAGGCTTCTAACACCTAGGCAGGGTAAAATTAAGAAAGAGTTAGAGTGATGAAATGATCTTGTGTAACTCCTTTCCCCAGGTGCCTACCTCCTACCAAGGATGCCATGAGACTAGTAAAAGAAGGAAAAAATCCTCTCTCCTCTCTGTTCTGAGGGAAAAAACTGTGATTTACACATGCCTGGAAAATCTGATTGTCAACTTCTTTCACTTTATGACCATCTTTCCTAGTTCTGGGGTTATATCTTATGGCTGTTAGATTTCTCTGATTATGTTATTTGCCACTTTATTAGCTTCGTCATTTCTCCATTGTTCAGTAAAATCAGTGAAAAATAGTCAGTTGATTGTCTTATAGAAACAATAGTAATTATATCTATTTAACTCTCTTTATACCTCATCTCACCATAGAACTCTATACAAAATCCCAGCGGAGGCAATGCCATATGCATGGGATGCATTCTGTCCCTATCCTCTTCCTCTTGCCCCACCCACCCTTGCTGACCCACAAGCACTTTGTGTACTTCAACTTTATCTTCCTTTGAATGAACAGTTTGCATATGGTGCCTGCCTTGGGTGGGGTGAGGATTAAGAGGGAAATCTTTAAAGAACTGGTGGGAAATGATCAGGCCCCAAGTGTCATTTGTTTGGCCTTTACAAAACCTGTTAGGTACTCATACACCTTCATAAATAGCTAACATGCCCGCTGCTTAGGCATACTTTACAGTTGATACGGCTTGGGCCATCAAACTGAGGGGTTCACTTATCAGTGCTTACTGTTTTTTGGCTTATAAAATAACCCTTCACTGTCCTTTACCCTCCATCCAGTCTTTAGGAAACTGTGACTGATGGGAAAGCATTAAAACATAAATGTAATATTTTGTAGATAGGAAATAATATGGATGTGGTTGCAGAGATACTGTGTCTTTAAAAATTATTTTTCTCATTAAGTAACAAATGTTATATGTCCATTGTAAACAATGAAATTAAAATTATTAAAAAGAGATTTATAAAAAAGGAGATAACTATATCATAATTTATTCTTTCTCTTGTAATTGAATATGTAAGTACTTTCCTTTTTTACTAGTAAGGAATATTATGTCAGTGAACATATTCATCCATAGAAGCTTTTAGTACTTTAATATTCTTTCCTTAGACTGGTTTCCCAGATGAGAAATGACTAGGCAAAAGAGATAAGCATGATTCAGGCTCATGAGATATAGTGCCAGTTAGCATCCCAATTGTTTATATTTATGTATACTTAAAGATCAGTATCTAATAGTGCCTGTTTCATCATAAATGTGTAAGCTGGGAGGTTTGGGATATTATGTAATTATTTACAAGTAAAGACATGCATAAAAGTCTGAGTAGGTAGCTCAAGAAGCCAAACATGATCGGAGAAACTTTTTAAAAGAAGTAGCATTCAGGAAATCTAGAAAGACATATGAATCTTGGTTCATTGACTATAAAGAGACATTCCACAGCTGAACAACAACAACAAAATAATGGTTTTCTCTAGAAACCAACTATGAGAAGTGTTCAACTGTCCTAAAATCTATTCAGTTTTAATACCCAGATTCTATTAACTTACATCAATGTCTGCCATTCCCATCCTGGCTCACACTTCCATTCTTCTCTCTTGACTATTGCAATACGTGTGTAATGGCATTTATCTGCTTCCACTTTGCTCCTCTCTAATTCATTTTCCTTACTGTGTCTGGAATAATCTTTTTTTTTAAATAAATAAAATTCTAGGTATGATTACTTCCTAATCCCAACTAGCACCTGTATTTGTCTTCAAAATATGTATCACAATTAATAATTACTTATTCATGAGATTATTTGTCTATACCAGACTGAAGCTCTTAGATCAGATCTATTTTGCTCACCTATGAATCCTCAACACCTGGCAGAGTGTCTGGCACATAGCTGGACTGCAACATTACTTATAAAATAAAAAATATTTATTTCTGAAATGAACGTATGAATCTGAATTTGGTAAGGAAGTTGGGAGACCTAGTAAGAAAGGGGTAGATTTCAAGGCATAGGAAGTGCTAACCAATTGAAAGTGCATCAAAGAGAACACGTATAAATGGAATTATGTTTCCAAACTGGGTTAAACCCATTGAGTTATGTGAACCTCCATAACTGACTTTGTTACTTTTGACAAGTTATTTGACCTCTTTTTTTCCTGGAATGCCTCATCTATATAATATCAATGACACAATCTCATTTATGTATTTTTCAAAACCATATATAATATCAAAACTATCTATAATTTTTTACCCTGAATTTGATTCAAACTAAAATAATTGTACACTTTGATACAATAACTGTGTGGGTTGTATTATAATAGGTAAGCCAGGGAGGAAACTATAAGGAAAAGAAGGAATCAATATAAATCTTAACAGGACGAACTTTGAAAGAAATTTTTCTGTCTCTTTTACTTATGAAGAAGCCTTCAGTTTCAGGGGTCAAAAATCCAGAAATAGCAAGATTAAAACCACCTCATCAACAAAGAGTACTTAGTATGAGTTTATGGTGCATATAAGACAGTTCCCAGCTGTGAGCTTTCAAAAATAGAAACATATGAAGCTCAAGGGCCTCAAATTACAGGATGGCTTATAAGGAAAGTAAAGAAGTTGTTACCTTTACAATGATTGGTTATTATATGGGGGTTTCCAGATGGCAAGAGATTAAAGGTGTTTATCTCATACAGTTTAGGAAAGTGACTTAAGTTTCTTTTAGATTATTTCTTAAAAATGTCTCTGACAATCATAAGGTAAGTTTAGCTTATGTTCATTAAATAAGCTAGAGTTAGTTTTGTCTGCTCAAATCCAGTCTCCACTTTGTGTTTAATTTTAACGGAGGTGTTTCTTTTCTCACAAACCATACACACTGATTCAGTGGTAACAGTGTAGTCCTGCATTCTCTACAGACAGTAGGAATGTACACCATAAACTCTGAACAGCATATACCAAGGAAGAGTTTATGCTCTGAGCTATGCTGTTGCTGCTGCTTCTCTCAGCAGAAGGAGGATAAAAACTTTTCAGTTCTTATTTGGGCAAAAGTTCCCCTATAAACAATTCCAGCTTTTCTATAGCATAATTATTGGTTATTTTTAGATGATCAGACTCTCCTATTTATCTTCATTTCTTTAAATAACTAGGTATTATGACCATGATTCAAACTCATAACTCTAGCAGGAAAAGCAATTATGGTATGAGCAATGAGCACCATTGGGAAAATACAGGGGAATGCAAACCTATAATAAACCATATTTAGGACTGAAGATAATATGAGCTTTGCAAAATTCTGGGTAGAAAAATATTTAGCTGACAGTTAAGATTCAACTAGGGAAAATTCTCAGAACTATCTTTCAGCCTAAAGTCTGAAAAAGCAGATCCAATGTGGTACAATCTTGCTATGATATATCCTGGAATTAAAGGGGGTGCAAATGATGACAAACACCTAGAGGTTGGAATGTTCAGTCCTTAAAAAAGTAGAACAAAACTGTGAGAATGAAGTGATATCTAACTTAAGGAACATGTTATAACTGAAGAAGTCTTGCATTAACATCATTCGGATTTCTCCAATAACGAAGTCTTTCAGATGGAATTCAAAGAGTTAAAGTCATGTTGTAACAAGAAAGTTCTGAGTAGAGTTCTTATTATAAAGGAAAAAAAATCCATCCTTATCACTTAAGTTCAATACTGGTTTGTCTCTATCAAGTGCTTATCCTGACTTCTAGACTCCTGTACATTTAGGCAAATTTTCACAAGGTCCTTATAAATGAAATAAAAAAGAAAGACTTTACAGACATCACAACAAACCTGAAATTAAGCTAACATTTTTCCTATTTTAAAAGCCTTTTTAATATAGGGTGGAAACATTTTCTAAAGTGTTCTGACAAAGAAAGGAACAAAATGGTTATATACAAGTCAACAGAAACTTTGACCAATATGGGGATATAGGTTGTCTGACTTTACTCCCTTTCACAAAAAGAACTATTCAAAAAAAAGACACCACTGAGGGAATCCTGGAACATGGGAGTGAGCCTGAAGCACTGCCCAAACTCAGAAACCAAGACGGACTACATTAGAAGGGTAAGAAAAGAGGCTGCAGGTTGATCATATTGCCCTTCTCTAGGTCAGAGCAGCACTACTTGGAGAGGTCTCCCATGAGCCTCCAGTTCCTCTGGTGGGAAAAGAGAACCCAGGGAGGCAAATAGCCCTTCCAGCATTGTGGGTTACTTTGTGGGAACCCCTACTCTGATCTGATCTCTCACAAGGATCACAGCGAAATCTTTGGGGCTCAACCACTGAGAACCTGACTATGATGGAAAATTGGGGAGGGGCTTGCAATGACAAGTACATTGATTTTGGCAGACTGAGTTCATACCTGCAGCAGCCAAGTAGTAATCCCAACCAGCAGCTTTGCCCATTTGCAGAACCAAGTTTGAGGGCATACTGTGACCAGGGAACATGATGGGGTACAAACCTACCTGATCTGGATTTTTAAATGAGTTTTGCTAGCACTAGAGCCCGGTTTACCCAAGCCCAAACAAGGTTCTGTGTCATAGTCCCGCTCACCATGTAGAGGGACTTCCAGCTGCATTTGACCAAAGGGGCTGGCAACAACTCCTGGAAGCAGTATGGCCTAGCAGCACTCAAGCTGAGAGGTTGGCAGATGGAGCTCACCACCCCCAGAGCAGTACCAGGCATGAAGGCTTCCTGTGTTACACACAGGCAGGAGGAAGAACTGGTAGCCAGGACTGAGGGTAACTCCTAGCTACTCCCAACCAGAGAGTCTGTTTCAAACATGAAAGTAGCTTGGAGTGGCCCCTTGCTCTCTCACACAGGGAAGGGGGCTGAGACATAACCCCACCTACTGTGGCTCCTGGTCGCAACTAACCAGAGGGCTGGAAAAATCACCTGAAAGCAGTGGGGTGCAGCTGTGCTAAAACAGGGAAAGGCAGGCAGAGCTGATACTTACTGAGCAAAGCCAGTGTCTAGTTTAGCCAGGAAACTTGGGATGAGGGTCAGCTTGAGTTAAGACCACAAACAAAAACCTTTGCCATCTTTGGAGCAGCTTCTCCCACTGCACCAGGGCAGGGAACCTAATTCATAGCCCTACTCAATACTGAATACAGCCTTCAGTGTGTCCAGTCAGTGAACCTAACCAGAGCACACAGGAAGCTGTATAGCCCATCAAATAATCCTACATACAGTCTCACTTTAACTGAGAAAGGTACCCTATGAATTATCCATCTATAGCACAAAACCAGTGGCCTGATCTAACCAGGGAATTCAGTGCACACACAGGTCCAATTTTGGCCTCCAACAAATCGCTGTTCAGGCCCTGAGTCTGGGCCTGCTGTTGTGCAAGGGCATGGAGGCTACTTCATAGATCCATGTACTACTGAATATAGTGCCCAGTTACAACCATCTAGGAAGACTGATTGGGGATTTCAGGAAACTGCAGAGCCCAGCCCACATCCTGACCTGGGTAGGAAATCAAGCCAAGAATCCTATCCAGTTATTCTCTGCCAGTGGTATACCCTCCACATTCCCATCCTGAGAGCTTAAACAGTTGTCTTGCCCAAAAATAGGCCTCATGGCAGTCCCCACCTAAACAAGGACATTACTAGCAGACACACCCATAAACCCAAACAGAGCTGACTAGTAAGAATTATCTCTTCCAAATAAACCTCTAAAGTCTGGAAGAGGAGCCCAATTACCCAGATGCACAGGTACCAATGTAAAGAATCAAGGATCACAAAAAAAATTCAGTAAATATGACACCACCAAAAGATGTTAATAACTCTCCAGCAGCTAGAGAAATGGAGATCTATGAACTATCAAAGAATTGAATAATTCTCTTAAAGAATTTTAGTGAACACAAGAAAACATGGACAACTAAGAGAAATTAGGAAAAACAGTGAGTGGACAAAAGATAAGTTTGATAAGGAAATAGTAACCATAAAAAGAAAACAGAAATTGTAGAGTTGAAAAATATAATAACTGAACTGAAGAATTCGGTAGTTTCAAAAGTAGACTCAACCATGCAGAGAAAAATCAGCAGCCTTGAAATAGTACATTATAAATTAGTAAAGTGTGAAAAAGAAAAAAGAATGAAAAAGAGTGAAGAAAACTTACAGGGACTATAGAATATGACTTAGAAAAAATATTTGAATTATGAAATTCCAGAGGAGAAAAGAGACAGAAAATATATTCAACAAAACAATGGCTGAAAACTTTCTGAACTTGGGGAGAGAAATGGACATCCACATCCATCAGGCCTGAAGAAGCCCAAGTAGGTTGAACATAAATAGGGCTACACCAAGACATAATAAATGGACAAAAGTCAAAAACAAAGAATATTTTAAGAGCATCAAAATAAAGGAGAGAAATTGCATACAATGGATTTCTCAACAGGAACTTTTCTGGACAGAAGGGATGATATAATCAAAATGTTTAAAGAAAATAACTGTCAACCAGGAATTCTATACCAAGTGAATCTATCTTACAGAAACAAAGGAGGGATAAAACCTTCCGTGAACAAAAAGAATCAAGTTCATTAATACCAGGTATGTGTCACAGGAAATGCTAAAGAGATTTAAGTGAAAGTAAAAGTATGCTAATTAACATCACAAAACAAAAAGGTAGCCTAAATCTCTTTTGTAATGGTAAATATAAAGTCTTATATTCTGCAATACGATAACAGTGATGCATAACAATTCTATTTTAAGATATAAAAAATCAAATGTAGTAAAAATCACCATAACTACAATGATCTTTTAAAAAATGTGAATTGTAATATCAACAATCTAAACTGTGAGGGAGAGGAGAAATGAAGTGTAAAGCATATGAAACCTACTGAAGTTAACATCTTTTCAGTATAAAGCAGGGCATTATAAGTTCTTGATATTTTATGTAAGCGGGAATCACAAGGGAAAATCCTGTATGACACAAAAGAACACAATAAAGAAGTCAAAGCATACTGCTATGGAAAGACATCAAAACACAAAAAAGATAGCAGGTTAGGAAATAAGAAATAATGGATCTACAAAACAACCATAAAATTAACAAAATGGCAATAGTTAAGTCCTTACCTATCAATAATTACTTTTAATTGGATAATTTAATCCATTTAATCTAAAGATACTGAATGGATTGAAGAAATAAAAACGCATCATCGAACATTCTGCTTCCTACAAGAGAGTCAATTAGTCTTAAAGACACACAGATTGAGAATGAAAGGATGGAAAAAGATATTTCAAGCAAATTGTAACTAAAACATAAAAAGCAGAGATATCTATACTCATATTAAACAAAATAGACTTTAAAGTAAAAATGGTAAAAAGAGATAAAGAAGGTCATTATTTAATGATAAAGTAGTAAATACATAAAGAGAATATGACAACTGAAAATATTTATGTTTTCAACACCATAACACCTAAATATGTAATAGAAAACCAACAGAGCAAAAAGGAGAAAAAAATTAACACTGCATTTATATTTGGTAATTTTAATAACCCACCCTCAACAATGGATAGATCCTCCAGATAGAAAATCAGTAAGGAAAGTGTGGATTTGAACAACACTAAAGACCAAATGATTCTAACATATATATACGTAACATTCTATCCAGCAATAGCAACATGCACAATCTTCTCAAGCAGACATGGAACATTTTCTAGGATAGACCATAAATTAGGCTACAGCACAAATCTTAGCAAATTCAAGAAAATTGAAACCATACCAAGTACCTTCTTCGCTGGCATGAAATTAAAATCAGTAACAAGAGGAAAACTGAAAAATTCATGAATACATGGAAATTAAACAATACTATACTGAACCAATGGATTAAAGAAATTAAAAAGAAAAAATAAGTTTCTTGAGACAAAGAAGGAAACACTACATACAAGAACTTATGGTATACAGCAAAAGACGTTCTAAGAGGGAAGTTCATAGTAATAGCTTACATTAAGAAGAGAACCCAAATAAGCTAATTCTATGCTGTAAGAAACTAGCGGGGAAAAAAAAGAACAAACTGAGCTCAAAGTTAGTAGAAGAAAGCAAATAATAAAGATTAGAGCAGAAGCAAATGAAATAGAGACCAGAATACAATAGAAACTTTTAACTATCCTAAGAATTGGTTGTTTGAAAAGGTAAAAGTTGACAAACCCTTAGCTACAGTAATCAACGAAAGAAGAGAAAGGAAATAAATCAACAATAATATAGATGAAAAGAAAACATTACACTGATAAGACAGAAACTAAAAGAATCGTAAGAGAGTGCTGAAAACAAGTATACAAAAACAAAACGAACAATCTTGAAGAAATATTAAAGTTCTTAGAAGCAAACAAATTACCAGGACTGAATCAGGAAGAAATAGAAAGTCTGAATAGACCAATTAATAGTAAAGAGATTGAAATAGTAATCCAAAATCTCTTGTGAAGAAAATTCCAGAACTGCCTGGCTTCACTGGTGAATTTCACCAAACATTTAACGAATACCAATTCTTATCAAACATTTCCAAAACATCAAAGAGGAGGGTGCTTCTGAAACTCATTTAACAAGGCCAGTACTATCCAGAGGCCAAAAACTACTGCTTTTCAGCAAAACCAGTAAAGGACACTAGTAAAAAAATTTTTAACCTGTAGGCCAATATCCCTGATAAATACAGATACAAAATTTCCTTTTCTTTATTTTGGTATCTTTAATATACACTTACATGAACAACATTGTGGTTACTAGATTGCCCACATTATCAAGTCCCCACCACATACTCCATTACTGTCACTGTCCATCAGCATAGCAAGATGCTATAGAATCACTACTTGTCTTCTCTATGCTATACTGCTTCCCATGCAACACCCCTACATTATGTTTGCTAACCATAATGCCCCTTTTCCCATTATAACTCCCTTCCCACCCATCCTCTCCAGTCCCTTTCCCTTTGGTAACTGTTAGTCCATTCTTGGGTCTGTGAGTCTGCTGCTGTTTTGTTCCTTCAGTTTTTTCTTTGTTCTTATACTCCACAGATGAGTGAAATCATTTAATACTTGTCTTTCTCCGCCTGGCTTATTTCACTGAGCATAATACCCTCCAATTCCATCCATGTTGTTGCAAATGGTAGGATTTGTTTTCT
Organism: Phataginus tricuspis; assembly: GCA_029783875.1. NCBI lineage: Eukaryota > Metazoa > Chordata > Mammalia > Pholidota > Manidae > Phataginus > Phataginus tricuspis. The sequence continues at coordinate 43,526,973 of JAQQAC010009165.1, forward strand.
TCTTGTGGCTGAATAATATTCCATTGTGTATATGTAACACATCTTCTTTATCCATTCATCTACTGATGGACACTTAGGTTGCTTCCATTTCTTGGCTATTTTAAATAGAGCTGCAATAAACATAGGAGTGCATATATCTTTTTCAAACTGGGCTCCTGAATTCTTAGGGTAAATTCCTAGGAGTGGAATTCCTGGGTCAAATGGTATTTGTACTTTGAGTTTTTTGAGGAACCTCCATACTGCCTTCCACAATGGTTGAACTAATTATATTCCCACCAGCAGTGTAGAAGGGTTCCCTGTCTCCACATCCTAGCCAACATTTGTTGGTGTTTGTCTTTTGGATGCTGGCCATCCTAACTGGCATGAGGTGATATCTCATTGTGGTTTTAATTTGCATTTCTCTGATGATTAGCGATGTGGAGCATCTTTTCATGTACCTGTTGGCCGTCCGAATTTCTCCTTTGGAGAAGTGTGCATTTAGATCCTCTGCCCATTTTTTAATTGGGTTGTTTGCTTTTTGTTTGTTGAGATGCATGAACTCTTTGTATATTTTGGATGTCACCTCTTATCAGATATGTCATTTATGAACATATTCTCCCATACTGTAGGATGTCTTTTTGTTCTACTGATGGTATCCTTTGTTGTACAGAAGCTTTTTAGTTTGATATAGTCACAATTATTCACTTTTGCTTTTGTTTCCCTTCCCAAGGGAGATATGATCATGAAGAAACTGCTCATGTTTATGTCCAAGAGAGTCTTTCCTATATTTTTTTCTAAGAGTTTTATGGTTTCATGACTTAGGTCTTTGATCCATTTTGAGTTTACTTTTGTGAAAGGGGTTAGACAGAAATCCAGTTTAATTCTCTTACATGTAGCTGTCCAGTTTTGCCAACACCAGCTGTTGAAGAGGCGGTCATTTCCCCATTGTATATTCATGGCCCCTTTATCATATATTAATTGACCATATACGCTTGGATTTATATCTGGGCTCTTTATTCTCTTCCACTGGTCTATGGGCCTGCTCTTGTGTCAGTACCAAATTGTCTTGATTACTGTGGCTTTGTAGTAGAGGTTGAAGTCAGAGAGTGTAATTCCCCCTGCTTTATTCTTCCTTCTCAGGATTGCTTTGGCTATTCAGGGTCTTTTATCGTTCCATGTGAATTTTAGAACTATTTGCTCTAGTTTATTGTAGAATGTTGTTGGTATTTTGATAGGGATTGCATTGAATCTGTAGAGTGCTTAAGGCAGGATGGCCACTTTGACAATATTAATTCTTCCTAGCCAAGAGCATGGGATGAATTTCCATTTATTAGTGTCCTCTTTAATTTCTCTTAAAAGTGTCTTGTAGTTTTCAGAGTATCGGCCTTTCGCTTCCTTGGTTAGGTTTATTCCTACATATTTTATTCTTTTTGATGAGACTGTGAATGGAATTGTTTTCCTGATTTCTCTTTCTGGTAGTTCATCGTTAATGTATAGGAATGCCACAGATTTCTGTGTGTTAACTTTTTATTCTCAGACTTTGCTGAATTCAGATATTAGATCTAGTAGTTTTGGAGTGGGTTCTTTAGGGTTTTTTATGTACACTATCATGTCATCTGCAAACAGGGGCAGTTTGACTTCTTCCTTACCAATCTGGATGCCTTGTATTTCTCTGTGTTGTCTGATTGCCATGGCTAGTACTTCCAGACCTAAGTTGAATAAAACTGGGGAGAGTGGGCATCATTGTCTTGTTCCAATCTTAAAGGATAAGCTTTCAGCTTCTCATTGTTAAGTATAACGTTGGCTGTGGTTTGCTCATGTATGGCCTTTATTATGTTGAGGTACCTGCCCTCTATACCCATTTTGTTGAGAGTTTTATCATGAATGGATGTTGAATTTTGTCAAATGCTTTTTCAGCATCTGTGAAGATGATCATGTGGTTTTTGTCCTTCTTTTTGTAGATGTGGTGGATGATGTTGATGGATTTTTTAATGTACCATCTATGCATCCCTGGGATGAATCCCACTTGATCATGATGGATGAACTTTTTGATGTCTTTTTGAATTCAGTTTGCTAATATTTTGTTGTGTATTTTTGCATCTATGTTCATGAGGGATATTGGTCTGTAATTTTCTTTTTTGTGGTGTCTTTGCCTGGTTTTGGTATTAGAGTGATGTTGAATGAGTTTGGCAGTATTCCCTTCTGTTCTATGTTTTGGAAATCTTTAAGGAGGATGGGCATTAGGTCTTCACTAAATGTTTGATAAAATTCAGCAGTGAAACCATCTGGTTTAGGGGTTTTGTTCTTAGGTAGATTTTTGATTACCAATTAAATTTCTTTGCTGGTAATTGATCTATTCAGATTTTCTGTTTCTTCCTGGGTCAGCCTTGGAAGGTTGTATTTTTCTAGAAGTTGTCCATTTTGTCTAGGATTTCCAGTTTGTTACCACATAATTTTTCATAGTATTCTATCATAATTCTTTGTATTTCTGTGGTGTCTGTAGTGATTTTTCCTTTCTCATTTCTGTTTCTGTTTATGTGTGTAGACTCTCTTTTTTACTGATAAGTCTGGATAAGAGTTTATCTATTTTGTTTATTTTCTTGAAGAACCAGCTCTTGCTTTCATTGACTTTTTGTATTATCTTTTTCTTCTCAATTTTATTTATTTCTGCTTTAATCTTTATTATGTCCCTCCTTCTACTGACTTTGGGCCTCATTTTTTCTTCCTTTTCTAGTTTCATTAATTGTGAGTTTAGCCTGTTCATTGGCGATTGTTCTTCTTTCCTGAGGTAGGCCTGTATTGCAATATATTTCCCTCTTAGCACGGCCTTCGCATATCCCACAGATTTTGCAGTGTTGAATTATTGTTGTAATTTGTCTCCATATATTGCTTGATCACTGTTTTTATTGGTCATTGATCCTTTGATTATTTTGGAGCATGTTATTAAGCCTCCATGTGTTTGTGGGCTTTTTCATTTTCTTTGTGTAATTTATTTCTAGTTTCATACCTTTGTTATCTGAGAAGCTGTTTGGTACAATTTCAATCTTTTTGAATGTACTGAGGTTTTTTTGTGGCCTAGTATATGATCTATTCTTGAAAATATTCCATGTGAACTTGAGAACAATGTGTATCCCATTGCTTTTGGATAGAATGTTCTGTACATGTCCGTTAGGTCCATCTGTTCTAATATGGTGTTCAGTGCCTCTGTCTATTTATTTTCTGTCTTGTTGATCTGTCCTTTGGAGTGAGTGGTGTGTTGAGGTCTCCTAAAATGAATGCATTGCTGTCTATTTCCTCCTTTAATTCTGTTAGTATTTGTTTCACATATGCTGGCGCTCCTGTGTTGGGTGCATATATATTTATAATGGTTATATCTTCTTGTTGGACTGACCCCTTTATCATTATGTAATGTCCTTCTTTATCTCTTGCTACTTTCTTCGTTTTGAAGTCTATTCTGTCTGATACAAGTACTGCGACTCCTGTTTTTTTCTCCCTATTTGTTGCATGAAATATGTTTTTCCATTCTTTTACTTTCAGTCTGTGTATGTCTTTGGATTTAAAGTGAGTCCCTGGTAGGCAGCATATAGATGGGTCTTGTTTTTCTATGTATTCAGTAAGTCTATGTCTTTTGCTTGGTACATTCAGTCCATTTACATTTAGGGTGATTATCGATAAATATATACTTATTGTCATTGCAGGCTTTAGATTCATGGTTACCAAAGGTTCAAGGGTAATTCCCTTACTATCTAACAGTCTAATTTAACTCACTTCATATGCTATTACAAACACAACCTAAAGCTTCTGTTTTTCCCTCCTTTCTCTTCCTCCACCATTCTTTGTATGTTATGAATCATATTCTGTACTCTTTGTCTAGCCCTTGGGTGACATCTATTTAACCTTAGGAATACTTCCATCTATAGGAGTCCCTCCAAAATGCACTGTAGAGGTGCTTTGTGGGAGGTAAATCCTCTGAACTTTTGCTTCTCTGAAAATTGTTTAATCCCTCTTTCAAATTTAAATTATAACCTTGCCAGGTAGAGTATTTTTGGTCCAAGGCCTTCTGCTTCATTGCATTAAATATATCATGCTATTCCCTTCTGGCCTGTAAGGTTTCTGTTGAGAAATCTGATGATAGCCTGATGGGTTTTCCTTTGTATGTGATCTTTTTTCTTTCTCTAACTGCTTTTAAAAGTCTCTCTTTATCCTTGATCTTTGTCATTTTAGTTATTATATGTTTTGATGTTGTCTACCTTGGGTCCCTTGTATTGGGAGATTTGTACCCTATAGTGCGAATATTTTTCCGTTTGGATTTTTCACACAGTTCTCTCAATATTCTTTCATTCTTAGAGATTCTTTTTTCTCTCTGTGCCTCAGCTTTGTATTCTTCTTCACTAGTTTCTATTCCATTTACCTTCTCTTCTACTACATCTGCTTTTAAATCCCTCCATTGTATGTTTCATTTCAGATATGGAATTTCTTAATGATTGAATCTCTGACTTAAATTCATTCCTGATTTCTTGAATATTTTTCTGTACCTGCATAAGCATGTTTATAATTTTTATTTTGAACTCTCTTTCAGGAATATTGGTGAGTTCAGTTTCATTTGGTGCTTTTTCTCAGGTTTGTGAGATTTTGGTCTGAACCATGTTCTTTTGATGTTTCATATTTCTGTGTGGTGCCCACTAGTGCATGCACAGAAACTCCAGTCTCTGAAGCCTCATCCCCTAGGGTGTGGTTGGGGGTCGTAGGGGAGCGGAGCTGGTGCCTGGAGTGAGGAAAGTTCTGTTTCCTGATTCCTGTCTGTGGTGCCTTTCTCCAGTGTCTGAGCCAGTGGGCCAAGCACACACATGTAAGCCTCTGTGCATTGTGTATCTAGCTGTTGTAGGCAGGGCCTCCCTCTGGCTGGCCTAATGTCAGCACAGTGACTCCTGTTTTGTGAGTAGGTGCCATCAGGCCAGCAGGGAGGCTCAGCAAGCTGTGTGTCACAGTGGGGGGGCCTCAGAGCTGAGTAGGCATCCAGGGGAGTGGAGCACCTGAAGCTCCTCAAAGTTCCTAACCATCTCGGCAGAGCATGCCCAGACAACCTTGTCCAAATCTCCCTTCTCCCGCACAGCAAGCTCTGTGCAAACCCCATCCCTTCAGCAGCCCTCTCACTGCTAGGAAGCCTCTCAGACCATCCATCCTTCCTCTGACACAGTGCGGCTGGGTGTGGATCCTGTCCTCCACAAACAGCCGGAATGTCAGTCTCCCAGGCCCTCCGCCCATATGAGCTCCCCAATGTCCAGAGCACCACACAATATAGGCTTCCACTCACAAAGCAGATCTCCAGGGCTAGGCGCTCAGCAATCCCAAGCTTCCACCTACTCCCTGTTCTGTTCCTCTTACTCCTGCTGGTGAGCTGGGGTGGGGGAAGGGCTTGGGTCCCAACAGATTAAGGCTTTCCTACATTACCCTGTTTCGTGAGGTCTGCTCTGTCCATGAAGTCTGTATGCAGTCTGGTTCAGCCTTCTTTCTCCTTGCTGTTTTAGGGTTAGTTATATTAACTATATTTTTGTACTATTTGTGGTTTTGGGAGGAGTTCTCTGTATCACCTCTCATGCCGCCATCTTGAATCTTCTTCTATGTCTTTTGAGACCATTCAGACCATTTACATTTAGGGTGATTATCGATAGGTATGTACTTATTGCCATTTCAGGCTTTATATTTGTGGTTACCAAAGGTTCAAGGGTAACTTCCTTAGTATCTAAGTGTCTAACTTAACTCACTTAGTATGCTATTACAAACACAATATAAAGGTCCTGTTTTTGTTTTTTTACCCCTCCTTTTCTTCTTCCTCCATTCTTTATATATTACGTGTTATATTCTGTACTCTTTGTCTATCCCTTTTTATTATCTCTGGTGACAGCCATTTAACCTTAGGAACATTTCCATCTATCGCAGTCCCTCCAAAATACACTGTACAGATGGTTTGTGGGAGGTAAATTCTCTCAGCTTTTGCTTATCTGGAAATTGTTTAATCCCTCTTTTCAAATTTAAATGATAATCTTGCCAGATAAAGTATTCTTGGTTTGAGACCCTTCTGCTTCATTGCATTAAATATATCATGCTCCTTCCTTCTGGCCTGTAAGGTTTCTGCTGAGAAGTCTGATGATAGCCTGATGGGTTTTCTTGTGTGTGTGATCTTATTTCTCTCTCTGGCTACTTTTAATAGTCTGTTCTTATCCTTGATCTTTGCCATTTTAATTATTATATGTCTTGGTGTTGTCCTCCTTGGGTCCCTTGTGTTGGGAGATCTGTGCACCTGCATGGCCTGAGAGTCTATCTCCTTCCCCAGATTGGGGAAGTTTTCAGCAATTACTTCCTCAGAGATACCGTCTTTCTCTTTTTCTCTCTCTTCTTCTTCTGGTACCCCTATAATATGAATATTGTTCCATTTGGAATGGTCACACAGTTCTCTCAGTATTCTTCCATTCTTATAGAACATTTTTCTCTCTGTGCCTCAGCTTCTTTGTATTCCTCTTCCCTAATTTCTATTTTATTTATTGTCTCCTCCACCGTATCCAGTCTGGTTTTAATACCCTCCATTTTTTTCTTCAATGATTGGATCTCCATCCTAAATTCATTCTTGAGTTCTTGAATTTTTTTCTGTACCTCCATGAGCGTGGTAATGATTTTTATTTTGAAATCTCTTTCATGAATGTTCATGAGGTCAATTTCATTTAAATCTTTCTTAGGTGTATTCATAATTTTGCTTTGAACCAGGTTCCTTTGGTGCTTCATATTTGTCTGTGGTGCCCTCTAGTGGCTAGAATCTCTACTCTCTCCAGCTGCTCAGTCCCTGGAGTGATGTCTGGGATTTCAGGTGAGCGGTGTTGGTGCCTTGGGGGAGGAAAGAGCTGTTTCCTGCTTCCCAGCTGCTATGCCTGTCTCCACTGCCAGAACCAGTGGGCCAAACACACAGGTATAAGCCTCTATGCTTTGTGTTTGTAGTTGCTGTGGGCAGGGCTTCCCTCTGCCTGGCCTGAAGCCAAGGCATGGGTTGCCGGTTTGTGAGCCAGTTGCAGGTTAGCCAAGAGGAAGACACATCAGGCTGCATATCACGGTGGGACACCTTGGAGCTGTGTAGTCAGCCAGGGGAATGAAGCACCTGAAGATCATTTAAGCTTCCAGCCTGCTGGGAAGAATGCACCCAAATAATTTTGTCTACCTGCCCTTTCTCCTGAGCAGTAAGCTCTGTGAAATCCTTATCCCTTTAGCAGCCCTCTCGCTTTTAGGAAGTCCCTCAGACTGCTCACCCAGATCAGCCAGATATGAATCTCTGTTTTCCACAAGCTGCTGGAATCTCCATCTCTCCATGTATTCTGCCTGTCTTAGCTTTTCAACACCACTAATCACCAGAGCACCATGCAATGTAGGTTCATACTCCCAGAGCATATCTCCAGGGCTAGGTGTTCAGCAGTCCCAGGCCTCCCCTCCCTCCCAGCTCTGTTTCTCTTCCTCCCTCTGGTGAGCTGAGGTGGCAGAAGGACTCAGGCCCCACCAGGGTGCAGCTTTGGTATGTTATCCTTTTTGATGTGGTCTGCTCTTTTCTCCAGGTGTATTCAGTCTGGTGCAGCCTTCTTTCCTGTTGCTCTTTCAGGATTAGTTGTATTAATTATATTTTCATATTATATGTGGTTTTAGGAGGAGGTCTCTGTCTCACCTCTCATGCTGCCATCTTTAATCCCCCAAAATTATCAATAAAGTACTGGAAAACCAAATTCAGCAACGCATTAAAAGTATTATTCACCCTGATCAAGTGGGATTTATCCCTGGGATGCAAAGATGTGAAGCAATCAATGTGATGCTCCACATTAATAGAATGAAAGAAAAGAATTATATGTTCATCTCAGTAAGTATAGAAAAAGCATTTGACAAAATTCAGCATCCATTCAATGTAAAAACTATTAACAAATTATGTATACAAGGAATATATCTCAATGTAATTAAGCTTGTATATGACAAGCCCATAGCTACATCACACTTAATGATGAAAGATAAGAAGATTTTCCTGTAAATCAGGAATAAGAGAAGGGTGCCTGCTCTCACCACTCCTATTTGGCATAGCACTGGAAGTCCTAGTTGGAACAATCAGATAAGAAAAAGAAAGGAAAGATAAATCAGAACTGAAAGGGAAGAAGTTAAATTGCCTCTATTTCAGATAACATTTTATATAAAGAAAATCCTGAATTCAACCAAAACCACTGGATCTAACCAATAATTCCTATAAACCTGGACAGTACACACAATGCACAAAACAGTACTGTTATATAACAATAAAAATTCTGAAATAAATAAATAAATTTATACTTATAAAATACTTCGGAATAAATTTAGCTAAGGAGGTGAAAGATCTCTGATCTGAAAACTACATGACATGTATTAAAGAAATTGAAGAAGATACAGATCAATGGAATGCTATACTGTGATCATGGATTGGAAAAAATAGTATTGTTCAAATGTCAATACTACCAACAACCCTGTATAGATTCAGTACAATTTCTATCAATATTACAATGGCATTTTTATAGAATTAGAACAAAACACTCCTAAAATGTATATGGAACCACAAAAGACCCCAAATACCAAAGAAATTCTGAGATAGAACAACAAAATGGGAGGCATCACTCTTCCTGACTTCAAGCTATACTATAAAGCTACATTCATCAAAACAGTATGGTACTAACATTAAAACAGAGAAATAGATGAATGGAACAGAATCAAAAGCCCAGAAATACACCTAAGCATATATGGTCAACTAATATTTTGACAAGGGAGCCAAAATACTCAATGGAGAAAACAGTCTTTCCAATAAATGGTACTGGAATAATTGGATATTCACGTATAAGAGTGAAGGTAGACCCATATCTTTCACCACTCAAAAAATTAATTCAGAATTGATTAAAGATTTAACTGTAAGACCTGAAACTATGAAACTCCTAGAAGAAAATAGACACAAAACTCCTTGACCTGGGTCTTGATAATGACTTTTTGAATATGGCACCTAAAGCACCAACAATAAAATCAAAAACAAACGAGGGATTACACAAAACTACAGAGCTTCTGACAGCAAAATAAACTGTCAATAAAGTGAAAAGACAATCCAAGAAATGGGAAAAAGTATTTGTAAACCATATATCTGATAAGGGGTTAATATATAAAATATATAAATAATCTATATGTATTAATAGCAAAAAAATAATAACTCAATTTTTAGAAGCAAAGAATCTGAATGTCTCCAAGGAAGATATATGAAAGGTCAACAGGTACATGAAAAGATGCTCAACATTACTAGTCATTATGGAAATGCAAGTTAAAACCACAATGAGATACTACTTCATGCCTTTTAGAATGGCCATCACCAAAAGACAAGGGATAACTAATGCTGGTATGTATGTGGAGAATAGGGAACATTTGTGCATTGTTGGTAGGATTGTAAACTGGTACAGTCACTATGTAAAACAGTCTAGAGTATCCTAAAAATAAAATTACTGTATGATTTATCCATTACACTTTTGGGAATAAATCTGAAGAAAACAAAACACTAACTCAAGGATATCTGCACCACCATGTTTTCTAGCAGCATTATTTACAATAGCCAACACATGGAAACAACCTAAGGTTCATCAATGGATAGATGGGATAAAGAATTTGTGGCAAATGTATGTAATGGACTATTATCAGCATGAAAAAAGAAAAACAAGGAAATCCTACCATTTGCTAGAACATGGTTGGATCTGGAAGGCATTATGCTAAGTGAACTAAGTCAGACAGAGAAAGACAAATACTATCTGATCTCATTTATATGTGAAATCTAAAAGAAAAAAACACATAGAAAAAGAGATCAGAATTTGTGGTTACCAGAGGTGGATTGTGAGTGGAGGGGAAATAAGAAGAAGTTTTTTCTATCAAAAGATAGAAACTTCCATTTATAAGAAAAATAAGTACTATGATGTAATATATAACATGATGACTACAGCTAACACTGCTATATGATATACAGGTAAGTTGTTAATAGTTTAAGTTCTGGCTGGGTTCAAGATGATGATTTAGGAAGATCCTGAACTCATTACCTCCCATGGATATCACAAATGCACAACTGTATTTGGAATAATTTACTCTGAAAATGGTAAGAAAACTGGATTACAGTCTCCACAACCAAGGGCAGAAAGGACAGCATGGAGATGGGTAGGAGAGGCGGACACTTTCTCATCAAATACCCCATCCCGGTCACAGGGATTGACAATTGAAAGGATCTCAAAAATATGGAATTTTTCCTGAAGAGTGAGGAGTAGCTGCTCCACACATCAGGCACTCTGATCCTTAGACCCTGAACGAGAGAGATGAGCTCTCTAAATGCCAGGCTTTCAAAACGTGGGGGAAAAAATGGGAAATGCATCCAAGAAAACATAAAACTGTAGAAAGGAAAACTTACTCATAAAGGGCTTACATGCAGACTCTTCCATCATGGGACCAGGGAAAAACACCAATTTGAAAAGTGCCTATGTGAAGAAGAACCACTTATTTACCTTAAAGTGCCTCCCAAAGCAGCAGGAAACCATTGGGACATTCTCTGGGGACTGGGACACTGGGGTGTGTCATATCTGTGACCTCATCTTTCCTTACTAATATTGGCACTTATGGGTGCCACTTTGGAACTATCCCTTTAACCTGCTAGAGCCAGTGGATGGACCCAGCTACAAACCCTGCCCACCCCAAAGCATAATTGCACATTACAGCATGGGTAGGTGACAGCCCAACCCACCTCTTTGCCTCAACACAGCCACGCAGTGCAGCACGGTGGAACAACAGCTTCCTGCCTCACCTCACAGCCAGGCCAGTTACCAGCCCCATGCATCCCCATATCACAGAGCATTAACACTTTACACCCAGGCTGGGTGCCAGCCACAATAACCTCTACTCTGCAGACATAGCCCTGCCATAGCAGAATGTCACATAAAGTCCAAACAGGGGACACCTCTGAAGCACCTGGATCTTGAGGACAGAGGAGATTGGGCCTCTGGCTATGTGACATCTTCTACACAGGCCACTCCTTCAACACTGGGAGAGGTAGTTGATTTGCCTAATGCACAGAAACAAACACAGAGAGTCAGGCCAAATGAAGAGATTGAGGAATATGCCCCAAATTAAAGGATAAGTTAAATATCAGAAGATGACATTAATGAAATGGGGATAAGCAATATACCTGATAAAGAGTTCAAACTAATAGATATAAAAAGCTTACTGGACTCTGAAGAAGTTGGATGAACACAGATCCTCAACAAAGAAAATATAAGAAAATGCTAAACAGAAGTTACAGAGCTTAAGAATATAATAATTGAATTGAAAAATACACTAGAGTAATTCAACAGTTGACCAGATAAAGCCAAAGATCAGATTAGCAAGCCAGAACACAAAGAAATAGAACACAACCCGACAGAGCAGCAAAAAGAAAAATGAATTTTCAAAAATGAAGAAAACTTAAGGAAACTTTAGCACATCAAGCAGAATAACACGCACATCACAGGGGTCCCAGAAACAGAAGAAAGGGCCAGAAAACTTGTTTCAAGAAATAATGGCTGAAAAACTCCCTAATCTGAGGAAGGAAAGAGAGATACAGGTCTAGGGACCCCAAAGAGTTCCAAATGAAATGAACCCAAAGGCAGCCACATCAAGGTGCAGTATAATGAAGACAGTACAAGTTAAATATAAACAGAGACTCTTAAAAGTAGCAAGAGAAACACAACTTACCACATACAAAGGAAACCTCATAAGGTGATCAGCAGATTTTTCAGCAGAAAGTTTGCAGGCCGAAAGAGATTAACACAACATATTCAAAATGTTGAAAGAAAAAAAAAAGCTTTCAACCAAAAATATATCGTAAAGATAGTGCATCAATCACTTATAACACAACTATGAAGGTTAGAAGACAAAAATAGCAAAGGTAACTAAAACTACAATAATTAGTTAAGGAATGTATAAACTAAAAAGATATAAAATGTGACATCAAAAGTATAAAATATGGGGATGGGGAGAAAAGATATAAAGGTTTGGAATGTGTTCATAATTAAGTTGCTATCAACTCAAAATACACCATTATATACATAAGAAGTTATATGTGAACCTCTTGGTAACCATAAAGCAAAACTAACTCACTACATTATTTAATAAATATAGTAAACTACTATGTTTATACTATTATGTATATAACATTATATTTATACTTATACTTTATAATTACTAAGTAATTATAAGTATAGTAAATATGCAAAAGAAAATCAGAATGAAATACAAACATAACACTAGACACCCATCAAACAAGAAAGAGAAGAAAATAACACAGAGAAACTATAAAAACAGCCAGAAAACAATGAGCAAAATGGCAATAAATACAATAATTGTGTTAAATTTAAATGGACTAATCTCTCCAACCAAAAAGAGTGGCTGAATGTATTAAAAAAACAAAAACAAGACCCATCTATATGTTGTCTACAACAGACCCACTTCAGATGTGAGGACACACAAAACTGAAAATGAAGGGATAAGATATTCCATGCAAATGGAAATTAAAAGAAAGCTGGAGTTATAATCATAGTAGACAAAATAGACTTTAAACAAAGGCTATAATAATAGACAAAGAAAGGCATTACATAATGATAAAGTGCCCAATCCAAGGGAATGCATAATATTTATAAATATATATATATACAGCCAATATGGGATCACCAAGATATATAAAACAAATACTAACAAACCTAAAAGGAGAAATTGATAACAGTGAAATAATAGGGGATTTTAACACCCTTCTTACATAATAGATAGATCATTCAAACAGATCATTAATAAGGAAACAAACCTTAACACATTAGACCAAATGGACTGAATAGATATAAAATATTTCATCCAGAAGCAACAGAATACCTATTTTTCTCAAGTGCACATGGAATATTCTTCAGGGTAGCTCTCATGTTAGGCTACAAACATATCTCAATAAATTCAAGAAGATTGAAATCACATCAAACATCTCTGACCACAGTGGTATGTAAGTAAAAATCATTATAGGGAGAAAAACGGGAAAAACCACAAAAATATGGATATTAAACAACATGGTACTGAACAGTCAAGGAGAAGTCGAAGAAAATATTTAAAAATACTTAGGGACAAATGAAAACAGAACTATAACATACTAAAATCTTTGTAATGCAGCGAAAGTGATCTACGAGGGAAGATGGTAGTAATACAGGCCTCACTCAAAAAAACAAGGAAAACCTCCAACAATCAAACTTTACACCTAAAGGAGATAGAAAATGAATAAATGAAGCCCAAAGTCAGTAAAAGGAATGAAATAATAAAGAGCAGAGCAGAAATGAAATACAGACTAAAAAGACAATGGAAGAGATCAATGAAACTAAGAGCTGGTTTTTGAAAAGATAAAATTGAAAAACTTATAGCTAGACTAACCAGGAAAAAAAAAAGAGGAAAAAGGGGGCTCTAATGAACACAATCAGAAATGAAAGAGAAGTTAAAACTGATACCACAGAAATAGAAAGGATAAGACACTACTGCAAACAATTATGTGCCAACAAATTGCACAACCTGGAAGAAATGGATACATTCCTAGAAACATACAGTCTGAGACTAAATCTGGAAGAAATAGAAAATGAATACACTGATTACTAATTACGAGATTAAATCAGTAATCCAAAATTTCCAAACAAACATGAGTTTTGAACAAGACAGCTTCAATGGCAAACTCTACCAAATATTCTAAGAAAATGTAATACCTATCCTCAAATTTTTCCAAAAAGCTGAAGTGGAAGGAACACAGCCAAGTCATTTTATGAGTTCAGTATTACCCTGATGCCAAAACCAGACAAGGACACCAGATAAAAAGAAAATCACAAGCCAATCTCATTGATAAACTTCGATGCAAAAAATCCTTAACATTCAAAGTACATTAAAAGGGTCATACAACACAATAAAGTGGGGTTTTTTTTACAGGGATGCCAGATGGCTCAACATCTACAAATCAGTCAAGGTGATACGCCACATTAACAACACGAAGGGTAAAATTCATATGATCATCTCCATGCAGAAAAAGCATTTGACAAAGTTCAACATCCATTCATTATAAAAACTTTAAATAAAGTGGGTATGGGGGATGTACATAAACATAATAAAGGCACATATGACAAACCTATGCTAACATACTTAATGGTGAAAAACTGAGTTTTCCCTCTAAGTCAGTAACAATACAAGGATATCCACTCTCACTACTGTTACTTAACATAGTACTGGAAATTCTAGTCAGAACAATTAGGCAAGGAAAAGAAAAGGCATCAAAATTGGAAAGGAGGAAGTAAAAATGTCACTATTTGCAGATAACATGATATTATATATAGAAGAACCTGAAGACTCCACCAGAAAACTGTAAAGACTAAAAAAGAATTCACTAAAGTAGCAAGATACAAAATAGACATACAGAAATATATGGCATTCCTATGCAGCTACATCTAGAAGAACAAAATATCTGGGAACAATTTAACCAAGGAGGTGAAAGGCCTATACACTGAAAAACATAAGACAAGAAGACACAAGTAAATGTCAAAATATTCCATGTTCACTCATTGAAAGAATTAACATCATTAAGATGTACATACTACCCAAAGCAGTCTACAGATTGAATTCCACTGGCATTTGTCACGAACTTCAACAAATAATTTTAAGAATTGTATGGAACAACAAAAGATACTGAATAGCCAAAAGAATCTTGAGAAAGAACAACAAAGCTGGAGGTATCATGCTCCCTGATTTCAAACTATACTACAAAGCTGTAGTAATCAAAACTATAGTACTGGCATTAAAAACAGACACACAAATCAATGAAACAAAACTGAGAGCCCATAATTAAACCCACACACATATGCACAATTAATTTGTGACAAATAAACCAAGAATATACCATGGAAAAAGGAAAGTCTCTTCAATAAATGGTGTTAGGAATACTGGACAGCCACATTTAAAAGAATGAAACTGGAGCATTATCTTATACCATTATATAATAATTAACTCAAATGTATTAAAGACTTATATGTAAGACCTGAAACCATAAAATTCCTAGAAGAAAATATAAATGGGAATCTCTTTAACAGCCATCTTAGTGATTTTTTGTGGATGTGATTCCAAAAGCAAGGACAACAAAAGCTAAAATAAGCAAATGGGTTTATATCAAACTAAACAGCTTCTGTACAGCAAAAGAAACCATCGTGAAAACAAAAAGACCACCTACTAAATGGGAACGATTTTTGAAAATCATATATCTTACAGGGAACTGACATCCAAGTACATAAAGAACTAATAAAACTTAAGAACGGAAAACAATCTAATTAAAAACCCATAGAGGATCTGAGTAGACATTTTTCCAAAGAAGACATACGGTTGGCCAACAGGTATGTGGAAAGATGTTCAACATCACTAATTATTAGGGAAATGCAAGTCAAAATCATGGTGAGATATCATCTCACACCTATAGGATGGCTATTATAAAAAAGACAAGAAATAGCAAGTGCTGGAGAGGATGTAGAAAAAAGAACACTTTTCTGCATTGTTGGTGGGAATGAAAATTGGTGTGGCCACTTTGGAAAACAGTATGGAGAATCCTCAAGAAATTAATACTAGAACTACCATATGATCCAGCTACCCCATTTCTGGGTATTTATCTGAGGAATACAAAATTTCTTATTTGGAAAGACATGGCCCCCTTTATTCATTGCAGGAATATTTACAATAGCCAAGAAATGGAAAAGAACTAAATGTCCATCAATGGATGAGTGAATAAAGAAGATGTGGTGTATATATATATATATGTGTGTGTGTATATATATATGTATACACAGAGAGAGAGAGAGAGAAATACTATTCACCCATAAAAAAGAATGAAATCTTGCCATTTGTGACAACATGGATGGACCTTGAAAATATTATATTAAGTCAAATATGTGAGACTAAGAAAGACAAATACTTTATGACATCGTGCATATGTGGAAACCGAAAAAAAATGAACAAAACAAAAACAAACTCCTAGATACAGAGAACAGATTTATGCTATTTATAGGGGAGAGCAGAATAGGCTAAATTGCTAAAGGGGTCAATTACATAGTAATGGATGGTAACTAAACTTTCAGTGGTGATCACTTTGTAGTGCACAGTTGTCAAATCAGTGTTATATACTTTAAACTCGTAATTTTTATACCAATTTTACTTCAATTAAAAAATAATAAATCCTAAAACTTCTCATCGCAAGGAGAAAAGTTTTTCATTTTTTTCCTTTTCTTCTTTTCTTCTTCCTTTCTTTGTATTGTATCTGTATGAGAAGATGGATATTATCCGAATCTATTGTGATAATCATTTCACAATATATGTGAATAAAACCATCATGTTGTATTCCTCAAACTTATACAGTGATGTTTGTGAGTTATCCTTTAATAAAACTGGAAAGTAACTTAAAGATTTTTCAAAGAAAAATCCGGGTGGTTGTTTTCTCTATGATTTAAATTAAGAATGTGAAATACAAACCTTCATTTACATAGTAGAGATTGGAAATGCATGCTTAAGTATAAGGTAATAGCTATTATAAGGTAAAGGAGAGAGAGGAAAGGAAAGTAAGAAAGGAGAAATGTTCATGAAACTCTGAATTACATTTTTAAATGTAAGTTAAGTGTCCAGAAATGCTAGAGGGACATTCATATTCCAGGGAAATTGGAATGTTTAATATCTTTGCCCTCTGAATTTCTTATTAGCTCTCTAGGAGTTAGAATGCTTCACTTTGCCTGGGGAAAGCTTCTATTCTCATTTTCAGATAGCAGAGATGTAGCAAAAGTTAAGACTTTTTTTCCTTGATCTCCTGAGTGTTCGCAACTGCATATTTAGAAGTCTTTGAAATATGGTTTCTTTATTTTTCTGAGTTTCTTTATTAAGGTATTATTGATATACACTCTTATGAAGGTTTCACATTAAAAAAATGTGTTTACTACATTTACCCACATTATCAAGTCCCAACCCATACCCCAATGCAATCACTGTCCATCAGTGTAGTAAGATGCCACAGATTCACTGTTTGCCTTCTCTGTGCTACACTGTTTTCCCTGTGATCCCCCACACCATGTGTACTAAACATAATAACCCTCAATCCCCTTCTCCCTCCATCCCCACCCGCACTCCCACACCCCTCCCCTTTGGTAACCACTAGTTCCTTCTTGGAGTCTCTGAGTCTGCTGCTATTTTATTCCTCCAGTTTTGTTTCGTTTCGTTGTTATACTCCACAAATGAGGGAAATCATTTCGCACTTGACTTTCTCCACCTGGCTTATTTCACTGAGCATATCCTTCAGCTCCATCCATGTTGTTGCAAATGGCAGGATTTGTTTCTTTCTTATGGCTCAATAGTATTCCATAGTGTTTATGCATGACATCTTCTTTATCCATTCATCTACTGATGGACACTTAGGTTGCTTCCATATCTTTGCTATTGTAAAAAGTGCTGCAATAAACATAGGGGTGCATATGTCTTTTTGAATCTGAGAAGTTGTATTCTTTGGGTAAATTCCAAGGAGTGGGATTCCCGGATCAAATGGTATTTCAATTTTTAGTTTTCTGAGGAACCTTCATATTGCTTTCCACAATGGTTGAACTAGCTTACATTCCCACCAGCAGTGTAGGAGGGTTCCCCTTTCTCCTCATCCTCACCAGCATTTGTTGCTCTTAGTCTTTTCGATGCTGGCCATCCTTACTGGTGTGAGGTGATATCTCATTGTGGTTTGAATTTGCATTTCCCTGTGATTATGGTTGTGGAGCATCTTTTTATGTGTCTGTTGGCCATCTGAATTTCTTCTTTGGAGAACTGTCTCTTCATATCTTCTGTGTATTTTTTAATCGGGTTATTTGCTTTTTGGGTGTTAAGGTGGGTAAGTTCTTTATATATTTTGGATGTTAACACCTTGTCAAATATGTCATTTACAAACATATTCTGCCATACTGTAGGGTGCCTTTTTGTTCTGCTGATGGTGTCCTTTGCCATACAGAAAGTTTTCAGTTTCATGAAGTCCCAAGAGTTCATTTTTGCTTTTGTTTCTCTTGCTCCAGGAGATGTGTTCAGGAAGAAGTTGCTCATGCTTGTGTTCAGATTTTTGCCTATGTTGTCTTCTAAGAGTTTTATGGTTTCATGACTTACATTCACCTCCTTGATCCATTTCGAGTTTACCTTTGTGTATGGGGTTAAACCATAATTAAGTTTCATTCTCTTGCATGTAGCTGTCCAATACCACTTGTTGAAGAGGTTGTCATTTCCCCATTGTATGTCCATGGTTCCTTTATCATATATTAATTGACCATACATGGTTGGGTTTATATCAGGGCTCTCTAGTCTGCGTTTGTTCTTGTGCCAGTACCAAATTGTCTTCACTACTGTGGCTTTGTAGGAGAGCTTAAAGTTGGGAAGCATAATCCCCCCAACTTTATTCTTCCGTCTCAGGATTACTTTGGCTATTTGGGGTCTTTTGTGATTCCATATGAATTTTAGAACGATTTTCTCTAGTTCATTGATGAATACTGTTGGTATTTTGATAGGAATTGCATTCAATCTCTAGATTGCTTTAGGTAGATGGCCATTTTGACACTATTAATTCTTCCTATACATGAGCACAGGATGTGTTTCCATTTATTGGTATTTCTTTAATTTCTCTCATGAGTGTCTTGTAGTTTCCAGATTATAGGTCTTTCACTTCCTTGGTTAGGTTTATTCCTAGGTATTTTATTCCTTTTGATGCAACTGTGAATGGAATTGTTTTCCTGATTTCTCTCTTTACTAGTTCATTGTTAGTGTATAGGAATGCCACTCTGCATATTAATTTTGTATCCTGCAACTTTACTGAATTCAGATATTAGATCTAGTAGTTTGGAGTGGATTCTCTAGGGTTTTTTATGTACAATATCATGTCATCTGCAGACCGGTACTGTTTAACTTCTTCCTTGCCAATCTGGATGCCTTTTATTTCTTTGTGTTGTCTTATTGCCGGGACTAGAACCTCCAGTACCAAGCTGAATAGAAGTGGGGAGAGTGGGCATCCTTGTCTTGTTCCTGATCTTAAAGAAAAAGTTTTCAGCTTCTCACTGTTAAGTATAACATCGGCTGTGGGTTTGTCATATATGGTCTTTATGATGTTGAGGTACTTGCCCTCTATACCCATTTACTTGAGAGTTTTATCACGAATGGATGTTGAATTTTGTCAATTGCTTTTTCAGCATCTATGGAGATGATCACGTGGTTGTTGTCCTTCTTTTTGTTGATGTGGTGGACGGTGTTGGTGGATTTTCAAATGTTGTACCATCCTTGCATCCCTGGAATAAATCCTACTGGATCATTATGGATGATCTTTTTGATGTATTTTTGAGTTTTGTTTGCTAATATTTTGTTGAGTATTTTTGCATCTGTGTTCATCAGGGATATTGGTCTGTAATTTTCTGTTTTTTATGGTGTCTTTGCCTGGTTTTGGTATTAGAGTGATGCTGGCCTCATAGAATGAGTTTGGAACTATTCCCTCTTTTTCTACTCTTTGGAAAACTTTATGGAGGATGGGTATTAGGTCTTCACTAAATGTTTGATAAAATTCAGTGGTGAAGCCATCTGGTACAGGGGTTTTGTTATTAGGTAGGTTTTTGATTATCAGTTCAATTTCGTTGCTGGTAATTGGTCTGTTCAGATTTTCTGTTTCTTTCTGGGTCAGCCTTGGAAGGTTGTTTTTTTCTAGAAAGCTGTCCATTTCTTCTAGGTTATCCAGTTTGTTATCATTTAATTTTTCATAGTATTCTCTAATAATTCTTTGTATTTCTGTGGTGTCTGTAGTGATTTTCCCTTTCTCATTTCTGATTCTGATTATGTGTGTAGACTCTCTTTTTTTCTTGATAAGTCTGGCTGGGGGTTATTTATTTTGTTTATTTTCTCAAAGAAACAGCTCTTGCTTTCATTGATTCTTTCTATTCTTTTATTCTTCTCGATTTTATTTCTGCTCTAATCTTTATTATGTCCCTCTTCTACTGACTTTGGGCCTCATTTGTTCTTCTTTTTTCTAGTTTTGTTAATTATGCATTTAGACTGCTCATTGGGATTGTTCTTCTTTCCTGAGGTAGGCCTGCATTACAATATACTTTCCTCTTAGCACGGCCTTTGCTGTGTCCCACAGATTTTACAGTGTTGGATCATTGTCATTTGTCTCCATATATTGCTTGATCTCTGTTTTTATTTGGTCATTGATCCATTGGTTATTTAGGAGCATGTTGTGAAGCCTCCATGTATTTGTGAGATTTTTCATTTTCTTTGCGTAATTTATTTCTACTTTCATACATTTTTGGTCTGAGAAACTGGTTGGTACAATTTCAATCTTTTTGAATTTACCAAGGCTCTTTTGTGTCATAGAATATGATCTATTCTTTAAAATGTTCCATGTGCACTTGAGAAGAATATGTATTCTGCTGCTTTTGGGTGTAGAGTTCTGTAGATGTCTTTTGGGTCCATCTGTTCTTTGTGTTGTTCAGTGTCTCTGTCTCTTATTTTCTGTCTGGTTGATTTGTCCTTCAGAGTTAGTGGAGTGTTGAAGTCTCCTAGAATGAATGTATTGCATTCTATTTCTCCTTTTAATACTCTTAGTATTTATTTCACATATGTATGTGCTCCTGTGTGGGGCACATAGATATTTATAATGGTTCTATCTCCTTGTTGGATTGACCCTTTTATCATTATGCAATGTCCTTCTTTGTATCTTGTGACTTTCTTTGTTTTGAAGTCTATTTTTCTGGTACAAGTACTGAAACTCCTGCTTTTTTCTCCCTATTATTTGCATGAAATATCTTTTTCTATCCCGTCACTTTTAGTCTGTGCTTGTCTTTGGTTTTAAAGTGAGTCTCTTGTAGCCAGCATATAGATGGATCTTGTTTTTTTATCCATTCAGTGACTTTATATCTTTTGATTGGTGCATTCAGTCCATTTACATTTAGGGTGATTATTGATAACTATGTACTTATTGGCATTGCTGGCTTTAGATTCATGGTTACCAAAGGTTCAAGGTTAACTTCCTTACTATCTAAGAGTCTAACTTAACTCATTTAATATGCTATTACAAACACACTCTAAAGGTTCTTTTTTTTTCTTCTTCCTTTTTCTTCTTCCTCCATTCTTTTCTTATTAGGTATCATATTCTGTACTCTTTGTCTATCCCTTAATTGACTTTGAGGATAGTTAATTTAATTTTGCATTTGCTTAGTAATTAGCTGTTCTCCTTTCTTTACTGTGGTTTTATCACCTCTGGTGAGAGCTATTAAACCTTGGGAAAACTTCCATCTATAGCAGTCCCTCCAAAATACAGTGTAGAGATAGTTTTTTGGAGGTAAATCTCACCTTTTGCTTATCTGGAAATTGTTTAATCCCTCCTTCAAATTTAAATTATAATCTTGCTGGATAAAGTATTCTTGGTTCAAGGCCCTTCTGCTTCATTGCATTAAATACATCATGCCACTCTCTTCTGGCCGATAAGGTTTCTTTTGAGAAGTCTGATGATAGCCTGATGGGCTTTCCTTTGTATGAGATCTTATTTCTCTCTCTGGCTGCTTTTAATAGTCTGTCCTTATCCTTGATCATTGCTACTTTAATTACTGTATGGCTTGGTGTTGTCTTCCTTGTGTCCCTTGTGTTGGGAGATCTGTGCATCTCCATGGCCTGAGAGACTATCTCCTACCCCAGATTGGGGAAGTTTT
The DNA here is from genome assembly GCA_029783875.1 of Phataginus tricuspis. Taxonomy (NCBI): domain Eukaryota; kingdom Metazoa; phylum Chordata; class Mammalia; order Pholidota; family Manidae; genus Phataginus; species Phataginus tricuspis. Next base: position 43,548,794 of record JAQQAC010009165.1, read on the forward strand.
CAGCAATTACCTCCTGAAAGACACTTTCTATCCCTTTTTCTCTCTCTTCTTCTTCTGGTACCCCTATAATGTGAATATTGTTCCGTTTGGATTGGTCACTCAGTTCTCTCAATATTCTTTCATTCTTAGAGATCTTTTTTCTCTCTGTGCCTCAGCTTCTTTGTATTCTTTTTCTCTAGTTTCTATTTCATTTATCATCTCCTCCACCATATCCAAGCTGCTTTTTATACTGTCCATTGTGCTCTTCAACGATTGGATCTCTGACCACAATTCATTCCTGAGTTCTTGAATATCTTTCCATAGCTTCATGAGCATGTTAATGATTTTTATTTTGAACTCCCTTTCAAGGAGAGTCATGAGGTATATGTCATTTAAATCTTCCTCAGGAGTTGTATTAATAATTTTATTCTGAACCGGTTCCTTTATTGTTTCATATTTACATATCATGCCCTCTAGTGCTCAGAAGCTCTACTCCCTGGAGCTGCTCAGCCCCTGAAGCAATGTCTGGGGTCCCAGGGGAGTGGTATTGGTAGCGGGGGGGAGCAAAGAGCTGTTTCCTGCTTCTTGGCTGCTGTGCCTTTCTCCACTGCCTGAACCAGTGGGCCAAGCACACAGGCATAAGTCTCTATGCTTTGCATTTGTAGTTGCTATAGACAGATCTTCCCTCTGACTGGCCTAATGCCAGGGTAGGGTTTGCCAGTTTGTGAGCTGGTCAGGCGGGGCAGGGAAAAGGTGCAGTAGGCTGTGCATCATGGAGGGCATCCTTGGAGCTGTGTAGCCAGCCAGGGAGCTGGAGCACCTGAAGATCGTCTAAGGAGGAAGATTTCTTTTTCCTCCTTAAATATGAGAGTCTATATGGCAAAGATCCCAACCTGCTGGGAAGAGTGCACCCAGACAATTTTGTCTACCTGTCCTCTCTCCTGAGCAGTAAGCTGTGTGCCACCCTTGCCCCTTTAGCAGCCCTCTTGCTAAGGGTTTCCTTGTTAGGAAGTCTGTTAGTCTGCCTGCCTTTCTTTTGCCCCAGAGCAGCCAGATATGGATCTCTGCTTTCCACAAGTGGCTGGAATGTCAGTCTCTCCAGGAATTCTGCCTGTCTTAGCTTTCAAACCCCGTAATCAGGAGAGTATCATGCAAGTACAATGAAATGTAGATTTGTGCTCCCAGAGAAGATCTATGGAGTTAGGTATTCAGCAGTCCCAGACCTCCACTCCCTCCATGCTCCGTTTCTCTTTCTCCCACCAGTGAGCTGGGGTGGGGAAGGGCTTGGGTTCCACTGGGCCACAGCTTTGGTACATTATCCTGTTCTGTGAGGTCTGCTCTTTTCTCCAGGTGTATGCAGTCTGGCACAGTCCTCTTTCCTGTTGCTCTTTCAGGATTAGTTGTATTAATTATATTTTCATATTATATGTGGTTTTAGGAGGAAGCCTGTGTCTCACCTCTCCCACTGCCATCGTTCTGAAATATGGATTCTTATGTTGGAAAATTTGATAAGGTTGCTAGAAATTTCATTTCTAGGAAATTCCATTTAGCTCTCAAAGCTTTACAGATGGACTTATGTGAGTTCCTTGTAGGTTGGGTGCTCTTTTTTTTTTTTTCAGAAAAAATCCCTAAACCTCTCTGGATATAAGTTTTCCACTTAGAAATTTACTAAATTGGCTCAGGTGACCTCCAGGGTCCATTTTATCTGCAATATTTGATCACTTTATCTCTAAATTTGCATTTTGAATCAGTATTTATTTAGTGATTCTAAGCATCTCCCCCACATACTTCAAAGTTCAGACAAAATCCATTTTGGATTGGATCATTTATAATAGGAATAACCCATATTTTTCTTTCCCAACATGAAAACATTTCTGAGAAAAACCGTGAAATGTGTTGACTGTCCTTTGTTCCTCCAGTTTGAATGAAGAAATTTCTTTCAAAGTCTCTTGGGAGGAAAATGGTTTGGGAGCTACAACTACCTACTTCATAGTCTCCACTTTCCTTCCGTGACTTGTCTCCATCTCTACCCAATTTCGCTGACTCTAATTGAGCTGTCACAGACCTTCAAGTCTATTCATTAATTGGCAACCATTGTTTCCTCATCATTTTTCTAAGATTTAACAAAATTAATAAGACCCTATTTGTTATCTTCAATTAATTTAAAATTTAGAAGTAATTTTAAAATTATTTTAAAATTTAGAAGTTTAAAACTTAGAGGTAAACCACAACTTGGAATATAGAGATGTAATTGAAGAGAAAGAAAGCTGCTAGAGGAACATAGAGAAATGACAGTTCATTACACCTCAGTCATATTAAAGAGATTTTGAAAACTTGGTTTTGAACTTTGAAGGAAGAGTTGGCTTTCAATTTGTACAGTAATTGAGCCTTCCAGGAAAGGGACAAGGAAGAGCAGGAGCCACAGCACGCTCCCCTCTTTCCTTTCAAAGTGTCTTTATTTCTCTGAAATACAACTACAGGTGACTGAGAGTGTGCTGACTCATTCACTCAAGCAACAGCTGTAGTTGTTCTTTTTTTGAGCAGCTAATGCATGCCTGGCACTGGCCTAGACACAGAGAAACACAGCAGTTAGAAGACAGTATTGTCTCTGCCAATGGGGATGGGGACGAGGCACTGATTAAATGGTGCTTTTTAGATCTCCACCAGCTCTAAGATACAATGAAGATTAATGTTCAAACTTTCTACTTACCATTTTCTAAAAATATGCTTATTTAAAAATATGTTGAAAACAGTTGGAAGTGTTTCTCATCTAAATAATAAAATAACTTGTTATTCCCCTGGGGCTAAAAAGCAAAAAAAAAAAGCTTAAAAGATTTTACTTTCAGGTAATGATCAAATGTTATTTCTCTGAGTAGCTGAGGAATCTGTAGCCAACACCGAGGATTGGTGCTCAAGCCATTAATTCCCTTTGGTTTTTATCATGCTGTTGGGTGGAAATTTTTGAGAATCAATGAACTAAATAAATACTCCAACTGTCCATTTATTTTCCTTCCACATACCCCTCAGGATGTTTTTTTAAAACTTCCCCATAAGGGATATAACAGCTATCATTTAGTACAGATTAGGACATTTTGGTGGCATAGAGCATGCAATTGTTGTACTAGAGTGAACCACTTGTTACTAATTCAACATGATGCTTTTCCTAGCTGAGCCTGAACACACCATCATATTCATTATTACAAAGTCAAGGCTATGAAACCATTCAGAAGTAATGAACAAATTAAAACCTCTTTAACATAGTGATCTTGTCCAAATATGTCATTTGACAGATGTAGAAACTGAGGATAAGAGAATAGTCCTGATGTATCCATTTATCTGATTAATGTGAAGGCATGAATCATAACCTATTTTTTGCCTACTTTTTTCTTCAAGAAATAATCCATTCATCTAATATTTATTGAATACTTGCTATATAATAGATGAGGCACTAGATATAGGGTTATACATATGAAAAGTCCACTATTAAACTTTTCAATGGCTTTTTAAAAATACACCAGTGGAGTAACTGCAAGCTTTTCTGATTGGGCCTTGGAAATATTTAAACACAGACCAAAGTTATAATGTTAGACATCTCTAGTCAGTGTTGAAAAAAAGAACACATCTTCCTAATTTTTCCAGTGGATGCTTAATTAATGTTTATTTTTGCTAGCCTGCTAGGTTTAACTAGGTCAAATTCAGATAACATTGAAACAGTGTGCTCTGCATATTACTGTACGTGCTTGGAGTGCATTGAGCCTCCTAATTAATTACTGTGCTCCGTATGCTTCTGCTGAAGTTATGAAATAATTAAAATTAAACTGCGAATCTAAAGAATAAGGTTCTAATATAATCTCTGCCTTTAATTACCCATATGCCATTGGTCAAAAATGTGATGTTTCTGGAGCCTAAAAAGTCTTAGTAAGATAAAAGAAGTGGGAAAGAGGCATTAAAGATTTTTGTTTTAACGATAACTAAAAGTAATAATATTTTAAATGATTCTTTTGTTTCACAGTTATGTTTTTCTTTTTCAGATTCTATTTGTTTATACCTACCCTTTTGTGTCTGAACTAATCTACTTACAAACAATGGAAAATAAGCAAGCAAAAAAAGCAAAGTCTGAACATATAACATATAAATAATCCAAACTAAACTATGAGTGAAAAATATGATTATTAAAATTAGTATTTCAATAAACAAACACTAGTTTAGGCACAGCTGCAGGAAAATAAAGGACAGACTCGGAGAAAATGTACAGAATGAAGCACAGAGAGAAATAAACAGTTTGCAACATTTGTCTTAAATTAATTCATGGATGTTTTCCTAACTGTCCATATTTGGATACTATAGTTTTATTATTGCTTAAAAGTCCCAAGGTATTTTATCATGTTTATATAATGTGCCTGACCAATTATCTATTTGTGCATACTTGCATTGTTTTAATTATTTGTATTCATGGTACTCTGGCGTTCAGTATTGTGAAATACATAGTTAAGAAACAGTCTGATTTCTTCTTCCAAGGTAAAAACATACTTGTTCTTCCAAGGTAAAAACAAAATTCTTGTGTTATCTGTTCTTTACCTTTAGTCTCAGGAGTTTCCTCAAGCAATATCTAATTGTATATTTTATCTTTTCTTCCTTGTAAGTCATGGGTCATTTTGATAATTCAAATTCAGGTCTTTTCCATTTCAGGACAGTTGTATTAGTATTATCATATTTCAATTCTCTTTCTGTTCACTTCAGAGATATCAAATATTTTTTCATTATACCACTTATTTAGTCTTCCACATATATTGCTTTATGATTATTTTCACTGCATTCTAGATCTAGTCCAGGCTCATCTATGGCAATGTAGGTATAATTTTCTGCAAAATTAATACTGTTTTTCTTTTAACTGACACTAAAGCAAGTTGTAATTTTTTTTAAGAATTTCTCTTAAACTTTCCAGTTGCACTCTGCATTGCTGAATATATAGCCAATTAAAATTATAAGTTGGTCTTTTACATTGTTAATTTTTACAAAATTGACTAGAATTTGTTTTATAGGAAATAATGACATAATTTAATTGACATTTTAGTTTATGTGTTGGGAATAAAAATATCAATTGAATTCTTGTGCATATTGATTTTGCCTACTCCTTTCAAATTCAATTTGTTAAAAATTGCTCAGAGTCTGAGGTTTAACCTTACTTGCAATCTAACAAACAATTCTACCGTAACTTTCATGGATGCAAGTAGAACACCCAGACTCCTGGCTCTGAGAAAATATACTTTTTATTCACAACAATAGCAGGTAATACTCAGAGTATTAGCATTTTCCCCAGCATCCTATCCTCATTTCCCATGAGTGGAACCCCCATGCTGGAATTAGTGTCCTTGTAAGAAAAGGAAGAGTCCAGAGCTCTCTCTTTCTCCATATTGTGAAGATATAACAAAAAGACATCCATTCGTACCAGGAAGAAGTCCTCAGCAGGCATCACATCTGCTAGCACTTGCATCTTGGAGCTCCAAGCCTCCAGAACTATGAGAAATAAGTGGCTGTTGTTTAAACAACCTTATCTATGGTATTTTATTTTAGCAGTCCAAACTGTCAAGACACCAGGTGATACCCGCACATAGTAGGTTTTGTTAAAAGAAAAACCTCAAGCTTAGAAAACCTGAATCTTTTATAACAAACAATACTTGACCTTTGTTCTACAAGGAAGCATTATCCGTATTACACTGAATAGTAAACAAACCTCCCTCTGTTCTGAGAGTATACACTCTTATCTTCTAAGGCTAGTTGCTGTACAAGCATCCTTCAAAATATAGTCTGGAACAAAGCAGTCAGTCTCTGCTTGCAGGATGTGCAGAAATGAGAGAGACCTATGAAGAGTTGCCTCTCAACATATACAAGTTATAAATATGTTTGGTTACATGTAACAGAAAACCTAATGAAGACTTAAATTATATAGTGACATATTTGTCCACTGATCATGCAAAAATGTTGAGGGGCAAGTGGTCCAGTGCTGGTTTGGTGGCTCAGTGACACCATAAATAACCACCCAGCTTCTACCCTTCCTTGGCTTAATTTATCCAGAAGCTTGCTGTTCCATGGTGGTAGCATGGTGTTACATTCTATACTTCATGTCCACAGTCAAGATAGAAAAGAAGTTGGAAAGGGTGGCAGCAAATCAAGACAGCCAGAACTTTTCCAAAAGCCCTCAGCTTACGCCCATTCACCAACATTCTGTAATGCAGTTGCCATAACTGCAAAGCAGTTTGGGGAAACAGGTGTTTTTATCTGGCAACTTAGTCTCAACTATTGTGGGATAACCCTTTCTACTTATTGGCCCTTAGTATCTATTCCAACTACTGATCTCCAGTGCACAGAAGAATCTCCCTGAGAGCCTGTGTAAATGGTAACCCCACTGCTATAGTTTTCTTTGTCTTGCCAGGTACACATGTCTCCTGCCTCTCGTGAATCAGTAATGGGGAACAAAGCAGAATGCTTTTCTCTCCACAGTTGAGGATAGTACAGAACCCTAGCTGGGGCTTTCTAAAGGTTGAGGAGCACTCCTCACTTCATAAATGTTACAATGGGGACTAAAAGATTAAGTGATCTTCAAAATAAAAGTCAGTCACAGAAAAAGACCTAGAATGCCATGGTATAGAATTACAGTTTTGTATTTTATGCTGTTGCCATGGATACATTATTCACTCTAAATTATCATTGATATTTTCATAAATAATGTCTTAAAACATTCTTCACATATCTTTTTGGTGGATTTTTGTCTAAATCTTGACTGGAACATGAAAATAAATGTGAAAATACGCTCTTCTATATTTTTCTTCTTTCCTGTGGGGTTGAATAGGTAATATTTAGTGCTATTAATAATGAGGAGATGGGATGGATGTCTTTTTCCAGCCCACCAGGCTTATGTTATATTTTTCATGTGGAAGCTTGGTGTTTGTCCTAATGCATTTGAAACCTAGGGCAAGAATTCAGCCCAATTCTCAATAATTTTCTATGAACATTTCCTATAATTGAAAGATAACCCAGAGAAGACAGGTATCCTTATGTGCAAGTGTTTCCCCAAATACATTTCCTATTATAATGCAGTGGTTCAAAGTAGAGTCTTTGGAGTACAAAACATCTATGTTTGAATTACCACTCTGGAACTTATTTACTTTGTAACTTTGGATGTTACTTAGCTTCTCAAAGTAACTGCAAAATTATTATATAGCAATGCCTATCTTGCAGGGCTATTATAAGAATCAAATGAGATTATATCAGCAAAAATCTAACACAGTTCCTGCCATTTAGTATATACTTAATAAATGATGGCTAATACTGTCTTACTAGTAACTGTGCTTGGCATCAGAGTGATATCAGAATGGTGTCAAAGCTCAAGTCTAGGATGCTCCACCAGCATATTTTGGCAGTGCTGGATTTTTACATCACTTGTGACACCTGGAATTTCTGAAAACACACATCTACCTCCTTGAATAATTCTATTAACTTTATTCAATAAGAAATATATATATCTTATAACCTAACCAGTGGATGACTGAAATTCCAGGAACATGTAAAGGTAGAATAGGATCAAGATTTCTCTCTTTGTATTTAGGATCTTATTGGTCCAAAATATTATTCCCCTTATGCATAAGCAAGTTACTTCCAGTCTTTAGCTTTTGTTTATTGATAAAACCAGAATTCATTTATATGAAAATTCTAGTTTAGAAGGTAAGTTAATTAGCAATTATTGACTGACATTCATCAGATATTCATGAGAAAAAATTGGAATAATTAAAAATCCTGCCTGACAGTTATGTAAACTGTAGGTGTATCTATGAGTCATACAAAGACAGAACTTCTTTTCCTCTTTTTCTTTCTGTGTATTTTTGTGTCAGTTACTTATAAGTGCAAGAAAAGGAATTTTTTTAGTCCCAAAAGATCTATAGAGGCAATAAAGCTATGGATAAACAAGCTGGATAGTCTCATGAATCACCTACAAAACTGTTCTTTTAATTGAAGAATTTGTGATTTGGTGATGATGCTAAGTAGGGAGAACACAGCTTGAATTTCACATCACAGGCTGAATTGTCAACACTAGTAGTTTTAAAAAATCAGCTTGTGATTTAGAAACTGTGCAAATGCAAAGTGTATGCATTTATTAAGAATAAATATAGAAATCCACAAGGTCATACACCTCAGGATCTTATCACATTTCAGCACTAATACTTTGGAAGAAACCATATAGGATGCTGTAATGGTGCTTCATTCATCATTCATTTAGTTGTTCCTGAAATACTTTGTGAGGGTCTCTCATGTATCAGCCCTATTCTACCACTTGAAAATACAGTGATGAAAAACAGGCACACCTCAGTTTCACATGGAGTACAGATATAAATGTAGGAAAAACGTAGAATGCTTGAGAGTTTATGACAGGAGAATCTGATCATGGATATAAGGAAATTGTTCCCTGAGTAATGTCATTTGATCTAAAATCTAAATAATGACTGTAAGTTAACTAAGTGAAGGTGTTGGTTGGAAGTGGCATGAGGACAACATGTGCAGCCTTCAAAGTGTGAACTGAAAGAAGATGAGGAGTGCTGAGCCTGATAAATTGAGAGACAATGGTGAGAAATGACAATGAAGATAATAGATGACTAAGAAGCTACTGAAAGCTTCTAAGCATGGAAGTAACAGGGTGAGGCTTAGGGTTTGAAAATATTTTTTTGTATGAAGTTTAAAAATGAATTGGAGGGTGTTGACCAAGAGTGGTTACATGGAGACTCACTATGGGGTTTTTCCAGTCTAGTTTTGAGATGAGGGTGGCTTGACATTGGATTGGAGTGGAAGATACACACAGAGGAAGTGAGATTCTAGATGGCAAAATTAGCTGGACTTAGTGATAAGTATGACAGAAGGGAAGGAGGAAGCAAAAGGATATATGAAGAACATTTTCAGATTTTTAACTTGTACAAATAGATAATGATGGTCATAACTAAACTGAAGGATACTGGAGAAGTAAAGGTTTAGGGGGAAGATCTTTAGTCAAGTTTTGGACCCACTGCCAAAGAGGTGCTTTTGAGACACTTGAGATACTGAAGAAGCACTTGGATACAAAGATCAGATCTGAAATGATAACATACATTTGAAAGTCATTAGCATCTGGTTGGTTACTGAAACCATGCAGGTAGGATAATATTCCTATTAAGAGAATATACAAAAAACAGGGAAAACTAGGACTGAACCTTGAAAAGCTGAAGTACAGTCAGTGATCGATGAGCCAGTAAAAGGATAAGGGAAAGAGAAACATGGAAGCAGTAGGAAAACTAGAAGGTTGTGATGTCATGGACACCAGTGAAATAAAAGGTTTCCTAGAAGGAAGGAGAGGTCAAATATTATTGAGTGATACTAAAATGTTGAATAAGTGATCATTAAATATGGCTGTTAAACTTAATGGCAAAGAAGTTGGGACCAATTTTGTAGAGTTCTAAGAGTGGAACTTAGAAATCTTAATGGCTGAAGAGTGAATGAAAAGTGAAAAAATGGAAACTATAAATATAGACTACTCTTCTAAGAGGAATGAGAAGAGGAATGAGGACAATACCTAAGGTGAAAGTCAGATTCATCGACATTTTTGGTGTTTGCTTATGAGAGAAGATAAAACTAACTTCAGAAACAAGTTATTTTCCCAGAGTACATATGCTATTCTCTTGGCTTGAAACTCATTCTTTTTAAGAAAACAGGCAAGTATTCACAGAATATTTCCATTTCAGTGCATTCATCATGAGTGAAATTTATAATTCACTAAGGATAATTGATATGAATTTTATAAAACTTCTGGCTAAATGTATATGTAAGAAATCTGTTTGGAAATTGATTTAAATTGATTTCTAGGATATGATTGGATTAGTTAATCAAATAATAATTTGGATAATCTTAACAGAAAAAAAAAAAACTCTTTTCTTTTAATTCAGGGCTTACCCAAAGAAGTAAAGCCAGTAGGAGAGACTGTATATCTATATCCATACCCATTAATATAGAAAGGATATATCTATATTAAGGCATTCATTAAAAGAATTTGCTTACTCATATATTGGAAATATGAAATATAAGCAAATATGAAATCCATAGTGCAGGCATCAAAAAGATAAGGTCACAAGGAGGCTGGAACCCCGAGCATAAGCACAAACATTTTTGTCTACAGATGAGTATCTCTGTTTACTCAGGGATGACTCAAGATCTGTTTTAAAGATATTCAAACTAAGTTAGCTCATCTAGGATACATTCCCTTTGGATTTATTTAGTCAACTGACTAGGGACTTGAATTATATCTGCAAAATCCCTTCCCAGCAGCACTTATATTTGTGTGTGATTTAATAACTTGGAGAGGACAAGTGACATAACCAGGATGGCAACATAGGTTATTCCTGATTGTTCCCCTTCACAAGCAAAACATGTAACCGCTATTCATGGGGAAGAAATCACTGAGAGAATTATAGAACACAGGAGCAAGGCTGAAGCATCCCCTTATACAACAAAGACGAAAACAGGCTGAATTAGAAGAGTAAGAAGAATGGTTACCTGCTGACCACATTGCCTCTTCCCCAGTCCAGCACCACACCACCCCAGGAGATCTCCCCTGAGCCTAAGTTTCCTCCAGTGGGAAAGAGACCAGGGGTGACATCTATCCCCCATCCTAAGCATTGTATATTGCTTTGTGGAAGCCTTTACTCTGGTTTCACCCAATGGGGATGACAGGGGATTCTGTGCGGCTCAGTCACAGGGAATCTGAAGGTGATGGACAAGAGGGAGGGGCTTCCAATAACCAGAACTTGGGTCTTGCCCAACTGACTTCCTACCTACAGAACCCAAGTAATAGTCCCAACCAGGGGCTTTGTTCATATGCAGAACAAGTTGGCAGTGCAGTCTGACCAAGGAACTCAGCAGGTTGAAGGTTTGCCTGATTTGGGTCCCCAAACAAGATTTTCCAGGCCTGGGGCCTGGTCTGCCATGCCCAGGTAGGAGGATGTGTCATAGCCCCACCCACTCCAAGTGTGAGCCTCAGCCTGACCTGACAGAAAAGGCTGATGAGAATGCCTGGAAGCTGCCTAACCCAGCAACTCTCAGGCCAAGAGGTACACAGGCAGAGCTGATCACCCCAGAGCAAAGCCAGCGACCCTTTTTGGCCAGGAAAATTGGGCCATGAGTCAGTTTGTGTCAGGACCACAAAGAGCAGTAATGGCTTGAGCTTCTCAAGAACTACAGCTGCACCCAAGCAAGGAAACAAAGTCATAGTTTTGTGTGAAAATTACTGCTGAATACAGCCTTCAGCCCACCTCAGCAGGACACATTACGAGAACACACAGGAAGCTGTTTAGCCCACCCAGCAGCACTGTTTACAGTGGCATCTGAACAGAGATCCCAGCCTTTGGCTCTCTCTGTCTGCAGAGCAGAACTGGTGCCCTCGCCTTACAAGGATAGTCCATGTACACCCTTGCCTGCTTCAGATCCCCAAACAAGGAGTCATGTAGGCCGTGGGTCCTGTCCTGCTTCACTTCCAGAGCAGAGAAACTAGTTCATAGACCCACCTACTGCTGCGTATAGTATCCAGTCCCAACTGTCTTGTAAGCCTGACTAGAGAATAAAGGAAACCACAAAGCCCATTCAACAGATTCATTTAGGCAGATAACCAAGCCAACAGGCCTATCTAGCTGCTCTCAGCCAGGGGTACCCCTCCTGCCTGACCTCAGAGCTCAAACAGTTGGTCTTTCTAGAAGGGAAAAGAGAGAAGTTACATACAAATGAACCTCCATAAGTATATAGGTACATTCTCAACAGAAACTTTTAAGCCCAGAAGAAAATGGGATAGCTACTCAAAATATTGAAAGAAAAAAAACCTGTCAACCAAGATACCCATACCTGGCAAAGCCATTCCTCAGAAATTAAGGTGGGAAATACTTACTAGAACAAACAAAATCTGAAGGAATTCATTACTACTAGACCTGTCTTACAAGAAATGCCAAAGGGAGTTCTTTGAACAGAAATAAAAGGATGCTAATAACATAAAAATATGAGAATGCAATGTAAAAATGAAATGATAAATTGATAGTCAAAGATGTTAAAATGTTGACTATTAATTTATCACTATAATTGAGTTAAAAATATGCAGCAGAAATAACCATGACTACAATAATTATTAGTTAAACAATATTAAAAAAATGTAAATTGTAATATCAATGACATAAAATGTGTGATGGGGATAAGTAAAAATATAAATTTTAGGAATTCTGTTGAAGTCATTATCAGTTTAAAATATGGTGTTATAATTTTAAGATGTTTATGTAAACCTCATAGTAACCACAAGGGAAAAACTTACAGTAATTACACAAAAGAATATGATAAAGAAGTCAAAGCATACTGCTATGAAAAGACATCAAAACATTAAAAAAGACAGCAGGATAAGAAACAAGGGACAGTGCATCTACAGAACAATCAGAGAACAATGAACAAAATGGCAATAGTAAGTCCTTACCTATTAATTATTGCTTTAGAGGTAAACAGATTAAATTCTCCAACAAAAAGACATAATGGCTAGATGGATTTTTTTTTAAATCAAGGTCCAATGATATGCTGTCTACAAAAGACTCACTTTAACCTTAAAGACACCTGTAGAATGAGAATGAAGGGAAGAAAAAGATACTTCAAGCAAATTAAACATAAAAAGCAAGGGTAGCTATGCCTATATCACACAAGATAAACTTTAAAGTAAAAATTGTAAAAAGAGACAAAGAAGGTCATTAAATAATGATAAAGGGGTCAATACATCAAGAAGATATAACGATTATTAATTTTTATGCACCCAAACATTGCAACACCTAAATACATAAAGCAAAAATTAACAGGGCAAAAAAGGAGTGATAAACAGCATTACAGTAATAATTGGGAACTTAAATACTCCACTCTCAACAACAGATAGATCACCCAGACAGACAATCAATAAGGAAACAGTGTATTTGGACAACACTATACACCAAATGAACCCAGTAGACACATGTAGAACATTCTATCCAACAATAGAAAAATATACATTCCTCTCAAGCACACATGGAACGTTTTCTAGGTTAGACTATATGTTAGGCCACAACACAAATCTCAGCAAGTTCAAGAAAACTGAAATCCTACTGAGTATCTTCTTCAGTGGTATGAAACTAGAAATCAATAACAAGAGGAAAACTGGAAAATTCATGAATACATGGAAATTAAACAATACTTCCCCTAACAACCAATGGATCAAAGAAGAAATTAAAAGGCAAATAAAAAAGTTTGTTGTGACAAAAGAAAATGGAAACACAATATGCCAAAGCTTATAGGATGCATGAAAAGCAGTTCTAAAAGGGAAGTTCATAACATTAAACACCTACAATAAGCCAGAATGATCCCAAACAATCTAACTCTATGTGTAAAAGAACTAGAAAAAGAACAGAGTCCAAATTTGGAAGAAAGGAAGAAATAGTAAAGATTAGAGCAGAAATAAAGGAAATAGAGAACAGGAAAAGAATAGAAAAGATTAGCACGTTAAGAGTTGGTTCTTTGAAAAGATAAACTTGATAAACCTTTAGCTAACCTAACAGAGGGGAAAGAAAGAACCTAAATCAACATTATGAATGAAAATGGAGACATAACTGCTACCACAGATACACAAATTGTAAGAGGCTACTATAACAACTACATACCACAAACTAGAAAAAATAGATCAACTAGATAAAATGGATCAATTCATTGAAACATTTGATTTTTTAAGACTGAATCATTAAGAAATAGAAAATATGAATAGAACAATTTATAGAAAGAATGAATTAATAATCAAAAATCTCCCAGTGAAGAAAAGCCCATAATTTGATGGCTTTATTACTGAATTTTAACAAATACTGAAAGAAGAATTAACACAAATTCTCAAACTCTTCCAAAAAGTTGAAGAGGGAATACTCCCAAGTCACACTTTCTGATTTCAAGCTATACTATTATGTTATGATAATCAAACAGTATGGTACTAGCATAAAAACAAATAGATCAATGGAACAGAATCAAGGGCCCAGAAATAATACCAGGCATATACAGTGAACTAATTGACAAAGGAGCCAAGAATGGAGTGTCTGCAACAAAATGGTTCTGGGAAAATTGGGTATTCACATGTGAAAGAATGAAACTAAATGCATACCTTACACAATTCACAAATATTAACTTGAAATGGATTAGATTTAAAATATAAGATCTGAAACCTTGAAAATCCTAGAAGAAAATAAAGGAAAAGTGATCTTGGACATGGATCTTAGCAGTGATTGTCTTGGATATGACACCTAAAACATAAGCAACAAAATAAAAAACAAGTACTACCACATCAAACTAAAAATCTTCTGCACAGCAAAATAAAGTTATCAAAATGGGAAGACAATCTATGGAATGGAAAGAAATATTTCAAACCATGTATCTGATAAGGGGTTAATATGCACAATATATAAAGAACTTCTACAACTCAATAGCAAAATACAAATGATCCAATTAAAAAGTGGGCGAAAGAACTGAATAGACATTTTTCTAAAGAACTTATGCAAAAAATGAACAGGTACATGTAAAGATGCTCAACATCCCCAGTCATTAGGGAAATGCTAATCAAAACCACAATGAGATATTACCTCATGGCTTTCAGGATGGCCACTGTCAAAATGACAAGAGATTATAAATTATAGTAGGGATGTAGTCAACATGGAACCCTTGTGCACTGTTGATGGGATTGTTAATTGATACAGCTCTATGGAAACAGTCTGGAGGGTCCTCAAGCTTCCAGGTACAAGATAAATAAGGACATGGATGTCATGTACAGCATGATGACTATAGTTAATACTGCTTTATGATACATATTAAAGTTGTTGAGAGAGTAAACCCTAAGAATTGTCTTCCCAGGGGAATTTTTTTGCTTTTTAATTATATATAAATATACAAGATGATAGATGCTAATGAAACTGCAGTAATCATTTCACAACATATGTAAATCAAACCATTATGCTGTATACCTTAAACTTACACAGTGATGTATGTCAATTATATCTCAATAAAACTAGGGAAAATAATAACTTGGGCAAGGTGTGTGTATGCAACACAATGCTGCCAACTTACTTCCATCCTGTAGCTTTCATCAGACAGTATTCCTTATAACCTGTTCTAATTGGAAATCAATAGAATCAGTGTGACATTTTACAAAAGCAGTCTCTCCTAATTTTACAGAGAAAATTAAGAGATTTGACTAGTAAGTGGAGGATCCTCAAACAAACATTAGTAAAGTTTGACCACTTGAACAATGGGGCAGCTCTCATGAGCCAAATGAAATAGGGACATCAGTAAAGTTAGTTTGAAGATGTATGAACTAAAAGTAAGCTTTTCTAGTCGTTATATTTTTATACATATCTGACAAACTATGTACAGCTATATACTGCATTGCAAGCCTGTTGAACTTCTGTTATCTATTGCTGCAACAAGTTACCTCCAAACTTAGTGAATTAAAATACCAATAAATATTTGTTATCTAATAGTTGCTATCACATATATAGGAATGGATGAACTGAATGCTCTCTGTCTAGGGGTTTTTCATGATATTGAAGTCAAGATATCAAATAGGGCTTCAGTCATCTAAAGGCTTGACTGGGGTTGGAGGACCTGATCCCGAGATGTTTCCTGGTGATTGTTGGCAGGAGTCCTCACTTCTTCACCATATAGGACTCTCCATGGGACTGCTTCAGTGTAACATGGTGGCTACCTTCCCTCAGAGCCAGGGGTCCAAAAAAGAGCAAGGATAAAGCTATAATATCTGATGCGATCTAGCCTAGGAATGATACAGTGCTACTTCTGCAGTATTATATTGGTCATACAGGAAAGCCATAATTAAAAACTACATAAAGCATGACTACCAAGAGGCTAGCATCACTGGAGGGACCTGCTTGAAGGCTCGCTATGACACCTGGCATGGTATCTTTCAACTTCTAAGACTGTATCTTTCCGAAGAGCAGCTGCTAAAGTAAAACACTGACTAAATTTCATAGTCAATTGGAACTGCTGGTTTCAAAATTCCTTAAGGATTTTATGGTCTTTTTTTTTTTCCAACTATTATATAATGGTGTATATTGGTTTGCTAGAGTTGCCACAACAAAATGTCACAGACAGCAGATATTTTTTCACAGTTCTGGAGGCTGGGAGTCTAAGACTTGGGTACTGGCAAGTTTGGCTTGCAGATGGCCACCTTATTGCTGTGTCCTTACATGGGCACCCCCCCAACTCTGACACCTGTGTCCTAATCCCCTCTTTGTATAAAGATTCCAGTCATATGGGACTAAGGCCCACCCATATGACCTTATTTTACCTTAATTACATTTTTAAAGGCTCTATATCAAAACATACTCACATTCTGAGGTATAGAGGGTTAGGATTTTGCTATAAGAATGGGGGAAGAGCACAACTCAGTCTTTAACACCATTCATCTGACTTAGCTTTTAAAAGAGTGTATAGCCAACATCCAATTATTGAATTTCTACATTGATTTGAGTGACAAGGAATGTCAGTTTCAAATCATTTAACTTAATTGGAACAAAGCTAAGGGGTTTTTTTTAATTAATAAAGAAGCAGTGTCCCTCTCTTTAAAATGTAAACCCACACACAAGTAAGAAAGAAAGGTGGGCTTTCTCCTTGGACAGCTCCTCTTGTTCAGCTATCACCTTTTACTGAGGTCTACCTTTCTACCTTTCCTCACTTTCTGCCACAGTCATATTTTTACCTTGCTCTATATTTTCATAGCACTGTCTAATATATAGTAGATTTATTTATTATGTTAATTGCTTGTTGCTTCCCACTGGAATATAAAGTTCATGGGGCAAGGACTTTTGCCTGGCTAATAATACAGCTCAATAACATCCTTATCCCACTAAACAAGCTCCATTTCTCTTATTCCCATATTTTTAATTGTGTCATCATTATACAGATCACAGCCCTTATCAGCCCTATACATGGACAACTAAAGGTAAACTGAGAGACAAACACTGAAGACTATCAAGAAACCTCTAATCTGAAAAATAACATCTTCACTTCTTTGCCTTTCATCAAACTACTAGAGAAAGAAATTCAATGTCTTTTAGAAGAGAATTTGTACTGAATTAATTCCCATAACATAATAAATAATATCAAGTCTTTCATTGAATTTCTCTATAAGCAGTATTTTCCCCCCTTAAGAAATACATAATATCTAAAGAAGATATGGAAGAAAGAAAAGACTCTCATATAAACATAAATGTGATATGTGCCACAAGACATTAGCAGAGTAAAGGAGGCAACATGTCTGGCTATGGAATTAAAGGAAATCTGCTAGAGAAGTTGATATATGACATTGAAGGGAAAATGCTATTTTGACAGGTAGACTGAGAGGAGGGCCTTGCAGGTGGCCAGAAATAAATCAGAAAACCTAAGAGCCATAAAGGTGTAGTTGTAGTCAACATTCCCCATGCTAATTTGACTGAACCCTGAGTACATGTGAAGGCACAGTAGAAAGGTAATGGGAAACACACATCGCAGTGAGGTCAGAGACCTGAATGGCCACAGTAAAGTGGAATTTGCTCAGTGAGCAATGGGGAGCCATTGCAATTTTCTTGGTAGTGGATTAATGCTCAGAGAGTGCCCTCAAGGCAGATTAATCTGGAAGTATTAAATTGATTTTGAAATTTTGAAGATTTGAGATAACAATACATCTTATTTAAATCAAAACTCTTTAACTTGGTTAATTAACATCCAAGAGTGAAATATACAGAGAAGAAAAGTGCTGTAAAATGATGTATTTAGTGTGACTGTTTTCTTATCTCTAGTACTCAATTCACAGAATTGTTGAAAAGATTAAATGATTTCCTATATGTAAAACCACTATAAACGCACTTGTAAAAGTGCTATACAAGAGTTTTTACTATTGTTATTGTTATTATCTGTTTGATCCTGGACAAGTTATTTAACATCTCTGTGCTTTGTTTTCCGTATCTGTAAGATGGAAATAATAATAGTAATCTAGACTACTGAAATATGTTAATAGGTATAAAACCCTAAAATTTCCAGATACATACCAGGTGATTAATAGAATTAACTATTGTTATTATTGTCACTGTCAATATGAATGCAACTGGAAAACATCAGGAAAAAGGCTAAACTTCTGATGCATTCATACCAAACTTCACATGTCATTATTCCATATTTTAATGATTTAAGTAGATAAAGATTTTGATTGTGGCTACATAATTCAATTCTCCCCAGATATCATTCTTCCCTTCCAAAGTATCTTTTGACCTACATCAATTACATATTTTAGTTTGGGCCAAATGGATGTGCTTGACAAGCTAATGCGAGGAGGAATTTTCCAGAAAAAAAAATGGTATTTACTAAATACTCACAAAAAGTTTAAGGCCTTTTCTCATTGGGAAAAAATGGCCAAACTGGGAGGGAATTTTCAGGATAATTATATTAACAAATTAATCTACCAGAAACTCTTAATTGCACACTTGTTTTGTACAAGGTTGTAACTAGGTGCTCTGAAAGGTACTAAGAAATTATAGATAAGGCCTAATTCTACTTTAAAAACTGAAATGTATGTTAGTTTTCTAAAGCTGCAAAACAAATTACGATGAACTTAGCCTAAAACGACAGAAACATATTACTGCACAGTCTTTGTAGGTGAGGGGTGTGGGGCAGTGTGGCTGGATTCTCTGCTCAGGGATTCAGAGGCTGACGTTCAGGTGTTGGATGGTCTGCGTTTTTATCTATAGCTCAGGGTCCTCTTCCAAGCTCATTCAGGTTTATTGGCAGAATTTGGTCCCTGTGGTTAAGGGAGGAGGTCCCATTTTTTGCTGTCTGTGGGCATGGGAGGAGGATCAATCTCAGATCCTAAATCTGTCCTAGCCACATGGCCTTCTCACAACACGAAAGCTGGTATTTCAAAGCTAGCAGGAGAATCCCTCTCTAGTCTGCTAAGAAAGAATCTTCTATAACTTAATCACTTGAATGACTACACTATCACCTTTCCTAAATAGTGTAACTTAATCATGTTAATAGGCTTCACACACATTCAAGGAGAAGAGATACACAGGGTGGGTACACCAGAAGTGGCAATCTCAAGGACCATCTGAGAATTCAATATGCAAATGAAAAAATATATGAAAGCAAAACCTAGGGAAGAAAACCCTAGGGTCCTAGCATGACAGGGGAGAGGAATGGTTTTGAGGGGAATTTCTAAAGGGAGAAAAAGAGAGGGTAAAGGGCATGAGCAAGTCAGATACATGTTGGTAATAGTTTCACCCAAACCCTCTGCCTCCTTCAATACTTCTTCTATCCTGAGAATTTTCAGGCTCAGCTCCTATCCAAAAGTTTCTCTTTTTTGCTTTCCAAAAACAGTGTAATGAGAATTTGTATGTTAGTTTCTTCAGAGCATTTTCTCATAAATTGTGTCATATAATATTTTTTAATTCCATTTAAGAATCAAGGACTTCCCATGTCCTCAACCCCACTCCCTCTTTCTCCCATTACCACCACCATTACTGATCTCTGGTACTAAATGGAATGCTACTAAGCTCAGTGCACCCAGGAGCCACTGCCAGTCTTTGAATGGATGGAACTCAGAAACTAACGGGATGCTCCTGGAATGGTCACTGGCTACACAAGAGCAATCTAGCTGGATCAGGCCTAGTGGCCCTAAGTGTTACTTCAACTAAGCAAACTCTTCCAGTAAGGGTTTTTCATGAACTCTTCCAACAGTATACAGTGAAAGAACCAGGAATTGCTAACAAATCCCAAAGATTGTTGAAGTAGGGAATGTTCTATTGTTGGGCAAAGGCCCTGATACTTTTTAGTCCCCCAAGACCATTATATTGAGGATAGCAAGGGAAAAAAGGGCTTTATGACCAAAAGTTATATCCACACACACAATTCTTTTTGCTAGTCTTATCTTATTCATACCATTTGAGAAGGACAATAGCAGGTTGTGCTCCTAATTTTCTGTTATTTTGAATGCAACATACAAATTTCAGGCTACAAAGAATCACACCAAGGATCAAAGAATAGAAATTTGAACATACAGGTAAACACAGTATTCCAGTGTAAAATCTTTTCCTGAATGGAAGAAAAAGCATGATTTTTTTTTCATTTTGTTATGGAGACATAAAAATGTGATTAGTTTTGGTATATTATTTACTTATATGAATGCAAAGCTTTTTTCTCTCAGGTGGTTTAGAAAATAGCATACAAAATGAAGCAATAAAAAACTAGAGTAGGAGAAATAAGTTTCAGTCAAATTTTGAAATCAGTGGACATGGAATAACAAGAGAATAGAAATGTCTAGGTGGAGAGACTGTGTGAGAAAACAGAATCAATGAGAATTAGAAATTGTGTCTCAGATTATTATTTATCCATACATTCTTTTATAAATAGTTATTGGATATCTACTATGTGATGTTCTCTATGTTAAGTACTTTTCATATATTTTCAGAATTTATTTAATCCTCTCAAAAAACTCATGATGTTGGCATAATTAGTACCTCTAATTTAAGGATGAGAAAATTCAGGGTTAGAAGGGATAAATAAATTGCCTAAGATCACCCAGCTAGTAAATCACAAAACCTGGTTTTGAATCTGCAAGAAATGGGATCAATAAACTGACACTCATTAGAGAAGGTATTGTAGAACTACCATTGAAAACAGATGGCAATGCTAGGAAGAACAGTTCAGTTTGAATATGGGAGCAGCGTGCTGAAAATATATTAAAGGCTACTACTCAGAGATTAGAGAGGGCAGTGGGCATTTCATTTATTATTCATTTTTTTTCTTCTCAGCAAAAGATCTCTCTCTTTTGAATAACTTCTCACTGCTCCTCATCCACTGACTGGTTCTAATGAAAGCCGCAGTCTCCTGGACTATAGTAATTTCTCTGGGCATGGTCTCTCAACCAAAGGAGTGCTAATCACAGCACTTAGGCAGGTTATTTCTGACTAGTACCGACAAGAAAGAGTCTTTCTTCTTAGATCACTGCACTAGAGGAATGTGAATATGGAGTAGCCTGAGACCATGCCCCTTACCACACAGAGAAAGCTTGTATGTGAAACATATGAAGCCAACAGAGAGAAAATGAGAGATGGGGAAGAGAGATGGTCAGCCTGCAAGTCCTTGGATTCAGCTGTCCCTAAGGCAAGTTTTACCTCTTTTTTTTACCAGGTTAGTTACACATGCCAATAAACTACTTTTTAACTTAAGCTAACTCACTTAAAAGAGTTCTAAGGAATACAAATTAAAAAAACAGGACGCTTGTGTTATCTACAATTTTAAGGTAATGGAGAACCAAGCGAGAAAAATCACTGTAAATGGAAAGGAGGTTTTGAGGGACATCATGAAGATAGTATCCACAGAACTTCAAAACAGGATAACTTTGACAGGATAGAGGAAAACAAAGGTTCCAATCTAAGGCAGGAGCAAGGTCATAGGTTAGGGCATGGTAATGCCTCTGATTGATTATATCATGACACAAAAGTATCAATTGAATTTTGCTCTGTACCTAGTACAACACATCAACCCTCTGTGCAAAAAGCTTACTGTAATAATTATGCAACGTTTTTATTATATTTATAATATTTGTTAGACTAATAGCTATGGATTAATATATGAATATATAGGGGATATATATTTCATGTGTGTGTGTGCACACACATGTATTTTCAGACACATTTCAAAAAGTATATAAACTAAAGCACACCTTGGACAAAGACCAAAGCCTGAGTATAAATATCCTGCTAAAATTACTTGTACTTCATTAATTTCTATTTCTATTTCTATTTCTGTTCTTTTAAAATTCTAAATAAAAAATCGCATTTTGTATTAGAAAAACTTATATAGTTTCAGGAGATTTGGATAGTAGGTCAGGCACAACTGTATCCGTTATGTGAGAACAGGTGAAGATTTTAATGCTGGGCTCTCCCACTTTCACACTGTTATGACTTTGAGCAAGTTATTCTCTACCTACCTTAGTTTTCTTCTCAGTATAGCTCAGATAATAAGAGTTCCTTCCTCATAAAGACTTTGTGAAGATTCACTAAGTGGAAGCATGGAAAGCCATTAAAAGAGTATATAGCATGTAGAAGACCTTGAACAATATTTCATTAATAATATTTCATCACCATCATTGTTCTCTCTCTCTGTCTCTAAATACTACTTCAGAAGTACCAAAGTTTTAAAAACACCTGGTTCATAAACAGTTACTGCTTAAACGGGGATATTTAAATTTAGAACAATGGGTGAGAACTGAAACAAATGTTTTCCTATGGAAAATTAGTTCTTAGGATATGTAATTTTTATCACTACAAAGTGCAGACATTCTGAGCTGAGAGATTTATGCATATGTTTCAGAGCAGTAAATTACAGGCATTTCTTGTGACCTGAATTGCTGTGGAAAAACTACTGGCCCTCATAATTTTCTCACATAGAAACCCCATGGATTTTCTTTCTGTTTGCAAGTTATTTTTGTGTTATTATTGCTATTTTTGCAAGGAAGAAAATAAACTTTCAACAAATCTTTACTCAAATTGGCTTTATATGTCTCATTCTTGGTGCTGCAGTCAAAAAAAAGAAAACCTGGGTTCTATGTGACAAGATGCCATTTTAAAAATGCCAAAGTCTTAATTAATGGAAGAGAAGTTAATAAAAGGATAGAAAATACTTAATTTTTTCATTAAGATAAAGTCATTTGCTGTCAGGATTTTTAAAGTCATATAGTTTAATTAGTTACAGTTAGACTGTGTGCCTGGTCATTTGAATAGGCAGTTTCCATATGTCATTTTCAGATTTTTTTTCTTCTTAGTAACTGTCCTGCATCTTCAGTCTTGGGACTTTCTCTAACAAGCAGTCTATTCTCTCCCTGATTCAGAAAAGTAAAGAATACTTGTTCACTTGATAAATTTTGAAAAATTCTGAGATGTATATTTTAATCTAATTAATAAAATAAATTTTAAACTGTTATCCAAGCAGAAAAATGTATCTTCATTAGAAAAAAAGTAATGTATAAAAAATAAAGTAACTAAGATATAAATTAAAACAATATCAGTCTACTCTTCAATGAATAATCAGCTAAAATTTTAATATATATACTTGCACATATCCATATATAAATATTTTTGGGAGGGAATTAAAAATTTTAAGTATTAAAACAACACTATTCTTTTATATTCTGCCTTTACAATTTAACAAATAGTATGCACGTTTTTCCATTTCATAAATTTTTTATTCAGCAACTTTCATAAAGTAGATTTTGTGAAATACATGTTACTTGAAAAACAAAGATTCTAAGATAATGTGTTATTTGAAAAAAGATTCTATAGTCAAATGCATTTGTGTGATATCAAGTTAAATGGGGTTAACCAGGTGTATTTATTGTAATACATCCCTCTTTTTAAATCTATTCTACATTGTGATTCCCCAAGTAGAAGATACGTGTCTAAACATGTTTGGCCATGCCAACCTCTTTCTTCACTGTGTCTCTTGGGCAAGTTTCTGTGTAACAACTTCTAGGAAATGTTATTTTAAACAATAATTTAGTTAGAATGATTGTGCAGTATTGCTTTATTTGTATAGACCATAATTTATT
The DNA here is from genome assembly GCA_029783875.1 of Phataginus tricuspis. Classification (NCBI taxonomy): domain Eukaryota; kingdom Metazoa; phylum Chordata; class Mammalia; order Pholidota; family Manidae; genus Phataginus; species Phataginus tricuspis. Next base: position 43,572,465 of record JAQQAC010009165.1, read on the forward strand.
TTGGGTACTCCTCAACTATTAGACATTTTAGTTTCCAAGTACTTGCTATCATAAAAAATGAACTTATTTTCCATAAATCTTTAGTTTGTTCTGATTTTTTTTCAAGATAAATCCCAAGAAATGAAATTAATAAATAAATGGCATGATGATCTTTTAAGTATGTTGGATAATTATCTTGCAATACCTGTATCAATTTACATTCACACTAACAGGATTGAAAATGTTTATTGCTGCAAGTATTTACTGACACTAGGAATTATCAGATTTTATAAATATTTGGAAATAGGTCATTTAGGTTAACAGAATAAGATGAATCAAAACTAAATGAAGCAAAATTATCTCTACTTGAGGACATAATATACTTAAAAATTCCAGAGAATTTATAATAAATTAATCAAACAAAAGAATTCAACGAAATAGCAGGATAAAAAATGTGCATATGATAATCAATAGTCTTCATATACACAAACAATAGTCATAATGATAGAGTAAACCCTTCAATACAGTAGATTATATATCTAGCAATAAACTTGACAGGAAATATGCAAAATAAGGAAACTCTAAAAACTCTCCTGAAAGTCTAGATTAGGCTTGAACAAAATGAAAGACATTCACTGTTCCTGGATAGACTAACTCAACATAATAAAGGTGTTTGTCATTTCTATGTTATACAGTCAATGCAATCCCAAGAAAATAACATATTATTTTATAAAGTTTGAAAAGTTGATTTAAAATTTCATATGTAAAAACATTCAAGAATAGCCATGAGAACACTAAAAAAAGCAAAATTACAATTTATTAGCCCTAATATAAATTCTCTATGATTAAAAGAGTATTGTAGTGACTATGAATGGACTTTCTATTCTATTCTATTGATTTGTCTAAAATTAGACTCAACATAACATACAAATGTAATATATGACAAAGGTAGCATGATAAATCACTGGAGATAAAGGTGAGATTTTTAATAAATGGTGGTGGGAAAACTGGGTAGCCACTTGTAAAAATATAAATTTTTATATATATTATTTTAAAAATATAAAAATTGAATCCATATGTACACAAGAATAAGCTCCAAAAAAATTAGTGATCTAAATGTCAAAATTGAAACCATATAGTTTCCAGAAGGAAGTACATATAGAGTCTTCTTTAAACTTGGCATGGGGAAAGGCTTCTTAACTATAAGTCAAAATTTGAGATTTAATAAAGAATATAGATTTGACTATGTAATTTTTAATTTGCATGACAAAGCTACTATAAACAAATCTTAAAAATAACTGACAAACTAGGAGAATATATTTGGAACATGTACCACAGGAAAAGCCAATATAGTTTACAAATAACTCTTATAAATTGAGGAACAAATGCCCTGATAAGAAATGGGAAAAATCCATGAACAGATAATTCACCAAAAAAAGAAATTTAAAAAATGGCCCTCAAATATATGAAAAATATTAAATTCACTCATAATTAGAGAAATACAAATTAAAGCAACATGCATCATTTGAATCTATCAAGTTGGCAGATGTTTAAAAAATATGACACTTTATGCTGGTGAGGCTGTGAGGAAACAGACACTATTGTATTTTTCTGGTAAAAAAGCAAATTGGTACAACCCTGTTGGTTAGAAATTGGGCAATATCTATAAATACATTCATTTTTTTGTCACAGCATCCCTTATCAAAAAAAGAAATCCCTTATTTTATATCCCACACTTGGCTATATTGAAAAAGGAATAATGTATCTATGAACTGAAAATAAATGATTTCCATATTTATATTTATAGTGAAGAAAGCACAAGCTACAGAGTATTTATAGTATGCTACCCTTCCTGTAAGAAAGGAGTAAAAAATACACATATATCTGCTAATCTGCAAAAGATTTGTACAAAAGAAATACAGAAGCATAAACAAGAGACTACAGAGATTGGTAACTTATAGGTAACAGGTAGGGAAATGGTAGAAAGAGGGGAAAACAAACAGTAGCAGGAAAGAAGAGGAAGTGACACTGCTCCGAATATATCTTTGTAGATAGTTTTGACTCTTAGAACCATAGTGACCGTTCATATACCCTTTACATACCAAAAATGTAAACCAGATTTGTAAGGAAGATAAAAATGGAACATAAACAGTAACAAACCTATTCACAAACAAGTGACATAACCATGAAGAAAATAACCAACCTAAGTAATTAGAGAACATAGTATCTTGAATGGATATTGTAAGGCTAAAGACAAAGAGCTATGCATAATGCTGTAATCTAATTAGCTAAAGTGTTTCCCACAGGGATATAGGTTAGCAATTTTGGAACTACTAAAATTGAGCAAATAAGTGAACATATTATGAAAGCCAAATTTCTCACTTGGGGAAAAAGGTGTTATAAATCAGGGAAAAGGGAGGTTTAAATTCTGTGGTGTTGGAATGGAATCTGGGGTAACAATAAAAACTCATGACTTTTGATAATAGGTACAGATAAGTAGGTATAGATGTTTATATGTGTGGATTAGTTTGAATACATGAATTTTCTAGTCCTACCTGCTGAGAGAGTCGAAAAGAAATGACCCAGAGTCTCTGAGCACACCTAGAGCCCAAATCTTGATTTTTAAACACGATTTTCAAGAAAAGCAACAGGGTTCTATGGAGAAGTTGTTGATTCCAGAGCTTGGGGAAAATACAGATGAGAATGGAACATCTTCATTATGCCAAATAACAAGAAAATGTTCAAAAAAAAAAAGAGAAGGTCATGCCAAAAGAACAGAGGAGCCAATCTGAAGGACCTCCTGGTGACCAAAATGGGAGCCATTTGAGCAATAAGAAAAATAATCATAATATTGAATTTTAATCTACATATTAAATATATGAGCCCACATTGATATTAACTAAACAGTTAAAATACAAAATTAATTAATTAGGAAGTGACATCTCTTCCTTAAAGGTCAAATTAGTAAATGGAGAAAGGAAAGTAGAATATTGGCATTAAACAAATACCACAATAATAATTATTGCACACAAGACCCACCAATGGAAGCTAAAATTAGAAGCAAAAGTTTGAGGAGAATCAAGATTTGCAAAATCCCAAAATACTGCCTCCAAGATACATGTTAATTCCAAAGGTAAACGTGTAACTGTACAATGGAGAAACAAAGCAGATACCTACTAAATCAAATGATTGCATGTAAACATCACCTAATAAGATACTGACATCATGAATCTTTTGGTATAATACAATTACAAATTTACATAATTTTTATGATATTCTAGTCAAAATGCATAAGGTTTTCTAGTCATGAGAAAAGAGGAGTCAAACCCAAAGTGAGGTACATTCTATGAAATAACAATATTGTTCAAAAGTATTAAGGTCTTGAAAAGCTAGGAAAGTGAGGAACTATTAAAAATGGAGATTAATGAGAACTAAAAACTAGATGCAATATGCATTGTTGGATTGGATCTGGAAACAGAAAATTGACATTAATGGGAAAAAAATTGGTGAAATTTGAATAAAGTCTGAAGTTGTTAATATTCTTTCAGTGTCATATTCCTGTAATATAAGCATATTAATACAATGCTTATATAAGGTGTTAACGTTAAAGGCAAGCAGGTAAGAGGTGAATGGAACTTATTTATGACATCTGCAACTTTTTCTCCAAGTATAAAAATATTTCAGATAAAAGGTTTTTAAAATTCAGCTTCTTAAAAGCTTGCATGATTTTGAGTGTCAAGAATCTGCCCCAGGTAAACAAGATTTTATATGCTTTCTCACTTTTCTTCAGATTCCATGTTAGTTATTTTCCCTGTAACTTCAGCTCACAGATGAGTTCAAAAAGTTTTTATATTGTTGACTATTCAATATTTACTTTGTTGAATGTTTAGAAACAATGATTTTCCACTTTCTACATGCTAAACAGAAGCTTTTTTAAACAGAAAATTCAAAATATCTTTTTAATAGCACAATTGAGCACCCAAAAAGTGAGGGAAATCATCAGAGTTCTAAAATAAGTACTTGGATATGGAAAATTGAACAAGATCTCATTGACTTTTATGTCAAAGAATTTTCAACCATCTTTAATGTACCACATCCATGAATTAGGATCAGCTGAATCAACTAACAATTGTTAACAAAATCTTAACCTGGTAAATTTTTAAAAGGTAAATATGTGCATGTTTGGCCCAGATAAATATTTAAGCTGGGTATAAAAGAGTATAGGTTTTATAAAATTTCTGGTATTACTCACATATCTCAAGTAACTAAACTGCTATTGAGTTGAGACAATGTTTAAATGTTATAAATCATGCCATGATTTTAGTCACTAACTTCTTTGGTTGCAGGAATAATTGGATTTAGAAAATTGAATCCTTGTAAGTAATGAAACTAAAAGATACATGAAGAGAAAACAAATTAAGTAAGAAATGATGAACCATGTGCTTACAATAATGGCTCAAATTTTTATCTGGAGGTAAAGTTTTGGAAAAACTTGCAGTCAGGATTTCTGAGCCTTCAACACTGTAAAATTTATGGCTGAGTTTTGAGATTTAAAATGATAAATAGAATTTTAGGGAATTCTCTATTTAGAGGAATATACTGTGGACTTTTTTATTAAATGCCTCTAATTTTTAATATATGATATTACATGTATTATAAAATATGTATATATTATAAACTCAAAATATTACTAAGTATCAGTGTAAAGATTTCTTACCTAGTATTATAAAATAAAAAGCCTTGACTGTTGTATTAATGGGGTATGTGGTGGGAACTTGATGATGGGGGAGTCTAGTAACCATAATGTTGCACATGTAATTGTAGATTCATGATACCAAAATAAAAAATAAAAAAAAAAGATTTCACAGAGAACATACTAAAACTACACATAGCAAGAACAATATTTCCCTTTCTAGCCTCAAAAGTAGTTCTCACATGCTATTAATATTCACTGGCTAAAGGTAGTATCTGTGAATTTATACTCCGTAGAGCACATGATCTAATTTTCTAAGGAGCAATTTATTTCCCACTAACCAATTTTTTTAAAACTTGAAGAATAGAGGGGAAAAAAATAATAAAATAAATAAACAAATAATATAAGATTGATGCTAATAGAAAGATCAGAGATAATCATTACTTGGACATGTCAATTTTACTCATCTGAAGGACAAAGTAAAGATACAAGCTTGTATTACCCTAAAATTATCATCAGGACTGGGATAATTATAGATGATAACAACTGAGTGATGCACATATGTATTCAGGAAGCACAAATGCTCTCCTGCAAACTCAATATCATATCCATAAGGTTAAAGAAGTTCTGCATAAGAGTAATCTAGAGAGCACTTGATCTCAGCCAGGTATATTTTAATCTCAGGGTTATACAATAGAAAATATGATTAGAGAATGTGGTTACCCTTTATATATAAAGTGATGAGCAGAGCTCTCATCACCACTCTCAGCCTCTTCAGACTAACGAAGCCTGCTTCATATGCATTCCTTTTCTTAGACCTGCAGACACAAAACAAAGTTCATCTAGCCAGTTTTCTCAAGGAAATGTTAACAGCTCTTGAGAAAGTATAAATCTCATCCTGAAGAGAAATTATGGATTTGTTTTTCCTTTTACAAACGTATTCTCCCATACTGTACATTAGCAACCGAAATGTCTGTTGATGAATAAAGAATATGTACAGTATGGGAGAATATATTTTAAATGATTAATCTGATAAGGGGTTATCATCCAAAATATACAAAGAACTCACAAGCCTCAACACCAATAAATAAACAAATATAAATAAATAAATAAATAAAATAACCTGATTAAAAAATGGTGGCGGACCTAAACATTTTTCAAAGGAAGAAATACACATGTCCAAAGAGCAGATGAAAATATGCTCCATATCACTAATCATCAGGGAAATGCATATCAAATCCACAATGAGATATCACCTCACACCAATCAGAATGGCCACTATCCAAAAAACAAGAAATAACAAGTGTTGGCAAAGATGTAGAGAAAAGAGAACCCTCCTACACTGTTGATGGGAATGTAAGTTGGTGCAGCCACTGTGGAAAGCAGTATGGAAGGTCCTCAAAAACGAAAATAGAAACACCATATGACCCAGTAATTCTGCTTCTAGGCATTTACCCAAAGAACACAAAATCCCTGATTTGAAAAGATATATGCACCCTTATGTTTAGTGCCACATGATTTACAATAGCCAAGATATGGAGGCAACAAAAGTGTCCATAATAGATGAATGGATAAAGAAGAGATGGTACATATAAACAGTTATTCAGCCATAAAAAAAAGAAATCCTGCCATTTGTGACAACATGGATAGACCCAGAGGGTATTATGCTAAGTGAATAAGCCAGGTGGAGAAATACAAATACCGTGTGATTTCACTTACTTGCAGAATCTAAAAACAAAACAAAATGAACAACATAGCAGTAGATTCATAGACACTGAATGATGGTGACTGGTGGTTACTATGGGGGAAGGTTGTGATGAGTGGAGGGGCATGGTGGGAATGAAATGGCACAAAAACTCTCAATCATAACATAAATTGGTCACAGGGATGATAGTACAGCATGGAGAATATAGCCAATGATTTTTTACATCTTCCTATGTTAATAGTAACTGCACTAGTGGGGGTGAGGATTTAATAATATGGGTAACTGTTGAACCACTGTGCTGTATACTTGAAACAAATATAAGATTGTATATCAACTATATCTTAATTTAAAAGTTTTTAAATAAAGAAAATGTGATTGTATACATATATTTGGAATTTATTCAGGGTTTAAAGAAAAATGGAAAATTCTTTCATTCGTGACAACATACATGAACCTTGAAGGCATTGTGCTGAGTGAAATAAGCCAGACACAAAAAGACAAACACTGGATAATCTAATTTATATGTGGAATCTAAAATAGTCAAATTCATAGAAGCAGTGGGTAGAATGGTGCTTGCAAGGGGTGGACACATGGAGGAAATGAGAAGATGTTGGTCAAAAGGTGCAAAGTTTCCGTTATGCAAGAAGAATTAGTTCTGGAGATCTAAAGTACAGCATGGCGACTATAGTCTGTATCATGTACTTGAATTTGCTAAGAGGGTAGATCTTAAATGTTCTCAGTGCACACTGTGAAAGAATGAAAATGGTAACTATGTGAGGTGATGTTTATGCTAATTAGCTTGATTGTGGTATTTCACAATGTATATATTTATCAAAACATCAAATTGTATACCTTGGACAATTCCTATCTGTCACTTAAAACTCACAGATGAAAAATTTTTTAAAAAATAAAAGAACAAAATTTAAAATTAGTGAACACATTTCTGGTAGACAAAGGGAAGAATCCCTACCAGCATCAAAAGCTGATTTCAAAGTAAAGAATCACCCATATGCCAATTCCTTCACCCATACTTATACCCTATGAAAATATGCATACACACCCACACACACATACTAAATTCAGATACACATACACACTCCAAAATAAAGAAGAGCAAAAAACTAAGAACAAAGGGACATAGTTCAAAATGTATATAAAAACAAAATGCCTTCCATATACTTATTTTTTTTACCTAAGTTCTAATTCAGTACCCCCTTCCCACTGGAACTAACTAAAAAATGCCACACCATCAATACCAACAAATATCAAAATATTCTCCAGGAACCACTAGTAGGCAATTTAGGTTTTACCCTTGGAAGGCACAGACACTAAAAATGTCTGGTATGGACATTTTAATAATATTAATCCTTCAACCCTTGACAACAGAATGTCTTTCCATTTACTCATGTATTCTTCAGTTTTGTCTGTCAATATCTTAGAGTTTTCAGTGTACAGATCTTTTAGGTCCTTGGTTAAATTGATTCCTAGGTTATTTTATTCTTTTTGATGCCACCCCAAGCCATTTTTAACTCAAAGAAAAAGATGTGCTCATTATTCACTTCCTTTCCAAATTATGCCTAGTGTTTTATCTAGTATAAACCACAAGAGGTGTAATAATGAGATTAAATTTTAACATTAATGTATTCAAATTTTGAAAATGCAAAAATAGAAATGTCCCAAATTTTAATGTAAATCTGTCAAATTTCCATGGAGTAATTCAAGTCCAAAATTTAAATCCTTTTGTAAGTTAAAACTTAAGTATGTTGAAGTCCAAAGGAATTCTGATCCCAAAGGAAATTAACTTTCTCTTGTAATGTAACATTTTCAATAATTAAAGTTCAAAATTATTTCTCCCCAAGTATTATGCCCAGTTACATTTTAGAGGAGTCCTCAGTATTCCTTTAACAACAGTAGCCTGGTCTAACTCACTGACATAGGTGTTCAGCAGCCTGAATTAAAAAACCATATGCAATATTCAGAAAGATTTGATGAAAAAGTAAGGAATGATCTTTTAAAAACCCCAATTTATCATTTCAGTGAAAACCAAAAAGATAATTTATCAGTAATGAGAGTAGGCTATAAGGAAAAGAGAGCAGTTGTAAAAGAAAGATTTTTTAGTATATTAAACAAAAAATAACTACCCCCCAAATTATTACAAAAATACTAATTAAAGAAATAGTCACTGCCAATTCTTTCACTATCTCAGCAGGACATTTAGACACAGCATTACTGTAACATGATAAAATACTAAGTTTTCCAGAACTATCTGATAAATCTAAACTGGTACATAAATGGGAACTTCAAAAGACATCTCAAAATAAGTGAAAGTTCAATCCACAAACTGGAAACTATCTGTGCAACATATATAACTAACAAAGGATATTAATCCATATAATATACAAATTCCTAGGAGTAAATAAGAACCATCTACTAGAAAATGGAGCAAAACATGGACAGATTTTCAGTGAAGAGGAAATACAAATGGCAAGTACATACACGAAAAAGATGCTCCATCTTCTTAATGATCAGGAAAATTAAAATTAAAGGCAATTCATTACACCTACATTTTTGGCAAAAATAAAATTTGAAAATATAAAAATGATCAGGTATAGCAAGAATGTAGAACAATGAGAATGCTCAAAGTACTGGCAGAATTGTAAAATTAGTTTAACTATTTTTGAAAAATAATATGGCATTAATTTCTAAAAATGAACACACACATTTTATCTACCAATTTTCTTAATTATATATGCATTAGGAGACATAAAATTAGGTATAGAATTCTTGTAACTACAAAAATAACTGGAAAAAACACAACTTCCCTTCAAATACTGGAATGCATAAGTGACTTGTGGAATATTTATATGTTTAAACATACCAACAGTGAAATGAACCACAGCAACTGTCAAAAATATAATGTGAAAAATAAAACTGAGGTTAGTAAAGAATAGATGGGGAATGTCTCTCTTTATATGATATACAAAACAGGCAAAATTAAACCACTAAACATATAAGCACACACTCATGCACATGCATACATTTATTTGTGCATGCAAAAAGAAAGAGCTATGTTTAATATGAAATTCAAGATACAGATTTCCTCTGGGGATGAAGGACATACAATGTGATTGGGAATGGGCACATAGGTACTTAAAAGTTACTGGTAACATTTTATCATTTAAGCTAAATAGTGGATACATGGGTGGTGGCTGGTAAAAAGTAATTAATTGTATATGAATAATCTAATCATACAGTTTACATACATATATAAATATTATCTATGTATATGTATTTTTTACATATACTACTTAATGTTTACAATATAATCCTTTGATGTAAAGCTTGAAAAATCACTAAATAATACCTAAATATCAATAGCCTCTGCAGAATTTTAACTAGTATATACCAACAAAGATGACTAATGGGACTGAAGAGGGAGTATAGTCCCTAAACATTCAAGAGATACCCAAGAAGACAAGGAACTTCCACTATCAAAAGACAACCCACCAGTTCACCTCATCCTGTTAGCATACATACTTCCTTCCTCAAAATCTCCATGGATAGTCTGTAATAATCACCACTTTGTGTCAGCCAAGAAAAATCCAAATGCAAAGAAAAATTCAAGAGGAAAAATGTTTAGATAACAAGAAGAGCTACCAAACAACTGGGGAAAAGGAGCATTTCAAATTGACTAAATTGTGCAAACAGGAAAATTAATACCTGAGAAAAAAAGAGATAAGAGGAGAAGACGGTTTTGAAATAACTGTAATTTATATCCTCTGTGAAAATAGTCATTACAACTTGTAATAAGAGACAGAGATCTTAGACATGATACTATTTTTATATAAAACTCAATAGTTGGGTTGAATATAAGAATAGTAAAAATAGGACACAAATTTGTTAGCTGGAAGTTCAAGCCAGTAATTTATCCTAAAATGCAAAGATGAAAAAATAAGTGATAAAGGTTAAATGAATAAACAAAAAGTATTCCTAATTCTAAGAGTTTTAGGAGAGACTAGACAGAAATATTAAAGGAATAAATATCAGAATATTTTTAGAGATAATGAAAAACTCTTGTATTCTGATTGTAAAAATTCACCACATCCAGAATAAGGTGGAGAAAGCACACTGAGATGAAATTTAAGATATTGAGTATATGAAGAAAATTTAATCTTTTCCAGAGAGGAAAATAATAGGTTACATACAAGATATATGAATTCCATTGGCATCAAATTTCCCATTCCCAACTGTAGAGAAAGGGAATGCTCATTCATCCGTTATTTCTCTGTCCAGTCATTTATAAATGACTTCTATAAATTTGAATTTAAAAAAAGCAGAGCTAGAATATAAGGCAAGTCCCATATCCTGATGTAATATAATAATTTGAAGCAGGCAAACACTCCTATAGAAAACAATTAGTCCAATCATAAATCCTACAAAAAATATACACTTAAAAGTAGGGCTGAAAAAATAAAGAGGGCTACACAAGGTTCTAGAAAAGGAAAAAACTTTCAGAGTATATGAAACGTCCCTAGGGATGTTAGCAAATTTGGAATTTATGGCACACACTAGAAATACATCCATTAAAGCAGACAGCTGCTTTAGAATAAAAAGAAGTATGATGAGGATTCACCTGAAGGTTTGAAGTTTAAAAAAAAAATGGGGATTGTAGGGCCATTTTTCCATTTTCCCTCTTTTCATTTGCCAAATATGAAATTCACACTAAGCAAGAAAACAGAGTCAAATCAAATGTTTGAAAAGAGGACTCCAGTGCATAGGGAATGGGGACCTAAAGAACCTAAGAACAACTGACTAGAATTGGAAACCCAGAGTGAGTGGTTAGTTGGCATTGATGTTCACATCTTTTGCTAACAGCTAGAGGTAGAGAGTTAAAACTCTACAGGAGCCACTATCGGAGAAGTATAAGAGGTTTGGGGCATTGTTTATTAGTGGCTAGGCAAAAATTAGAGGCTCGAAGGGCTTTGTGGCTTTGCACACATACATAGTCTCTCTAAGAAGACATACGTCAGATCCTTAATCATATGTGTTGATAGGATACAGAGACCAGCCAAATCTTATGAAAAGCACAGGAGAAATTACCATGTTTCTTGGTGGAGACAAGACAAAGAGCCACCAGATTGTTGGTTGTAGATGCTGGAGGGCCAAGCCTTAGAAATAGAAGTGAATCAGACAAAATGGATGAATGAACTCAAAGTCCATAGAATATATCCTATATGAAGGAAGTATAGAGATTTTTTCAAAGGGGGAACAAAATCATAAAAGAACCCTTTCCTTGGGACACAAGGGAGAAAAAAATCAAATGTACTTGCAATTAGAGTCTGAAGTAGAGAGGGTAGAGAGAACCAACAGAAAAATAATATTTGAAGAGATAGTAACAAAAGTTATAAAAAATTGATTAACAGTATTTACTGACATATTCAAGTTATTCAGTATGATCCAAGCAGGATTAGTTTAAAAAGGAAATCATCATTTTAATAAATCTGCTAAACAATCCAAGAAAAAGAACTTAAAAGCAACCAGAAGACATCATCATCAAAGGAACTACAATAATATTGTCATGGAACAATATATTTAAGGGATATAAAAACATAATTGCATAGAAATTTACATCAAGCAAAAATCCTCCAAAATGAAGGTATAATGAAGGCTCTTTTCAGACAAAGACTGAAGGAATTAATTGCTAACATCTTTCTCTAAAGAGATTCTAGGGGAATTAGTTAGAAGGAAGGAAAATGAAACCAGACAGAAACATGAAACACAGGTGAAAGAAATGAAAAAGTAGAGAGTAAGTATGAGTAAATATAGATTAATACTGACTGTTTAAAACAGTCATATATTTCTTATAATGTAAAATATAGTTGAAGTTAAAATGGATAACAATAAGGGAAAAATACAAACATTAAAGTTTAAGGCACTAAAATTCCAGCTATATCATAGATATGGTAAAAATAATAGATGTATAACATAATTCATCAAGTATTAACCACTGAAAAGTAATCAAATACTATAAAGCTAAACATTAATAGGTGGTAAATGCAATAATTAAGTCTTCTGATTTCCATATAGTACATAAATAGCTGGAAGGAATTTTGCTACCAGCCTTACAAAAAAAAAAGCCAGATAATCTTCCAAATTAAAATATTTCTTGAACTCATGAGATACCTGAAGACATAGGACAACTACACTGTAAATTAAAGAAAGACAGGTACCTCCAAAGGGAGATGTGACAAGAACATTTACTCACCTGGACAGACAATAGATGCCAAACTAGCACATAAAAAGATTCAACTACAATTTTAACAAATTTCTCAGGCTGAAGGCGGACTAGAATATAGAAACCCTGGCAGCCACAAACACAGGGGAAATGTGCACCTAATCAAAGTACCATCTCTATGGACATCACTGAGTACTCCCTAGAAAGACTGGGGGCAGGATCATGGACCAGCAATATGTATAACTTTCTGCAGGTTACAATTGCTTATAGTTATAAAAATTTGGGGGAGAAGCCCAAACATTTTTACAAATGCATAAAAAAACTTCCTGCAAAGAATTGATAGTCACTTATTTTAGTTTTTCTCCCTTTTTCACAAACCTTTTCTCCATAAGTCCAAAATACACTCACGCAAGTGTACTTACAGAGTTATGCCATGTTATCTTTAAGTTAGCTGTAATGCTTTAATTTTACATTTATATGGATGACTCCATTTAAACTCTGACTATGCAATTTATTCAAATCAACTCTAAATTTATAACTGGGTACAATTTGGTCCCAGCTATTTTTGTTTTTTCATATCTCCAGTAGCATTTGCTATATTCTAAATTTAGCATACAACAATCACACTTTCTACTGCTCTACCAAATATTTTTGAACAAATTGAGAAATCATTGATGTCAAACTGTTCTTCAGTATTCTAGTCTTTATTTTTCCAATTATTTAATTTTGAATATTTCCACTTTTGTATGTACTACCTTTTAGTTTGTAAGTTGAACTCTTTTTTTTTTCTGTATTTCTTTCTCTAATTTTCACAAATGACTGTCTTTATTCACAAATGAAACTCAAAATGCATTCTCTATAACTGTCTTGGAAGTAAAAATATATTGACAAAGTTCTTTTTCTATATATAACTTTTTCTCAATGTTTATGAATTAACAGACATGACTATAAATTCATAGTACTTCTTTAGTATATTATGAAATGTTTTTGTCAATCTAATTATAAATATTTTATGTTATAAATTACTTTGCTCTGTGAATGAACATTTACCAGCACAATAGTCATCAGGAGTAACAAAATATTTTTTTAAACTCTATAACTTGCCTTGAGTTTGGGTACTTCTAAGATAAATTGTGCTTTGTAAGTGATCACAGTTTGTCCACAAATGTCAAACTGTTGATGAAATAATGGCTGTCTCTAAATTGGTATCAGGTATATATGGATTACTTATTGATGAGGAGGAAATACATTGTTAATGGTTCCAAGTTTTATCTGAAAATTAATGACGCTAACTTGTGCTTTGAAATTAATCTTTAAAATACTGGTTGTCTATGAAGAAACAAACTCTGTCAAACATTCTGGAGGGTTTGAAAAACATGCCCATCCCCAAACTAGATACCATTTTTATAGATTACTGAGTATTTTGCTTAGTGAATATACATAGTTTCTAGAGCAAGTCCACTTGGAAACACAGCTCATCATCTGCTATTTAATTCAAGTCTGAATATAGTATGATTAAAGACAAAAAACAATCCAAAAACCTAAAGTGGAATATATGTAAATATATACATATTTACAAATACACCACATGCTATCCCACACACATATAACCCATGCTTTTATAATCCATTATAAAAAATAGAGCAAATGTATAGGATCCACCGTATAATTTTAACCTGCAAGTGATGTAGCCCAAAAGTCTCTGGGTTAGCTTAATCTCATTGCACGAGCTACCTGCTCAGAGCACAAGAAAGCAAAACAGCATTTGAAAGCAACGTTTTGGGAGTCTGCATTTTTTCAAACCAAACCAAACGGTAAAAGTAGAATCTTTTCATACATTCTTCCCTTTTCTCTACCTCACGATAGCTTTAGAGCCAATTATCTTGTTTCTATTTGAAATATTTAAGTTGTTATAAAAGGATAAGAGTCGAGCTGTGCAGCAACAGATGAACCAGTCAATAACCATTTATGGGAGTCGGGAGTGGGGACAGTCCATACTTGATTTAGCAGGAATAAAATCTCACCCTGATAACTTTAATAAAACATTTTATCTTATACTTTGAGGAAAATTATATTTTCTAGTACAAATTATACTTTCTTCACATGCCCCCAAATTGCCTATTTAACAGTATATTTTAAAACATACACTTAAAAATATTTTTCAAATCATATATTTTCACACAGACAAGATTTTACCATTTTCAATATGAAAAGGTAAAATTAAGAAGGTTCATGAAAGATGTTGGTACAGAAAACAAAAAGTTAAATAATGAGAAGTACAACAAGCAGTCATAAAGCAGTATCAACACACACACACACACACACACACACACACACACACATTAATAAACTGGCAAATGCTATTACCTAACATTCTACAAAATATTTCAAAAGCCTTACCAAATAACTTGTGTTTATGGGTTAATTATAATTAATAATTCACTTATAACAGTCACATGTAAAACAGAGTTTTTAAGAACACTGTTTTTCTCAAAAGTCATGGGAATAGCTACTAAATTTCTCTTTAAAAAATATGACTCTTGCCAAAACCTCCTCTTTTGTCTACCAGAGAATATGATTTTCTTGAAAAGAATGATTACCTGTTTGCCTGTGAGTGACTTTGAAACTAGAAGACTGGAATTATCCAATATGTGACCTATTCAAACTTTCCACAGCACCTGCTTCCCACCTTTATAACTTGATAGAAATAAGTATATGGTGGGGATCTGAAGTGAAAGCCTGTTCAAGGCTATGAGAAAGTTAAAGAAATTGAACTATATATAAAGATTGCTTTTTATTCTCCAATGTCTTCTGCAGAAATCTCATAATGAATTTTCCAAAAGTTTCAGTTGCAAACAAAGAATACCACTTTAGTCTCAAAATCAACTCTAGGAAATATAAGCTGCTGTTTTTCCATATGAAAATAAAACTACAAAAAAACAATTATCATGGAAAAAGCTATGTGTCATGGTAAATGAAATTTACCTATCAGTTTGAATAGTTTATGTCTCTCTACAGAATGCCTGATTTTGTACAAAATAATTGGAAAGAATGTTAATTTCTAGGGATTATACATAGACATAAAAAAAATTACTGCCACCAACCAAAAGAGCATTTAAAATTTTTATGTTATTAGTAAAGAGTAAGTCGTTATAAGGAATGTCGTTTTTTTCTAAGTATAGTAAGAACAAAATTAACTTAATTTCTATGGCTTCTTTGCCCCCTAAGCTAGGATCTAATGAAGGTGCATATTTAATTTATAAGTAATGAAATAACATGGGTCATGTTATAGTAATATAGAGAAAGAGCACAGACAGCTTAGAGACTTAGTTTGGAATTTGCTGTTATGAAATAAGTGAAGTGAGCATTTGTCACTAGCATCTTCAATGTAGATCACATATCAAATAATATTAAGGGTAAAATGTTCACTATAGGGTTGTCCTAGCTATGTCTATACAATACAAACATACTTATATTAAAACTATAAATTTTTGTCAACATATTGATTTCCAGAATATTCATTTCCTGACAATTCATTGCTGAATATTCATTTCCAGACAAAATGAGCACATATTTCCGAGAATGTATGTGAAAATATTTTCATTCTGAAATGTATCTAAAAGTGCAAGAAAAAATTTACATTACATTTTAATGTTTTGATGTTATATAGATAACTTCTTTCCTTTCAAATTTTTTCAGTTTAGAAGAAATTCACAGTGGCAAACTTTTGATATAAAGGAGAGAAGAAAGGAAATGGAAGAAGACAACTTAGATATAATGGTGTGTGGGGGGAAGACACGAGAAGGGCAACAGCAAACAAAAGAAGGTAATTAAGCAGTTTCATAGCCCACGCCTGTTCACACAAGAGTCACAGGAGCTCAAGAGGGAGGCAAGCCCTCTCATGGTTCAGGATTGGCATGCTGTGGCTTCCACCGGTGTTTCCTTGGCCAAAGTAAAGTATAAAGCCAGCTGATTTGGGGTGGGAAGATAGACTCTTTGAATGGGAGGAATTGTAAGACACCTTATAATGGGCATGCTTACAGGAAGGAGTGGAGAACTGGGGCCATTTGCATAATCCATTTACCACATTGAGTGACAAAGATATGAGATGGCAAAATGTATAATAAGTTAATGTAAAGCTTATTGTCCCCATTTGTAGGTTAAAAAATAAATATTAGTTTTTTTCTTATGGCTGCGTAATATTCCATTGTGTATATGTACCACATCTTCTTAATCCATTCATCTACTGATGGGCACTTAGGTTGCTTCCATTTCTTGGCTATTGTAAATAGTGCTGCAAAGCAACAACGTGGATGGAGCTGGAGGGTATTATGCTTAGTGAAATAAGCCAGGCCGAAAAAGACAAGTACCAAATGATCTCACTCATATGTGGAGTATAAGAACAAAGAAAAAAAAAAAAAT
>JAQQAC010009165.1:43593515-43663683 GCA_029783875.1 Phataginus tricuspis
TGTGAAATGCCAAGAAAGGTGAAATTATAGGAGCAGAGAACAAATGAGAAGTTGTCAAGGGCTGAGGATGGAGATAGGGTCTTTGCTACAAAGAGGCAGAAGAAAATTTTAAGGTGATTAAAATGATTTTAGTTGTGGTGGTTTTATATATGAATATTCTTAATTTATGAAAATATTTATTGATTTTCGTGGTGGCTACATGACTATGTATATTTGTTAAAACTTACTGAGAAAGGATAAAGTTAAGTATATATAAATTCTATCTAAAAATATGACATTTTTTAGAAGAAGGTGTTATAACTGTGAAAACAAATGGAAAATACAAATAAACATGGAAAATCAAGAAAAGAAACCATTAAAAACAAAAAGTTCAGTAAGCAGGATTACTAGATTAGACACTGAAGAACAAAACATCAGGGAAATAAAAGATATAGCCATAGAAACTACACAAAATGAAGCACAGAGGGAAAAAGACTGAAAAAAAAGAAGACCTGGGAAACAATATCGAATTCTCTAACATGCATGTCATTAGCATCCTAGAACAGAAGGAGTGAAGGAGGAGAATAGAAAAATATATTTGAAGAAATAATGGGGCTTCTTGCATGTACTTAAGCTGTAGACATCTGGAAAGAGCATTGCTTTAGCCATAACAAGATAAAGCTAAATAATCTGTAAGAACATACTGTTTCTTGAATCTACCAGAATGCTGAAATTGCATGACAACCCACCATTCTAACATCTAAGGGAAGCCAGGCACCCCAGGGTGTGGGCCCAGAGCACTTACCCTCCTGGAGCGGGACAACGAGCAGTATGAATTAGCACACAAGGGGGTAATCTCTGTTCTTTAGCAGGTACTAAAGGCCCAGTATGGGTGAGAGTGAGAATATGGAGTCCTGGGATCCACAAACATGGAGGAATTCACACCCTCTTGCAGGTTCTTTGCTGACTTTCACATGGCGAGTATGAGAGAGACCGGGGCAGGACATCCGTGAAGGCAGGAATGTCGGCAGCCCCACCCAGGTGTTCTCCCCTGTGGAACAAGAACCTTAGGACTCCAAGCGAAGGACACCAGAGCCTGTCATCGCCAGGGCACAGATGAAGATCCATTGAGGCTGGGGAAGAGAAGGAAGAAAATATTCTCTACTCCTAAGGGTAGGGCAGAAAACTGTTTTGAACCTATAGCATTAGAGGTCTAGGCTGAGCGCAAGTGCTGGCTTGACTTTCAGGAAACATTGTTAAGGAAAGTTCTTCAGGCAAAAGGAAAATTGTATCACCAGGGGTCAGCACATATTTTCTATAAAGGGTCAGTAAATAGAAAATATTTTAGGCTTTGAAGGCCATATGGATTGCCACTCTGTTGCAAGTATTCAACTCTGCCATTGTAGCATGAAAGTAGCATTATATAATATATAAACAGATGAGTGTGGCTGCATTACAACTAAACTTTATTTACCAAACTTTGCTGTAAGCCATAGTGTGCCAACTCCTAATCTATGCAAAGGATTGAGAAGCATCAGAAGTGGTAAATACAAACTTTACCACTCACTTCCCTACAGCAATTTATAAAAAGGCAAAAGACATAAAACTATAAGCCCAATTGTGGAGATAAAATACAATCTTTTAAATTTTTTTCAATGAATTCAAAAGAAAGCCACAAAGACAGAAAAGGAAACAAATAAAACAAAAAACCCCAGAAGGAATAGAGAACAAATAGCAAGAGAATAGAGGTAAACCCAACTATACTGAAAATCATATACAATTTTAATAGCATAAAATGTAAATAGTTTAAACACATCAATTAAAAGTCATAGATTGTTAGAATGGTTTAAAAGCAAGGCCTACCAGTATATGAGGTACATTTTAAATATAAAATCACAGATGGAAAATGATAAAACATGTAAACATGAATAAGAAAGCAGGAGTGGCTACATTAATATCCTGCAAAGTAGACAAGGATAAGAAGTACTGCGAGAGATAAAGAGGAACTGAATCATTTCTGACAAAAATCTGTGAACATTCTTCAAGTTGTTTATCAGTACTGGCTATTTTTAATATTCTCATTTATTCTTGGTCACCAGTTTTTGACAGTTTGATTAAGATGTGCCATAGTATAGTTTTCTTTCTGAGATAAAGAGGGTTAATTCTTCAAGAAGACATAACAATCCTAAATGAGTACACACCTAAAAGCAGAGAATAAAAATATATAAAGCAAAAACCAACAGACTCAAATGGAGATATGGCTATACCCATGAAATTTTTAAAAGAATGTAATAAGTACAAAGATAAAAAAGAATCTAATAGAGATATAGAAGATAAGAAACTGAAAGGGATAGGGAAGATGGGGTAATACAAATTTACTGAACTGACATAATTCAACCAATATCTGAATAATACATTTTTGAATGTACAATTCAGTGGCTTTTCATATATTCACAAAGTTGTACAACTATCACTATCTAACTCTTATAATTTCCAGTACCCAAAGAAACCCTGTACCCACTAGCAGTCTCTCCTCGTTCTTCCTGCTACTTTGCTCCTGCCAATCATTAGTCTGTTTTCTGTCTTTACAGATTTTCATACTTTGGACATTATATATAAAGGGAATCATCCAATATGTGGCCCTTTGTGTCTGATTTACTTCTCTTAGCATATGCTTTAAGGTTCATCCTTGTGCAGCATGAGTCAATATTCGATTTCTTTCTATGGCTAAATGATGTTTCATTACATAGGTGTACCGTGTTTTATCAGTTCAGACTTTCTCAATTATTGATCTCTGATTTATTTCATTGTGGTGTCAGAGAAGCAAAGGAAATAGGAGGAGAGTTAGAAACACAAGGAGGGGAAGAAATAAAGATACCTAATTTAGATGCCAGTATACTTAATTTTTACTTGCTTTAAAGTCCTCTAAAAAAGGCTTGAACTATCATTCTGCTTCATGGTGTTCCATCAGGTCTTAATTCCAGATATGATATATCATATTCAGAATGTATACTTGGTTTCATTTGTTTTTACTTTTTCACTCTCCTTAAGATTATAATGAAGCTCCAGGGGAGACTTTTTAAAAATTCTGAATTTTCTGATAATTTCTTACATATTTAAGTAAAAGCTATATTACTCCACCATAAAACAACTGTAACTGGAATTACTTTAAGCTGGAACTTTGTTATTTTTAATGAATTTATTATAAATTTAATATTTAATGCTTGGCAAAATTATTCCAGAAAAGTGTCTCTTCCCAGTAATATCATTTGCCTGCCCTGAATTTCCCAGAAATCAATGTCACTTCTCTGGGTTATGCCAGCAACTCTTGATCTGCATTTTCCTGAAGGGTTAAGGATGCTTTGCAGGAATTAGCATCTGGAATCTATTGAGGACATTGTTAAAGATAATATATTTTGTGCTGAAATTAAATATCTCTAGAAACTGATTTAGCCAAGTCCATTTTTTGCATGCTCACTTGAGAGTGAAAACTTCTCTTGAATGAAAGAATGTCACAAACAAATTCTCTTCCTTGTTCACAAATGCATCTTACTATGATAATATTCCATTAGTTTGTACTTTGCTAATTAGAAATATAAACATTTAAACAGAAATAAGTTACATTTTACATTTCCTATGCAAATTTTACCTTTATTTTTTAAATAATTTAAGCAAGATTGTAAGGAAAAACATTTAAGATGCTTTGATGAGCAAGTGGTATTCAAGAATCTTCAAAACACCTACAAACATATGTTCAAGTAGTTTTGAACTAAACAGTTTTGAACAGTTTTAAACAGCTCTTTGTTAAAATGTATCTCCTAAGAAACTTGTATAATACATAATTTATTCAATAAATATTTATTGACCACCTACTGTGTCATCTTCTACGTGTCTGGGATGCATCCATGAATAAGACAGTTGGGAGGGGAAAGGGGAATCAACAGTAAACATTCAGATAAGTAAATTATTTAGTACTTTAGAAGATAATAAATCTACAGGAAAAAGAAAAAGTAGAGCTGATTAAAGTACATCAGGAATGTTGGGCACAGGATAGGGTACAGTGACAGCTGTACACAATGGCCTCAATTTTAAATAGGGTGCCTCCTTGGAAGGTGACATTTTTCAAAAGATTCAATAGGTAAGCGTGTGAACCACTGGAATAACTGGAGGATGATATTCCAGGCAAAGAGAAGAGTAAGTGCAAGTGTCCTCAGGTATTAGGTTTTGAGAGCTCTCTAGTTCTGATGTCTTTGCTTTTCTCCTAGCCCCGCAGGAAGGATCAGATCCCTGAGCCTTCCTTCTTCTTTGCCTTCTCCACATACGGAGTTCCTTGGCTACCCTCACTTCTGTCCCTTCCATCCTTCTTGGCAGCACCTTTTCTCAGCACTTGTATGCAACCTGCACAATGACCTCAACGGCCTCCTAAGCAATACCCTTGGTCTCTCAATCTCACCACTCTGCTCATGATCCTCCTTACTCTTTAAGTACTTCCCCATTTCCTGGCAAAAGCTCAGATTTCTTAGCAGGTAAGGATTTCCCAACTCTGCTCTCTCATTTCTGTCCTCACCCTCCCACTCCCTCCATCTAGGCCAAAACTGAACCACTAATGTTCCATAATATTTCAGGCACTTGCCTCCTCTTTACTTTTCTCATGCTTTTTTCTCTCCCAGAAATGTCCATCCCAGCTCTGTCTCATCCTACTAAAACCCAAACTGTTCTTAATAGACCCATTCACATACCACTTCACTTCTAAAATGTTTTCTGATTTCCCCAAGTGATGTGATACCTCCCTTTTTTGAAAGTCCAGAGCAATGTGCATTCATTTTTACTTCCTGGATCATGATCTGCTTTGCATTATGGCTGCTCCTAATATTATAATTGTGGATAAAATGAAAGTTCCAGTGGCCAGGATTCTCACCTGGCCCTTTTTGGCTAGCTCACTACACATGTGTGGGCAATGAGACAGGGACTGTGGGTGTAGTCAGAGTAGGGGGAGGGCCTCTGGAAAAAGCAAGGCAGAATATTTGCAGTCAGAGCAATGTAACTACATGCAAGGAAACCCCCTACCAAAACTCTGTGTTAAACATTAAGCTCTAGGGTTATTCTTCAGTAAGATCAGTTGGTGTTCCCCAGATAAAGAAGAGTAGCCCACGTTGTTATTATGCTAACCACTTGTAAGATTCACTTTAGCATGCTAAAAGGGCCAGGACAAACTGGGCAACTAATTTAGCATGCAGACCCAGCTGTAAACAACATAGTAAAAGGTAGGGAAGATTCCACCTTAAAGATAAGATTGCATTTTAACACCCAGGAAGTTTGAGAAGCAGAATTCTTAACTTACTCTTTAGCAAACAAACAATACCTCAGCCTACCTTGGGGGCTGGGCAGGCTGCCTTTTGCTATGCTCCTAGACCAGGACTCAGGTGTTCCGGAGAGAGATGGGGTGGGGGGTGCGGAATTCCTTGTGTTAAGTTAGTTCAGACACACGTGGCAGGTCTACACCCCTAAACCTTTTTTTCATGTACTCGAAAAATCCTCATCTGCCTATAGAACCCCTAGACAACGCACCACACCGGACTCTCTTGTCCCCTCCTGGCGTGAGCCGGGAGCTCTTTCCTCTCACTTTATCTCTAAATAAAAACCTGTACCTTGGTCTCCTACCTTGGCTGTTTGCTAAGCTCATTCTTCGGCTTCATGAACAAGAACTCCGGCATCAGGCAATACGTTGCTATTGACCCTATATAAAAGAGCTCCGCCCAGTGGCTCTGAGCGACACAGTGGCATGGCTGCAAGGCTGCAGGAGAGCAGAGCACAGGCTGAAGTGGTGGCAGTGCCAAGGACAGAGGCCCAGAGGATGGCTGTGTAGGCAGAGGGGCCCAGAGGATGGCTGTGCAGGCAGAGGGGCCCAGAGGCAGAGACCGGCTTGCTGCATGCAGTCTTGCTCTGAGTGAACGAGATTTTAGTGATTGACCTGCCACCGTGGAAATAAAGTTGGGTATAACCCTTTCACCCCAAGAACATTCTACTGCCATTTCTTTGGTCACATTGAATCCATAGCGAACTTACTGGGGGCTTAAACCCATTGGCAAGACAATAATAAACTCCAAATAATTAAAATCTGTAAGTTTAAGCCCATTTCTAACACATTTTTAATAGCATCTACAATATGCACCACAAATATACAGTCAATACGGTGGATTGAATATGCAGCTGAATTTTCTAGAAAGCAGAATATACAGTTGATTGGGTTTGCACATCATACTAATCCAGTTTCAGAAATACGAGCTGTACAAGAGGCTCTAGAGATAGGTATGGATGACTATGAGCTTCTCTCCTAGAAGATTTGTTAGCCGTAATAGAAAAACTGACTCTGGGACCACTAACTTATTTGCCTGCTAATATAATAATAAAAGTAATAAAAATATGATACTAATAAATCATTGAATGATGATTATGGGCTGGGCATCATAGTTAATGCTTCCTTTGATTTACTTTATTTCCTCCACATAAAACTCCATGGAGCAGATTTTATATTTTCTTCATTTTCAGTTGAAGAAACAGAGGGTTTGGGTGGTTAAGTAATTAACTGAAGATTTCCACATTACCACAGTCTGGAGAAACAGACTACAAATTTATCTCCATATATGAACTGATCTATAAATTTTCACACATTCAGTACTTTTTGTGGCTCTTTTGTGAGCATTTGTGGCCTCTATACAAGAGTCTCACATTTATTAATTGAATAAAGTAGGATGACTTAGTTTAGAGTCATTTTAAAATACAAATCTAGATTAATAAATCCAAAAGGACTTTTTCATAAAATGACTACAGTTTTATGTGTTACTAAAAGTGGCCAATGATGAAAAACAAATCCTTTAACGGATATTACTGCTGAGTTGAAGGAGACAGAATTCTTCCACTGAAAATTAGAAAACAATTCTTAAGCCACCATCCAGTAAAGTACCTGCTGGTGGGTCAAAGTTATCAACACAGATTGACTTTCCCCTAATCCCTAATTTTCTCCTAGAGTTGAGATTTTCCTCAAGAGATGACATAGCTCTCAATTATAATTACAAAAGACTGTGTCTACTCTATGAGGAATATTTGACTTCACAATCCAGGGAATGGATTCTGGTGTTTCAAAGTCATTAGCCAGAAAGAAGGGGTTGGATTACTAGTGCTGTAGAAGTCCCTCCGTGATAAGAAAAAATTCCTTCAGATTGGAAAAATCATGGAAGTCCAAATCCCTGGGAGTTTTTAGAAAAGTAAGCAAAATAAATTATCTAACTGATGTACAGTATCACCAGTGAACAAAATAAGACATAATGAATGTAACAGAATCCTGAGTAAAGTGGGAAATATAGTATCATAAAGAGAAAGGTGTATGCAAAGCAATGGGATTTATAGCTGGGGGATTAGGGGAATTATTTTAATAACAAATATTAAGAAGGGAAATGGAAAAAATGGATCATTTTTATGGAAATGATCTAAGCACACATTGAAGATATGTTAACTCTTTATACTAAATTAAAATTTCTGCTTTATAAAGTCAATTTACTGCTTTATAAATAAAAAATATGAAGCAAAATATCTTATTGATCATTCAGATGAGTAAGTTTAAAGCATTTTAATTCATTTCATTGTTATTCTGAGTCACTGACTATACAGTTGTAAGACTCCATTAGGTTAGAAACTTCTCACAGTCAGGAACCAGGTATCTAGTGAAGAATTTTTTATATTGGTTGAAATAGTATGTATGGTGTTTCAAAAAACAGTAGACACTCAGTAAGTGCTTACTGAATAGTTTTTGTGTTAGGTTGCAGGTACAGGCAGTTTATGTCCACAGTCTGAGCCAACACTCATGACCATGACTTCACATAGAAAATTTTGAATTTGGCCAGAAGGCCCTAAATAAATGCTTGCTAAAGAGTGTAGCACATTTTATAAAGCATATTTTTTAGAAAAAACTCTAGCCCCCTGGGATAAAATAAGATTTCCATGCATCTATGATCCATATCTATTTGCAATGGAGAGATGTGCATTGATCTGTCATGCAGTGACTCTCTCTCTCTCCAACCACTATTGATTTCAAGTTACCCAATCGACAAGGTTCACAGACTTAGTTTTAAATGGGTTGAGAGTATATGGGTTGCCAGAGGATAACTATTTATCAAGGGAGCCTTGAAGCCATTGGATGAAATTCTATTGCCAGTAGCCTGTCACAGTCTACTAAATCTATCAGAGTTGGATAAGTGTGGAAACGTTTCGACTGAAAAATCCACCTTATTCTGTCTTGCTATTCTAATGCTTCAACCAATTTCAAGCCATCTACTCGTGCTCTTCACCTACTTTTTTCACTTAACTCAGTGTAATAAACTGAACTAACAGTCAAAAAGTGAGGTCCCTAATGATAGCCATTAACTCACCTCAGAAAATCTACATGTCACCTCCATGCTCCAATTTCTTGAATGGTGCAGTACATATGGTAACAGATGCTCATGTCAAACTTGCCATCATTCTCTTCTTTCCCTACCTCACAGGGAAACACAGGATTAAGTGAGAAAATGAATTCTATTTCCAAGCAAGCAGTCATTCCAGGGTCCTCTTAGGACCAGAAAGGACTCCTTCTATATTCTTCCCTATTGTCACACTTGTGCACCCACTACTTCCCCAACAACTGCTCCATTGGCCAATTGCATGTTTCTCATTTCCATCTGAGACCTCATCAGAATGAATTTACCGTCCATATTTCTGCTAACATTTTGTACATGATTACTTGCACTGTCCAAGAATATGGAAACTTCTACAGCTCCCCTCTTTCCAAGCTCTCACCAGAATCACCTTTGAAATTTCCCTCACAACAATCTTGGCTTCTCTGGCATACACCTCAATATTCTTCTAGCCTTTGCCATTACCATTCACCAAGCTTGAAAGCCACTTTCATATTTTTAAGTACTTATTGCACAGGTACCCACATTTTTCAGTGCCAATTTCCTAGTTGGGGGTTACTATAACAATACCATAAACTGAGTGGCTGAAACAGCATTTATTTCTTACAGTTTTGGAGGCTGGAAATAAGAGACCAGCATGGTCAAATTCTTGGGAGGTGCCGTCTTCCTAGCGTATGCACAGCCATCTTCTTGCTATGTCCTCCTAGCTCTTGGCCTCTTCCTATAAGGGCATTATCCCATCATGAGGGCTCTACTCTCATGACCAACTTACCTCTTAAAGGCCACACCACCTTGGATTAGGATTTCTAAATATGGATTGAGTGGACACAGAGATAATTGCACGTGCCCACCTAGATTCCTATTAACCCCAATCCTCATTCCCTTTCTCATCAATAACCCTACTCTCCTTCTCTGATACACTTTCCAAATTATGGTGGGTATTATTATTTCAGTATGCCATCTCCTTTTAAGTAAAGAAGCTCCTTGAGATTTAATCTTTGTCTCATTTATCTTTGTATCTTCATAATACCTTACATGTGTTACTTTCTGAATAAATTAATGGATACATGAATACACAAGTAACAGAAATTGACCCCTTCTAACAGAAAATTAGGCACTGTGAACCAAACGTGCTCTTACTTATTCCAGAGATGATTAACATTTTTACATAAATCTAGTGTCCCTAATAAGAATATAGGCATACATTTCTAAGGTGATTTTTTTTAATGATCTTTTAAGCTTTTTCTTGATATTTTGATAACTCCATGCAATGGGTAATATTTTTCCTTCCACCATTGTGGTAGCTAGTCCCTGAAATAGAAGCTAATTATCACATTTCTTCCCCCACACTGGAGTCATCTAAACTGGGGGAAAACCAAGTAGTAAATATCAAACATAGCTAAACTGCTTAAAATTTTATTTTTGAAATATTTTAATTTTATTATCATAATATTGAACCTTGGGTCTCTAATATTATTTCTGCTTACCTATTTGCTGTGTACTGAATGCCAGCAGGTCACTGAGATGTAAGAAACAGAACTAAAGCATCTGTCCTTAGAAAGGCTGAAAGAAAAAAAAATCATATCCTTTGATACAGAAAAGCTAAAAAATGGAAATGGCTATTTTATTCTGACAGTAGGAAGCATATGAGTTTGCAGACACACTTTGCTTTCCTCCTTTTCTATATTTCTCAAAGCTTCACTGAACATTTTTTTAACTTAAACAAATGGCCCTAGTACATACTTAATGATTGGGAACTTTTATTTTTGGAAATAAGAACTTTCAAGTTTAATCTTATATTGTGTTTTTATGTTTTTTTAGGAGAAAACTTATCTTAGCTCACATCAATGATAATTATCATTTTCTCTCTGCTTTAAAAAATAAGTAAAAATAGGCTTTTGTACACTTTTGATTTAAACCATTGTTTGTTGAAAGTGTGATAAAAGCTGATAGAATCTATTTATGAAGCACAAATAGGAAATATTAAATTGCTAATTAGTGAGTGGGTGTTGGCAAATGTGATGCTACAGACAAAAAAAATTGGAGAGAAATACATTTCTTTACCTTATAATTTGGAAAGTTTCCACTGGAAGAGAGCAGCAACTGGTTAAATCCAAACATATTAATCTTACACAGAACAACAAACAGTGACAATAGCAAAAATCCAAGAACGAAATTTCCACTCTTTTTGTAGTTCTTCTTAAAGATTCAATGTGTCCCAAACCCCAGAACACCTTAGTTGCATTCAGAAACTGTTGGATGTGGTTTCAGTTCTTGCAGGCCAAGTTTACTTAGTATAGTAACTGGTGTCCTTGGGTCTGCTGAGTTTTAATGAACTATCCAAAGAAGGAATAATAGGAAATGTGTGTTACTGAGCTTGAGCCATTTCCAGGTGTTAAATGGGAACTAGATCATTATTATTTTGTTAATAATCCAAAAGCCAAAGGCTTCTGGGAGTCTCTACTCAGGAAACACTGCTGGTTGAATTTCTGACATTTTACACTTCTTTTTCACTAAAAATTCAACAGTCTTAGCAATTTCTGAAATCAAAATAAGGTTAGCTGCAGACCTCAGACACAATGAAGAAACTGCCTACAAGAAAAATATACTCTTTTTTCAAGAAGCAGTGATGTAGACATATAATTAATGGATATGAATGCAATCATTGGAAATAATGTCCTGAAATGATTGATTTTGGAATCATTAAAGGAGGTTATCCCTGGGAATATGTTTCTTCTGAAGCACTGAAGCATATTCTCCCCAAATATAGCATTTCAATTTGTTGGGAATGTAATTTTAGGAGCATTGCAAAAAATTCAAAGGCACAGCTTTTGATGGTTACTTAACTTGGCAAGATCTGGACAGGAAATTAAAATTGTGTTGATAAAAGAAGATCAATGGTAATTATAGATTTTTCTCATCCTTAATTAGGAAATGGGAAAAGACACTTATTCTCCTGCTGTTGGTTCATCATCACCATTTTTAATATTTTGTTTGCAAAATAGCATGCAATTATTCCCCACCTGGTATCCACATCTCTTCTAATGTGGTTTTGCAGATACTCTCAACAAGAGGATTTTCCCACCCCTAGCACTTGGACTGCCTCGTGACTCCCCTTAGCTACTTGAATGTGGTGAAATTTGCGTCTGTCCTGAGCCTAGGCCTTGAAAGACCTCTACAGCCGTGTGCCCTCTTAGAATGCTGATCAGCTGCAGTTTGAAAAACCCAGGCTAGCCTCCTAGATGATGGGAGACAGGAGCATTTAGCACCTGGGTTGCCTGAGGTTGGCCGACATCCAACCACCGGAAAAGCAAGTGAGGCTGGGCAAGACCAAGCGTCAAGCTGCCAGCAAAGCACAGACCGCACAGTAAGCCCAGCCAAGACCAGCTGATCCTGGCCTGGGTAAGCAGACGCAGCTGGCCAACCCTCTCTTGTGAATGAAACTTAATGGCTATATTCTTAAAGCCACTAAGTTTGGGGTTGCTCTGTTATACTGTGGAAACAAACCCATGTACTGTTTGAAAACATTATTAATCTTAATATCTAATTTTTCTAATCTAATTAGATTTCATTTAAGATCTAATTGAACAAAATTAAAGAAAGGGCATAAATGTGTATTGGAATCTCAATGCTCAATTCTGAATGTAGTTTTAAGGTACCTTGCCACATAGAGTAAAAATTGTTATCAAAAGGCTAAATTATAGCTCATTATAGTTCCAGATGTGTGTATAAATGGAGTAGGGTAAGAGTTAATACATAAAGATAGTATACCATGTCTCTATGGTGCATTCCTCCCATTTTTAAAGATTAGTGGGGAAGGGAAAAAGGATGAAATTCCAGAGCTTCTGTGTACTCTGTGGGCCGCTAAAAGTTGAGGTCCAAAGTAAAAGGCTCTTTTATAGCTATGCTTTGCAAGACTATGGAAAACAGGTACAATTAGTGCAAGGAAATAATAATAGGCCTTTGGGGTTTGTTAAATACTCTGATGGGGCTTGGCACATGCTACCCAAAAATACTGCACCTTGTCATGTTGCATATTTTAAGCTGAAGGAGTTTGAGAAAATGGCAGAAAATGGTAGCAAGAAGTTCACTTTGACCTTCCCCTCACCTTTTAGAGCAGGTTGTAAAACCCTTCTGTGAAGGGCGCCCTCTCTGTACCTGAGGAAAGGAAGCAGCCTTACCTCTGAAGACAAAGGGACACTGAGAAGAGTCTGAACACAGGTCTGGCTAAATATCCCCTTTTCCCACACTTACATCACACTCTTGTTTTATTATATTTCTCCACAACCCTACACTCTTCATCAAACCTAGCATAAAAATTCTCAGGTTTAACCATTTCTTAGATTCTTCATTTCCTTAAGAAGGCTCCCATGTTACATAAAACTAACATTAAACAAATACTACACTTTTC
Organism: Phataginus tricuspis; assembly: GCA_029783875.1. Lineage (NCBI taxonomy): Eukaryota > Metazoa > Chordata > Mammalia > Pholidota > Manidae > Phataginus > Phataginus tricuspis. Next base: position 43,606,356 of record JAQQAC010009165.1, read on the forward strand.
TCCTGTTAATCTGTCTTTGTCAGTTTAGTTTTCAGACCCAGCCAGGGATCCTAAGAGAGTCAAAGAAAAATTTTTCCTCCTCTGCAACATTTTTTTTTAATTATATCATGTAATATTCACTGCCAGTATTTGTTGAAGAGAGCAGTGGATGTTGATGATGATGTTTGTAATAGATGGAGGACTCATCTAAACCAGTGATCAGAGGAGAAAGTTTTGGAGAAGGCCCCAAGTTACTTAGGCAACCCAGAGAATCCATACCTACTAAGAGAGAAGGAATTGGTCCAAATATTGTATTATATCCAGTTTACACAGAAACTAAGGCTAAGAGCCATAAAGCAACTTCCTAAAAGTTCCTATACCATACACTTCAGACACTACAGTCCAAGAACAATCTCCTATACTTCAAAACAAGGTTTCTAACAAAACTAGACCTTCAGAAGTTATTTGAGGATCTTTTTTGCCAACTAATTCCTTGGTCTGATCTAAAACTCCTTCTTTAAAAATGGAAAAATGTGGCTGTAATTTTATTTTCAATCTATCTAGTACTGAGAAATATACAGATAACTGGTATCCTTGTTACATAGATCCTCCAAAAAATTGCAATCATCTTTGATTTTTCTAAGAGTATCAGAAGGCACTGCTACTAGAATTTGTATTAACGCTTTACTCTTCTGTACCAGGGCTGGTATAGCCTCTCGAAAATATTTTTATTTGCAGGCTCAACCTGCATGTGTCAAGTTGTTTCTCCAACCCAATTACACTTATAGTTTGTGTAATCCTCTAGAGAATATAAGATGTTTATTGCCTTCCACATTCAACTAACAATTCCTCAAATTGTGAAGTGAATTACACCCTGAAGTAAAAATAAAAAGGGAAAGAGCAGTAGTTGTGTCTTTGTAATTGGATTAACATCATCCTATGTAAGTTTTTGTTCGTGCTGAGCTTGTTTCATCATCCTTTTCAAGAAAAATAAAAAAGATGGTCATTTTCTTGACATGAGATTGACAAAAACTGGATAAGCTAATTTTTTCTGGAAGATGGACATATTAATAAAGGTCTGCCATCTTGCCATGGCAACTACATTTAGAAAACAAGTGCATTTCCTTGTGAATTCAAAGTATATTATTTGTTAAGAATCGTTAAACAGTTCCAAATTGTTTGCTAATAATATTGTAGCTGATGGAAAACAGGGAGAGTGACAGAAATTAACTCCTGATTAAAAAAAAATACTGAAGTTCCAACATTTGTTTTCTCCAACATATTTTCAAGGAGTTTGTAAAGAGATATTTGAGCATCTGTTATATTCAAGGCTCTGTGCTATAGATACAGGGCCAATACGACAAAATTCCTCACAAACCTCAAAAACCTCACATATACAGATAACAGACAAATGAGACAGAATGTTAAAGTGCCATTAGAGAGAGGCAAGGAAAGAAGTACAAAGGAATTATCCAGCCACTAAAGCTGTTTATTGCTACATGATTGAATTCCTTTTCTGTGCTTCCTTTACATCCAGGGTGCTTCAGCTTTCCCCCTCAATATTTTTATGAGTAGTTGATCCCAAAAACACATTGCTCAAGCTCTAAAATTTATCTGTTATTTAAATCTGACAGGATGTCTCCAATGGGAATTATATTTCAGGAACTCACTTCAAAATAAAATACAAAACCTTGGTGAAGAGAGTGGAACTTAGAAAGTAGTGGAATAAATAAGTAATATATAAGTATGTGATCTTCATCTATTGGCCTCCTTCCTTTACTGGAGACCGGTGGGGCTGGGAAGAAAAGAAAGAATGAAGATCCAAACTTCTCTCTGTTCTCTGTGTTGTTAAAAGGTGAGATCCACAGTAAATAACTTTTTGAATAGCCATTCTCCGCAAGACTATGGAAACCAACTGCGATTAGCACACAGAGAAGCAAATCCTGTCTCCAAAAAACAACAATAAAGCTGGGCAAAATTCTAACAAACCATTTCAAGGTTCTGGAAATCAACAAAAGCCTTAGAACAAATAGAGAAGTACTTATTTAAGAAAACTACTAAACCATTGGCAAAAACAGTGACAGCCTTCTTGCTTGAAGCTTCTCTAATAATCCTTCCCTAGGTTGGTCACCAAGCAATTTTATAATGGCAGGGCAAACCATGAGAACCAGCAGCTTCACTTCCAAAAAGGACTCACTAGTTTCAGAGCAGAAAGTGAGAAAACTCCACACTCAGGCACATGGCTATACACAGCAACAATCTTAGTAACAGACAGGGAAAGCCAACTGCACAGCTAACCCCTGGTTGCAGCTCTGGCTGAGGCAAGCCATGGAATGACAGACTAGCAATGTATTTAACAGGGAGATCTCAGGGATGGGATAAGCATCCACACATGCCTGGAGGTCTGGAAAGCTGTGCTCTTGTGCAAGGTGGTGTGCATGCACAGAAGAGGCCAGAAAGAGCACTTATCCTTGTGTGATCATGATGCCATGTGCACATGCAGAGGACATACAAGAGGACCCAATGGAAAGCAAAAGCCTAAGATGTGAATATATTCTCCAACCTATGTACAGATTTACATAGAGATATACAGAGGGTGGAAGGGTTACTGTCTTAAGGTGTTTTGAGTACAAACTATTTAATCATTGACTGAACTATAATGACACAGCATTACCACTAGGAAGCTGAGTTTTATATTAAAAAAAGAACTAAAAAATTTTTTTGAGCAGAGAAACTAGTGGATGCATACTGAGGGGGAAACAGACTATACTGATTCAGTTGAAGCAAATAACAAAAATTTTTTTAACAGAATCCAGAGTTTCTATATCTAAAATACTCATTTTTCAACCAAAATTATGAGAGACATGCAAATAAATAGGAATGTGTATAGAAATGTTGGATGCAGCAAAGACTAAGTAGCTAGTATAAATATATTCAAATAAATTAAGGAAACCATGTATAAAGAACTTTCAATAGCTTTGAGATATAGTTCACATACTATATAATTCACCAATTTAAAATTTATAATTCAAAAAAGCAAAATCTCTGGTTTGAAAAGATATGCACTTGTATGCTTATTGCTACATTATTTACAATAGCCAAAATGTCCATCAGTAGATGAATGAATAAAGAAAATGTGGTACATGTACACAATGGAATACTATTCACCCATAAAAAAGAAAGAAATCTTGCTATTTGCAACAACATGGATGGACCTAGAGGGTATTACACTAAGTTAAATAAGCCAAGTGGAGAAAGACAAATGCCATGATTTCACGTATATTAGGAATCTGAAAAACAAAATGAATGAACAGAAATAGACTCATAGAGTCTGAGAAGTGACTAGTGGTTGCCATGAGGGAGAGGTTGGGGTGGATGGGTGAAAAGTGAAGTGGATTAAGAGGCACAAAATCTCAATTGAAATATAAATTAGTCACGGGATAGTCTCTACAACATAGAGAATATAGTTAATAATTCTGTAACATCTTTCTATACTGACAGTAACTATACTAGTTGGGAGTGAGCATTTAATAATGTAGATAACCATAATTTAAATAAATAAATAAAATGTACAAGTCATTGGTTTTTAGTAGATTCACAAATATGTGTGACCATTACTAGTCAGTCTTAGGACATTTTCATTACCTCAAAAAGAAAAAAATGTACTCTTCAGACAATCACTCCCTATTCCTTACTCCAGTCCAAAGCAATGACTATTTACTTTCTACAGCTATAGATTTGCCTATTCTGAATATTTCATATAAATAGAACCATATAGTATTGGGGTTTTTTTGACTAGCTTCTTTCATTTAGCATAATGTTTACAAGTTTCATTCATGTTTATCTTAAGGGAAAGCATCCCTGTTTATACCAGGAACCTCTTCATCTTTATGGTCAAATAATATTCCATTGCATGGATATACCACCTTATGTTTATGCATTCATCAATTGATACAAATATGACTTATTTCCATCTTTTGGCTATTATGAATAATACTGCTATAAATATTCAGGTAGAATATTTTTTAGTGTATATATATATATATATATATATATATATATATATATATATATATGTTAACATCTCTCGGGCATATACCTAGGAGTGTAATTGCTGTAACACAGTTTAACTGTTTGAGGAACTCCCAGACTGCTTTCCTAAGTACTTTCATCATCCATATTCCCACCAGCAATGTACGAGTACTCTGATTTAGTCACACCTTCACCAACACTTTTTCTAATCTGACTTTTTGATTCTACGCACCTACTGTTTATGAAGTAGTCCCCCTTTATGGTTTTTATTTGCATTTCCCTGATAGCTAATGATGTCAAGCATTTTTTTCATGATCTTGTTGCCATTTGAGTATCTTCTTTGATGGAAATGCCTATTCAGATCCTTTGCCACTTTTTAATTTTTTTTATTATTGAATTGCATGAGGTCTTTATATAGTCTAGAATACTTTCAGATATCTGATTTGCAATTAACTTTGCCCCTTCTTTGGATTCTGTTTTCATGTCCTTGATAGTGTTTTTAAATAGAAAAGTCTTTAGTTTTGATGAAGTCCAATTTATCTTTTCTTAATTTTCTCCTGCCTTTGGTGTCACAGCTAAGAATCCATTGCCAAATCCAAACCAAAGTCATGAAAATTTATCTCTAAGATTTCTTCTAAGTTGGGTAATTTTAAACTATTATATTTATGTCTTTGATTCATTTTAATTTTCATATAAGGTAAAGGACAAATTTTTTTTGCATGTGAATATCCAGTTGTCCCAATACCATTTTTAAAAATATTTTATGCATCAAATGGCCTTGGCACCCTTATTGAAAAACAGTTGACAATATATGTATGGTTTATCTGTGGACTCTCAGTTCTCTGCCATTGATCCATGTCCTTATGCCAATACCACAATGTCTACCACAAAGATTGCTGTTGCTTTGTAATTAAGTTTTGAAATAGGGAGTGTGAGTGTTCCAACTTTGTTCTCCTTCATCAAGATTGTTTTGGCTATTTGGGGTCCCTGGTAATTCCATATGAACTTTTAGAATCAGTTGATTAATATCTAGAAAGAAGTCATCTGGGATTCTGATAGGGATCACACTGAATCTGCAGTTCCGTTTGGGGAGTATTTCCATTCTAACTATGGCAACATTTCTGACCAATTGTTTTCCCAATTACTATGATATTCTGAAATTTCTTCCAACAATGTTTTGTAGTTTTTTTTTTTTCTTAACTTAATTTTTAACGGGGGAAGTGCGAACGCAGCCCCGCACTACCACAAATCACGTAGTCGAGTTTTCCACTTTAGGGAAAATCTCAAGGATCAGCATATCCTGAGTGCAATGGATAAGCCTCCCCTTGGGAAAACCACCTTCATGATCATGGTATTTCCCCTGCAAGGTAAGTATTGTTTTGTAGTTTCTTAAGAGTATAGAATTTCCATTTCTTTTGTATTTCTATTTTTTTTTTTTAAGTTACCACAAATGGAATTGGAATTGTTTTCTTAATTTAATATTTGGATCTTTTTACAACTACAGAAATACTAAAGATTTTGTATATTGATATTGTATCCTGCAAACTTGCTGAACTCGATTAATTCCAACAATTTTTTAGTGTATTCTTTAGGATTTTCTATATATCAAAGCATATCATCTACAAATGTAGTTTTATTTCTCCCTTTCCAATCTGAATGCCTTTAATTTCCTTTTATTTTTTAAACCTCCTTGCACTGACCAGACAGACCCTCTAGGACTTTGTTGAATACAGTAGTGAGAATCTTTGTCTTCTTCCTGGTCTTAGATGAAAACATTTAGTCTTTGGATACTAGGGATGATATTAACTGGGTATTTTCATAGGTGTCTTTTATCAGCTTAAGGAAGTTGCCTTCTATCCCTACTTTTTTGAGGATTTAAAAAAATTTTTTAATAAGGTATTATTGATATACACACTTATGAAGGTACCACATAAAAAAACAATGTAGTTACTACATTTACCCATATTATCAAGTCCACACACATACCCATATACAGTCACTGTCCATCAGTGCAGTAAGATGCCACAGATACACTGTTTGCCTTCTCTGTGCTACACTGTTTTCCCCGTACCCCCACACCATGTGTACTAAACATAATACCCCTCAATCCCCTTCTCTCTCCCCCCCACCCGCCCACCTACGCCCCTCACCTTTGGTAATTACGAGTCCCTTCTTGGAGTCTGTGAGTCTGCTGCTGTTTTGTTCCTTCAGTTTTGCTTCATTGTTATACTCCATAAATGAGGGAAATTATTTGGCACTTGTCTTTCTCCACCTGGCTTATTTCACTGAGCATAATCTCCTCCAGCTCCATCCATGTTGTTGCAAATGGTAGGATTTGTTTCTTTCTTATGGCTGAATAGTATTCCATTGTGTATATGTACCACCTCTTCTTTACCCATTCATCTACTGATGGACACTTAGGTTGCTTCCATTTCTTGGCTATTGTAAATAGTGCTGCGATAAACATAGGAGTGCATATGTCCTTTTGAAGCTGAGAAGTTGTATTCTTTGGGTAAATTCCAAGGAGTAGGATTCCCGGGTCAAATGGTATTTCTATTTTTAGTTTTTTGAGGAACCTCCATATTGTTTTCCACAACAGTTGAAATAGCTTACATTCCCATGAGCAATGTAGGAGGGTTCCCTTTCCTCTGCATCCTTGCAGCATTTGTCGTTCTTAGTCTTTTCGATACTGACCATTCTTACTGGTGTGAGATGATATCTCATTGTGGTTTTAATTTCCATTTCCCTGATGATTAGTGATGTGGAGCATCCTTTCATGAGTCTGTTGGCCATATGACTTTCTTCTTTGGAGAATTGTCTCTTCATATCCTCTGCCAATTTTTTAATCGAGTTATTTGGTTTTTGGGTGTTGAGGCATGTGAGTTCTTTATATATTTTGGATGTTAACCCCTTGTCAGATATGTCATTTACAAATATACTCTCCCATACTGCAGGACACCTTTCTGTTCTGTTGATGGTGTCCTTTGCCATAGAGAAGCTTTTTAGTTTGATGTGGCCCCATGTGTTCATTTTGCTTTTGTTTCCCTTGCTCAAGGATATGCATTAAGGAAGAAGTTGCACATGCTTATATTCAGGAGATTTTTGCCTATGTTTTCTTCTAAGAGTTTTATGGTTTCATGACTTACATTCAGGTCTTTGATCCATTTCAAGTTTACTTTTGTGTATGGGGTTAAACAATAATCCCGTTTCATTCTCTTGCATGTAGCTGTCCAGTTTTGCCAACACCAGCTGTTGAAGAGGCTGTCATTTCTCCATTGTATGTCCATAGCTCCTTTATCATATATTAATTGACCATAAATGCTTGAGTTTATATCAGGGCTCTCTAGTCTGTTCCATTAGTCTATGGGTCTGTTCTTGTGCCAGTACCAAATTGTCTTGATTACTGTGGCTTTGTAGTAGAGCTTGAAGTTGGGGAGTGTAATCCCCCCAGCTTTATTATTCCTTCTCAGGATTGCTTTGGCTATTTGGGGTCTTTTGTGGTTCCACATGAATTTTAGAAGTATTTGCTCTAGTTCATTGAAGAATGTTGTTGGTATTTAGATAGGAATTGCATTGAATCTGTAGATTGCTTTAGACAGGATGGCCATTTTGACAATATTAATTCTTCCTATACATGAGCATGGGATGTGTTTCCATTTATTGGTATCTTTAATTTGTCTAATGAGTGTTTTGTAGTTTTCAGAATATAGGTCTTTCACTTCCTTGGTTAGGTTTATTCCTAGGTACTTTATTCTTTTTGATGCAACTTTCAATGGAATTGTTTTCCTGATCTCTCTTTCTGCTAGTTCATTGTTAGTATATAGGAATGCCACAGATTTCTGCATATTAATTTTGTATCCTGCAACTCTGCTGAATTCAGATATTAGATCTAGTAGTTTTGGAGTGGATTCTTCAGGGTTTTTTATGTACAATATCATGTCATCTGCAAACAGGGACAGTTTGACTTCTTCCTTGCCTATCTGGATGCCATTTTTATCTTTGTGTTGTATGATTGCTGTGGCTAGGACCTCCAGTACTGTGTTGAATAGAAGTGGGAAAATGGGCATCCTTGTCTTGTTCCTGACCTTAAAGGAAAAGCTTTCCATTTCTCACTGTTAAATATAATGTTGGCTGTGGGTTTTCATGTATGGCCTTTATTATGTTGAGGTACTTTCCCTCTATACCCATTTTGTTGAGAATTTTTATCATGAATGGGTGTTGAATTTTGCCAAATGCTTTTTCAGCATCTACTGAGATGATCATGTGTTTTTGTCCTTCTTTTTGTTGATGTGGTGGATGATGTTGATGGATTTTCGAATGTTGTACCATCCTTGCATCCCTGGAATAAATCCTACTTGATCATGATGGATTATCTTTTTGATGTATATTTGAAATTAGTTTGCTAATATTTTGTTGAGTATTTTTGCATCTATGTTCATCAGGGATATTGTTCTGTAGCTTTCTTTTTTTGTGATGTCTTTCCCTGCTTTTGGTATTACAGTCACACTGGCCTCATAGAATGAGTTTAAAAGTATTCCCTTTTCTTCTACTCTGAAAACTTTAAGGAGGATGGGTATCAGGTCTTCACTAAATGTTTGATAAAATTCAGTGCTGAAGCCATCTCATCCAGGACTTTTGTTCTTAGGTAGGTTTTGATTACCAATTCAATTTCGTTGCTGGTAATTGGTCTATTCAGATTTTCTGTTTCTTCTGCGTCAGCCTTGGAAGTTTGTATTTTTCTAGAAAGCTGTCCATTTCTTCTAGGTTACCCAGTTTGTTAGCATGTAGTTTTTCATTGTATTATCTAATAATTCTTTGTATTTCTGTGGTGTCCGTAGTGATTTTCTTTCTCTTTTCTGATTCTGCTTATGTGTGTAGGTTCTTTTTTTCTTGATTAGTATGGCTAGGGGGTTATCTATTTTGTTTATTTTCTCAAAGAACCAGCTCTTGCTTTCATTGATTCTTTTAATTGTTTTCTTCTTCTCAATTTCATTTATTTCTGCTGTAATCTTTATTATATGCCTCCTTCTTCTGACTTGGGCCTCATTTGTTCTTCTTTTTCTAGTTTCATTAATTGTGAGTTTAGGCTGTTTATATTCAATTGTTCTTCTTTCCTGAGGTAGGCCTGTATTGCAATATACTTTCCTGTTAGCACAGCCTTCGCTACATCCCACAGATTTTGTGGTGTTGAATTATTGTTGTCCTTTCTCTCCATATATTGCTTGATCTCTGTTTTTATTTGATTATTGATCCATTGGTTATTTAGGAGCATGTTGCGAAGCCTCCATGTGTTTGTGGGATTTCTCATTTTCTTTGCATAATTTATTTCTAGTTTCATACCTTTGTAGTCTGAGGAACTGGTTGGTACAATTTCAATCTTTTTAATTTACCAAGGCTCTCTTTGTGGCCTAGTATATGATCTATTCTTGAAAATGTTCCATGTGCACTTGAGAAGAATGTGTTGTCAGCTGCTTTTGGGTGTAGAGTTCTGTAGATGTCTCTTATGCCATCCTTTCTAATGTGTTGTTCCATGCCTCTGGGTCCTTACTTATTTTCTGTCTGGTTTATCTGTTCTTTAGAGAGAGTGGAATGTTGAAGTCTCCCTGAATGAATGCATTGCATTCTATTGCTCCTCTTAATTCTGTTAGTATTTTTTTCACATATGTAGGTGCCCCTGTGTTGGGTGCATGGATATTTATTTATTTTATTACTTTATTTTTTAAATTTTTTATTAAGGTATTATTGATATACACTCTTATGAAGGCTTCACATGAAAAAACAATGTGATTACTACTTTTACTCATATTATCAAGTACCCACACATACTTCAATGCAGTCACTGTCCATCAGTGTAGTAAGATACAGCAGATTCACTGTTTGCCTTCTCTGGGCTACACTGTTTTCCCCGTGATTCCCCACACCATGTGTACTAAACATAATACCCCACAATCCCCTTCTCCCACCTTCCCCACCCACCTTCCCACACACTGCCCTTTTGGTAACCACTAGTTCGTTCTTGGAGTCTCTGAGTCTGCTACTATTTGTTCCCTTGGTTTTGCTTTATTGTTATACTCCACAAATGAGGGAAATCATTTGACACTTGTCTTTCTCTGCCTGGCTTATTTCACTGAGCATAATATCCTCCAGCTCCATCCATGTTGTTGCAAATGGCAGGATTTGTTTACTTCTTATGGCTCAATAGTATTCCATTGTGTATATGTACAACCTCTTCTTTATCCATTCATCTACTGATGGATACTTAGGTTGCTTCCATATCTTGGCAATTGTTAAAAGTGCTGCGATAAACATAGGGGTGCATATGTCTTTTTGAATCTGAGAAGTTGTATTCTTTGGGTAAATTCCAAGGAGTGGGATTCTTGGGTCAAATGGTATTTGTATTTTTAGTTTGTTGAGGAACCCCCATATTGCTTTCCCCAGTGTTTGAACTAGCTTACATTCCCAACAGCAGTATAGGAGGGTTCCCCTTTCTCCGCATCCTCGCCAGCATTTGTTGTTCTTAGTCTTTTGGATGGCAGCCATCCTTACTGGTGTGAGGTGATATCTCATTGTGGTGTTAATTTGCATTTCCCTGATGATTAGTAATGTGGAGCATCTTTTCATTTGTCTGTTGGCCATGTGAATTTCTTCTTTGGAGAATTGTCTCTTCATATCCGCTGTCCATTTTTTAATCGGGTTATTTGCTTTTTGGGTGTAGAGGTGTGTAAGTTCTTTATATATTTTGGATGTTAGCCCCTTATCAGATATATCATTTATAATGTATTCTCCCATACTGTAGGATGCCTTTTTGTTCTGTTGATGGTGTCCTCTGCCATACAGAAATTCTAAAGTTTGATGTAGTCCCATGAGTTCATTTTTGCTTTTGCTTCCCTTGCTCAAGGAGATGCGTTCAGGAAGAAGTCGCCCATTCTTATATTCAGGAGATTTTTGCCTATGTCGTCTTCTAAGAGTTTTATGGTGTCATGACTTACATTCAGGTCTTTGAACCATTTCGAGTTTACTTTTTTTATATATATATAGATTAATTGGCCATATAAGCATGGGTTTATTTCTGGGCTCATTTTTTAAATTTATGTGTCTATTTTTGGGCCAGTTCCATACTGTTTTGATCACTGTAGCTTTATAGTATAGTTTGAAAGCAAAGCGTGTGATACCCCCAGCTTTGCTCTTTTTCCTCAAGATTGCTTTGGCTATTTGAGTTCTCTTATGCTCCCATATAAATTTAAGGGTTATTTCCTCTAGTTCTATGAAAAAATGCCTTTAGTATTTTGATAGGGATTACATTGAATCTATAGATTGCTTTGGGTAGGTAGTATGGACATTTTAACCATATTAATTCTTCCAGTCCATGAGAATGGAGTATCTTTCCATTTACTTGTCATCTAATTTCTTTCATTGATGTCTTAGTTTTCAGAGGACAGGTCTTTCACATTCTTGCTTAAATTTATTCCTAGATAGTTTATTATTTTTGATGCAGTTATAAATTAAATTTCTTTTTTTTTCCTTTTTTTAATACTTTATTTTGGTATCATTAATCTACAATTACATGTGCAATATTATGGTTATTAAACTACCCCCTTCATCAGGTCCCCCCCACCAACCCCATTACAGTCACTGTCTCAGCGTAGGAGATACTGTAGAATCACTATTTGTCTTCTCTGAGTTGTATAGCCCTCCCCATGCCCCCCCAACATTACATCTGCTCATTGTAATGCCCCTTTTTCCATCTTATCCCTCCCTTCCCACCCATCTTCCCCAGTCCCTTTCCCTTTGGTAACTATTAGATCGTTCTTGGGTTCTGTGAGTCTGCTGCTGTTTTGTTCCTTCAGTTTTTTTTCTTTGTTCTTATACTCCACATATGAGTGAAATCATTTGATATGTGTCTTTTTCAGCTTGGCTTATTTCACTGAGCATAATACCCTCTAGCTCCATCCATGTTGTTGCAAAAGGTAGGATTTGTTTTCTTCTGTGTAGGGGTTAAACAATAATCTGGTTTTATTCTCTTGTATGTAACTGTCCAGTTTTTCCAACACCAGCTGTTGAAGAGGCTCTCATTTCTATGGCTCCTTTATCATATATTAATTGACCATATATGGTTTGGTTTATATCAGGGCTCTCTAGTCTGTTCCACTGGTCTATGGGTCTGTTCTTGGGACAGTACCGAATTGTCTTGAGTACTGTGGCTTTGTAGTAAAGCTTGAAGTTGGGGAGCATAATTCCCCCAGCTTTATTCTTACTTCTCAGGATTTCTTTGGCTATTCGGGGTCTTTTATAGTTCCATATGAACTTTAGAATGATTTTCTCTAGTTCACTGAAAATTTCTGTTGGTATTTTGATAGGAATTGCATTGAATCTGTAGATTGCTTTAGGCAGGATGGCCATTTTGACAATATTAATTCTTCCTATACATGAGCATGGGATGTGTTTCCATTTTCTGGTATCTTCTTTAATTTCTCTCATGAGTGTCTTGTAGTCTTCAGAGTATAGGTCTTTCACTTCCTTGGTTAGGTTTACTCCTAGGTATTTCATTCTTTTTGATGCAACTTTGAATGGAATTGTTTTCCTGATTTCTCTCTCTGCTAGGTCATTGTTAGTGTATAGGAATGCCACAGATTTCTGCATATTAATTTTGTATCCTGCAACTTTGCTGAATTCAGATATTAGATCTAGTTGTTTTGGAGTAGACTCTTTAGAGATTTTTATGTACAATATCATGTCATCTGCAAACAGGGACAGTTTAACTTCTTCTTTGCCATCTGGATGCCTCATATTTCTTTGTGTTGTCTGATTGCCCTGGCTAGGACCTCCAGAACTATGTTGAGTAAAAGTGGGGAGAGTGGGCATACTTGTCTTGTTCCCAATATTAAAGGAAAAGCTTTCAGCTTCTCGTTGTTAAGTATAATGTTGGCTGTGGGTTTTTCATATATGGCCTTTATTATGTTGAGGTACTTGCCCTCTATACCCATATTGTTGAGAGTTTTTATCATGAATTGATGTTGAATTTTGTCAAATGCTTTTTCAGCATCTATAGAGATGATCAGGTGGTTTTTGTACTTTTTGTTGAAGTGGTTGATGATGTTGATGGATTTTAGAATGTTGAACCATCCTTGCATCCCTGGAATAAATCCTACTTGATCATGATGGATGATCCTTTTGATGTATTTTTGAATTCAGTTTGCTAATATTTTGTTGAGTATTTTTGCATCTATGTTCATCAGGAATATTGGTCTATAGTTTTCTTTTCTTGTGGTGTCTTTGCCCAGTTTTGGTATTATAGTGATGCTGGCCTAATAGAATGAGTCTGGAACTATTCCCTCTTCTTCTACTCCTTGGAAAACTTTAAGGAGGATGGGTATTAGGTCTTCACTAAATGTTTGATAAAATTCAGCAGTGAAGCCATCTGGTCCAGGACTTTTGTTTTTAGGTAGGTTTTTGATTACCAATTCAATTTTGTTGCTGGTAATTGGTCTGTTGATATTTTCTCTTTCTTTCAGGGTCAGCCTTGGAAGGTTGTATTTTTCTAGAAAGTTGTCCATTTTTTTCTAGGTTATCCTGTTTGTTAGCATATAATTTTTCATAGTATTCTCTAATAGTTCTTTGTATTTCTGTGCTGTCCATAGTGATTTTTCCTTTCTCATTTCTGATTCTGTTTATGTGAGTAGACTCTCTTTTTTTCTTGATAAGTCTGCTAGGGGTTTTTCTTCTATTCAAAGAACCAACTCTTGATTTCATTGATCCTCTCTATTGTTTCATTCTTCTCAATTTTATTTATTTATGCTCTGATCGTTAGTATGTCCCTCCTTCTACTGACTTTGGGTCTCATTTATTCTTCTTTTTCTAGTTTCGTTAATTGTGAGTTTAGACTGCTCATATGGGAATGTTCTTCTTTCCTGAGGTAGGCCTGTATTACAATATACTTTCCTCTTAGCACGACCTTCGCTGCATCCAACAGATTTTGCGGTGTTGAATTATTGTTGTCACTTGTCTCCATATATTGCTTGATCTCTGTTTTTATTTGGTCATTGATCCATTTAGGAGCATGTTATTAAGCCTCCATGTGTTTGTGGGATTTTTCATTTTCTTCATGCAATTCATTTATAGTTTCACTCCTTTGTGGTCTGAGAAGCTGGTTGGTACAATTTCAATTTTTTTTAATTTACCGAAGTTCTTTTTGTGGCCTAGTATATGATCTATTTTCAAAAATGTTCCATGTGCACTTGAGAAGAATGTGTATTCTGCTGCTTTTGGGTGTAGAGTTCTGTAGATGTCTGTTAGGTCTATCTGTTCTAATACGTTGTTGAGTGCCTCTGTCTCCTTACTTATTTTCTGTCCGGTTGATCTGTCCTTCAGAGTGAGTGGTGAGTTGAAGTCTCCTAGAATGAATGCATTGCATTCCATTTCCCCCTTTAATTCTGTTAGTATTTGTTTTACATATGTAGGAGCTCCTGTGTTGGGTGCACAGATATTTATAATGGTTATATCTTCTTGTTGGATTGACCCTTTTATCATTATGTAATGTCCTTCTTTGTCTCTTGTGACTTTCTTTGTTTTGAAGTCTATTTTGTGTGATATAAGTACTTCAACTCCTGCTTTTTTCTCCCTATTAGTTGCAGGAAATGTCTTTTTCCATCCCTTCAATTTTAGTCTATGTATGACTTTGGGTTTAAAGTGAGTCTCTCGAAGGCAGCATATAGATGTGTCTTGTTTTTTTATCCATTCAGTGACTCTATGTCTTTTGATTGGTGCATTCAGTCCATTTACATTTAGGGTGATTATGAGTAGGTATGTACTTATTGGCATTGCAGGCTTCAGATTCATGGTTACCAAAGGTTCAAGGTTAACTTCCTTACTATCTAAGAGTCTAACTTAACTCACTTAATATGCTATTACAAACACAATCTAAAGGTTCTTTTTTTGTTTTGTTTTGTTTTTTCCTCCTCCTTTTTCTTCCTCCTCCATTCTTTATATATTACACATTCTGTACTGTTTGTCTATCCCTTGATTGACTTTGGGGATTGTTAATTTAATTTTGCATTTTCATAGTAATTAGCTGTTCTACTTTCTTTACTGTGGTTTTATTACCTCTGGTGACAGCTATTAAACTGTAGGAACACTTCCATATATAGCAGTCCCTCCAAAATACACTGTAGAGATGGTTTGTGGGAGGTAAATTCTCTCAGCTTTTGCTTATCTGGGAATTGTTTAATCCCTCCTTCAAATTTAAATGATAATCTTTCCAGATAAAGTAATCTTGGTTCAAGGCCCTTCTGCTTCATTGTATTAAATACATCATGCCACTCCCTTCTGGCCTATAAGGTTTCTTTTGAGAAGTCTGATGATAGCCTGATGGGCTTTCCTTTGTGTATGATCTTATTTCTCTCTCTGGCTGCTTTTAATAGTCTATCCTTATCCTTGATCTTTGCCATTTTAATTACTATATGTCTTGACGTTGTCTTCCTTGGGTCCCTTGTGTTGGGAGATCTGTGCATCTCCATGGCCTGAGAGACTATCTCCTCCCCAGATTGGGGAATTTTTCAGCAATCACCCTCTCAAAGACACTTTCTATCCCTTTTTCTCTCTCTTCTTCTTTTTGTACCCCTATAATGCAAATATTGTTCTGTTTGGATTGGTCACACAGTTCTCTCAATATTCTTTCATTCTTAGAGGTCCTTTTTCCTCTCTGTGCCTCAGCTTCTTTATATTCTTCTTCTCTAGTTTCTATTTCCTTTATCGTCTTCTCCACCATATCCAATCTGTTTTTAATACCGTCCATTGTGCTCTTCAATGATTGGATCTCTGACCGTAATTCATTCCTGAGTTCTTGAATATCTTTCCATACCTCCATGACCATGTTAATGATTTTTATTTTAACTCCCTTTCAGGCAGAGTCATGAGGTCAATATCATTTAAATCTTTCTCAGGAGTTGTATTAATAATTTTACTCTGGACCAGGTTCTTTTGGCGTTTCATATTTGTGTATGGTGCCCTCTAGTGCCCAGAAGCTCTACTCTCTGGAGCTGCTCAGCCCCTAAGCAATGTCAGGGATCGCAGGGGAAGGGTATTTGTGCCTGGGGAGAGGAAAGAGCTGTTTCCTGCTTCCCAGCTGCTATGCCTGTCTCCACTGCCTGAACCAGTGGGCCAAGCACACAGGTATAAGCCTCTGTGCTTTGCGTTTTTAGTTGCTGTAGACCGATCTTCCCTCTGGCTGGCCTAACGCCAGGGTAGGGTTTGCCAGTTGTGAGCCAGGTGAGGCCCCCCAGGAGAAAGGATCAGTAGGCTGCTTATCACAGATGGGGTCCTTGGAGCTGTGTAGCCAGCCGGGGAGCTGGAGCACTGAGAAACATTGAGAAAATTCCCAACCTGCTGGGCAGAGTACACCCAATTTTGTCTACCTGTCCTTTCTCCTGAGCAGTAAGCTCTGTGCAATCCTTGCCCCTTTAGCCACCCTCTTGGTTTTAGGAAGTCTCACAGACTGCCCACCTTTCTTTTGTCCCAGAGCAGCTGAATATGGATCCCTGCTTTCCACAAGCAGCAGGAATCTCAGTCTCTTCAGGTATTCTGCCTTTCTTAGCTTTCTAACCGCCTAATCATGAGAATACCATGAAAACACCATGAAATGTAGGTTTGTGCTCCCAGATCAGATGTCTGGAGTTAGGTATTCAGCAGTCTCAGGCCTCCACTCCCTCCCTGCTCTGTTTCTCTTCCTCTTGCTGTTGTTCCTCTTGCTGGGGTCCATGGAGGGCTTGGGTTCCACTGGGCCACGGCTTTGTACATTACCCTGTTCTGTGAGGTTTACTCTTTTCTCCTGGTGTATGCAGTTTGGTGCAGTCCTGTTTCCTGTTGCTCTTTCAGGATTAAGTGTATTAATTATATTTTCGTATTATGTACAATTTTAGGAGGAAGCCTTTGTCTCACTTCTCATGCCGCCATCTTTAACCCTCTCTCTATTGAGGATTTTTATCATAAAAGGAGATTAAGATTTTTTTCAACTAGGTTGTAAGTAAAAGGATAGAAATATATACCACCAAAATTATAATCATAACAAAGCTAGATGGCAAAATTAATATCAGATAAAAAATTGTTGATACAGAAAAAATTCTAAAAACAAAGATGGCCATTTGATAGTGATGAAGTAATATTTTACTAGGGAAATGTAATAATATAAACACATCTTCCTAACAAGAGAACCTCAAAATACATAAAATAAAAATTGACAAATTGAAAGAAAAAATAGGCAAACAATAGTTTGGAGACTTTAATATCTAAACTTCAATAATTGATAGAATAAGATAGAAAATGAACAAGGATAAAGAAGACTTGAAGAATCTATCAGCCAACTTGACCTCACTGAAATCTACACAACACTCCACATTACAAGAGCAAAACACTCATTCTTTTCAAGTGAACATGAAACTTTCTCTGGGATAGGCCATATACTAGTCCATGATACAAGTCTCAATAAGTGTAAAGCGACTGAAATGATACAAAGTACATTCTCCACCCACAACAGAATTAAATTAGAAATAACCAAAGGAATGAAATTTAGGAAAACACTAAATATTTGGAAATTAAACAATATAATTCTAAATAACACAAGGGTCAAAGAAGTCACAAGTAGAATTAGAAAATATTTTTTAATTAAAATGAAAACACAACAGATAAAAGTTTGCAGGATTCAAACAAAGCAGTGTTTAGAGAGAAGTCTATAGCTTTAAAATAGATATATTTGGAAATATTTTTACTTTTATTTTAAAGTTAAACATTAACTTACTATATTTATATTTTTCAAAATATATTTTTATATCTGGAAAATAGTCCCGAGATTCCACCTTGAGAAACTACAGAAAGAACTCAACATAAAGCAAACAGAAAAAGGAAGCAATAAAAAAATAGAGACCAGACAGATTAAACAGAAAACAGAAAAATCAATGAAACCAATTTTATTTGTAAAGAACAGAAGTACAGTTTTAGCTAGACTGACCAAGAAAAGACATGAATTAGCAATATCAGGAATTAATTTAGACCCTTACCTTGTATTTTTCACAAAACCTGGGTTATACACATAAAGGTAAAATATTCCTCCTTTAGGAAGAGCTAAAAGTATAAAGTGGTAGAAGAAAACATTACAGAAAAATCTTGTGATATATATGAAGCAAAAAGCTCTTAGATCTGACACCACAGCATGATCCATAAAAATGATTAGTATTGATAAATAGATTCATCAAAATTGAATTTCTGCACTTCAAAATACACTACTAAGAAACTCAGAAGACAAATCAAATACTGGAAGAAAATATTTGCAAATCATAACTAATAAAGGACTTGCATCCAGAATATATATTTTTAAACTCCTAGAACTAAATAATTAGAAGACAAACAACCCAATTAAAAAGGGGGAAATTTGAATAGACATTTCATCAAAGAAGATATAATAATGGCGAGTAAGCATATGAACAGATGGCCAACATTATTAGGTATTAAGGAAATGCAAATTAAAGCACACTAAGATACTACTTCACACCCACTAGAATGGCTATATTCAGATAAACTATAACAGGTGCTCCTGAGGATGAGGGGAAACTAGGACCTTCATGCTTTGTTGGTGGTAATATGAAATGTTATAAGCACTTTAGAAAACAGTTTGGCAGTACAGCAGACAGACTCTAAAATGGTCACCGATAATTCCCACCTCCTAAGCGTCACTCCTTTTTCTAAGCACCTCCCCTTGAGTCTGTGTATGACATGTGACTTGCTTCTAACCAATAGAATATGGCAAAGGAAAATTACTTCCATGATTACAGTTCATAAGTTTGTGAAGTGCGTTTTTGCTAGCAGATGCTCTCCCTTGAGGGCTTTGATGAAATAAGCTGCTATGTTCTGAGCTGTCCTACAGAGAGGCCCACATGGCAAAGAAATGAAAGTTGCTTGTTGCAGAAAGACAGCAAGAAACTGAGGCTATCAGTCCCACATAAAGAAATAAATCCTGCCAACAACCACATGAGGTTGGATGCAGAGTCTTTTCCTGCTGAGACTTGAACTAAGACCACAGCTAGCACCATGACTGCAGCCTTGTGAGATTCCCCGAGCAAGAAGAGCCACTTAAATGGAGCCCATTGTAGGATTAACGGGATTAATACATAAATCAAGTAATATAGAAATCAAATGTACAAATACACATGACTTGATTGTTTTTCCTACAACGCTTGATGTGTGATCAAAAACAGAATGAGAACCAAAAAATTTCCCACGGCTCGGGGCCACCCTCACATGGTTTCAGTATCCTTGAGGAGTGTCACGACCTTGGGCTAGACTCAAGGACAGATAATGATGTTTAAGTTCATTTGCTCAATAAATATGAGAAGTGCCTTTTCGGCATTAGTCTTGTGCTGTTAAGCCTTGAGTCCCCTGGCTGGTCCTTTCAGACATTCGATATCTCATCGTGTCTCCCCCCTTATCTGCGGGTCAGAAGCAGGGAGGGACTGACACCCATACTCCTGACCCGCAAAAAACTGAGATAATTAGATGCATGTTGTTTTAAGCCACTACATTTGCAGTTCGTTTGCATACAGCAAAAGATAACTAATGCAGGCAATTTCTTAAAAAGTTAAACATTAACTTACTACATAACATAGCAGATCCAATCCTAGGTATATTCCCAGGAGAAATGAAAACATATGTTCAAATATTTATACACCTGTGTTCATGGCAGCATTATATATAATAGCCCAAAACCGGGAAAAATTCAATAACTGGTGAACAGATAAACAAAATGTGCTCTATCTGTTTTATAGACTACTAATCAGCAATTAAAATAAACTGTACTGCAACACAAATGAACCTCAAAAAAACCATGCCAGGTGAAAGAACACATATGCAAAGACTGTATCTTGTTCGATTCCCTTTATATGAAATATTCAGAAAGGCAAATCTAAAACAAAATACTCAGTGGTTAACTGGGGCTGGAGGTGAGAGTGGGACTTAACTATAAATGGATGGGGAGAGTCTTTGAGATGATGGAAATGTTCTAAAACTGGATTGTACTGATGGTTACTCAACTCCACAAATTACTAAAACTCACTGAATTGTACACTAATGGTAGGTGAAACTTATGGTATGTAAATTATATTTCAGTAAAAATTTTTTTTGTTTTTTTTTTTAAACCCTGATGGTGATCCTACCTTAGGAAGAAATATTTTCACTCTCTGGTCATTGTGTCCATGCAATACAACCCCAAATGGAACCGACAGAGTACCCTCAACAAGGCATCAAGAAATCCCCGGGCAGAACTGACTCTCCTCAGACTGTGGCTTCTCTGAGCAGCTAAAAGGAAGATTAGGTGATCTGGCCACAGACCTTGATAGAAAGAGGAGATGGTTCTTGAAGGAAAGGTGGGATTTAGAGCCTGAAATGAAGAGAATTACAAGAGGGGGAAAAATAGAAGCAGGAAAGGACAAGATATATTTGAGGAAGACTAAGTAGTTTGTTTTAGCTGAAATGTTACAGAAGGAGAAAAATGTAAAGATTTAGATTTTTAACATGGGTTGGTTTTTAGAAGTAGAATCTCTTGATCATCAATTTCGACATCATTCAGGAAACATTTGCTGAGAGCATGCTGCACGCAATGATATATTGTAGGACTGAAATGTACAACGTGTATGCTCTCTAGACCAGGCATAAACATCTAAAAATGGTAAAATTATAAGAGATTCACTCCTCTCTGACAATATTTGTCCTGTTATATTTCACCTTTATTCTCCTTACATAAATAGGGAAGAAAATAGCAAAAGAAATTTAAGCTGTTTTGTCGTCACCCTAAAAGACTCTATCCCAGAAACCAGAAGAGCAAAGAGGTGCATAGTGACCTGCCAACATCCTTTTTCTTAACGGTAAATTAAAATAGATACATGCTATAAGGTCAGAAATTCTACTTCTATTCATTAACTTTGCCAACCTGTGATTCTAAAGAAGCGCTGCTAATGGCTGGTAAAATATATTCTTCTACTCCAAGTAATGGGACAAGGGCACCACCATAACAAAGCAGCATAGAGCTCACTCCATGCCTTATAGAGAAATAGCATAGTTTTCAAAGTCATGGTGACAAAAGGATAGCTATTACTCAACATTTAAAAGGAGAATCTTACTGCACTCATCTTTTTACACTTTGTGGAAGACACAGTGATAATGTGTGCATCTTGGAGCTACAAGTTGCTGAAATAAAGATTGTGTCACAATATCCTTTGCCTTATATCCTGATGTCAGTAAAGTCAAGGCAAGTCCCGTTTTGCCCACTGGTTCAGTACTTTTCATTAACAGCTTACATATGAAGTGAATGCTTTTAAAAGTGCATGAGTTATTTTAAGAAGTGATCTGTATCTGGAAAATCAGACAATTTCAAGGCAGATAGCAGCCACCCATATATAATGAAAGCTACTTTTCGAAATGGCACTATAGAAATGCACATAGGAATTAGACCTGCCTGAACTGTACAATTCAAAAGGAGGAAAGCCAACAAGAGTTGCAATGAAAGTAATTATATCTCTAAGAAAGCTTTCAAGAATTTGAAACAGACTCCAAATTTCTCAATTACCTTAATTGGTTTCTACACAAATATACATACAGTGTATCTGTCTGTATGAATACACATTCTTTTCTGTTTTGGTTAAATCTTCATTTGATTCCTTGGTTAACTACTATAAAAATATGAGAAAGTTTTGTTCTGTAGTGTTAGAATGTCACAGAGTGACTAAGTCAAACCTAAAATAGAGAACAATATGAAAGGCTGTGAATGTGACATTCAACTTGAGGGCCACATGGGGAGCGATAATACCACGTAAGTATACGGTCGGTGGGGTGGGGTGTGCCCACAGCTGCCGTGAGTTTACTCCTCAAGCTTGGCTCCTCATGGGGCTTTCCCAGGCAACCTTTCTCCCCAGGTCATCCTCACTCATATAATTTGCTCTGCCCATTAAATTTGGCTCAAGTATATGTTAAGAGGCACATCTTCTATTTTAATTCTTCTAGATGTAAAAGTAACAGGAGGTGAGAAACTTTGAATCTTTGATATTCCTATTTGACTTATGCTGCCACCCTTTTTTATTGGTGAGAATAGAGGGGGAAATATGGTAAAGAGATTCTGTATAATGTGCCAAATGGAATTATACTTTTATTAGTATAAAAATAATCATGAATATTTTCCTCTGAATAGCAGATCAGTAGTAGCAATAATCATAACTAAAAAAATGTTAGGAGAAGATCTCGGCTGAAGGCAAAATGTCCCAATTCCTTGTTCCAAAGACGGGTCCCCACTCAGAGCTGATATGGACTAAAGTGTGTCTTACAAAGTTTGTTGAGAACACACTCTGAACAAGCACCATGCTGGTCGTGGGTGGGACAGAGAATGGGGAGTTCCCAACCAAGCGGGCGCTGCTTCCTACAATCCTGCCTCCTGGAGAACCATGGGACTCTCAGTGAAGAGACAGTCTTCACCCTTGATTTTTATGAGTAGAGATCATAACATTCATTTAATTCCTGGAAGAACTGAACTTCCAGAGGCAAACATTTAATCTGATGTTCCCCTATGCAAAGACAATTTGTTTGTTTTCTTGAGTTTCTAAAAACTGCCTTTCTTTAAACAGCTTCAGGGTACAAGAACCATCAAGCCACCTTAGTAAAATACAAGGAAAACAAGATGCAATGATTAAGATATATCAACTTTAATTATATCATAATTCATCTATCATTTTGGATGCCTAGCAGTTTTAAAGTATACACGAATGTTGGCCAAATAGAACATTTAATGCGGACAGTCTGAAAGTTTCTCATTTGAGGAAGTTATAGGAGTGTAGCTATACATGAAGGGGAAGAAAATGACTGACAGCAGCAAAAACAGCCATTGAATCACTACGAAGGCTTAGTATTCATCAAGAGATACTAACAGAAAACTCTAAGTTATAATCTTGTGCCCTATGCTGGGAAAGAACCACCACTACCCTCCCTGCCTGTGGCTTGTCTGAGTTAATATGAGGCTGGGCTCAGGAACAGGTTCTCACAGGCAGGATCAACCTAACATTTTTATTCTTGAATTTATTCAACAATTATTTATTGAGCATGTTCAAAACCTAATATGTCTATTAAGTTTTTAGGGATATAAGGATAAATGAGACACAAATCTTGAACTCAAGGAACACCTGGGCTATGCCTCTTTGTGGCAAGAATGCTCTTCCTCTCTATATATTCCTTTCCCTCATAAAAACCTTCCAGAATATTTTTCACTTTGGAGTGTGTTCATGTCACTAACACTAAAGCCATTGCTCTCCCTGACACCTGCAATGCCCCCAATAATTTCCTTGAATTGTGAACCTCTCATTATAAATGCATTGTGTAGAGATTAATGTCTTTCTTTGGAAGAAAGGAAAAACATGTAAAATACTGACTGGATCTCCTTACACCTAAGAAGCCCCATAATACAAATAGGGAAGGAGAAAAGGATGTATAAAAGACATTAATGTGCAGTTTGGCCTAGTTCACATGCCAATGTAGGCTTGCTCTTCTGCTGAGAAACACAAGCAAAAATTTTATAATGGATAGTAATACACTAAAACAGACCCTAAATGATTTTAGAGAATGCTTATTTAGAAATAGAGGAAGAGATGCATGAATACATAACAGAACAAAAAAGAACTTAGGGAAGTTGATTATGGGGCCACACTTCCAGAAACTAATGGAACCTAACTTCCTTCCTTTCCATTACCCCTTCTTTGCATTACCTAAACCTCCACAAAGTGGGTCACTACCAGAGGAACTACTTTCTCCTTGCATGTCATTGAGGCCTTGTAAAATTGGGGCAACTGTTGATCCTAACTAACAGAAATAAATTTCTATACTGTTGAATGACTTAAATGGAACCAAGTGGGTAACACACAAAGCCTCCTCCCTTGTCATTTGACTTCAAAGATGTTTGGAACTGGCCTATTTAAGAAGGATGATATTCAGGACAGCAGATGATGGGGATGTAAGTCCCATCACCAGGCAACTGGGAAAAAACTACCTCGGAGAGACTTGGGACATTTAGGAAGCCATTCTCTGAAAAATTAGCTCAAGAAGACAAGTAAAAATATTTATCACAAGACAGGAAACATAACTATAGAATTCTGATACTATAATCCAGACCTAACTCCAGAAACCATGTAGACACTCCTGTAAGAGTCCAGTGAATCTGTTAAACTTCTTCTAAGTTGCATATAAACTAGTATCTTTGCTTATTTCAGAAACTTCACTGAAATTAGAGCAAAGGAACAAAAAATATAAACTCAAAAGGAAAAAGAACAACAGAGTAGGTTAACAGTTTACAAGAGAGATCACCCCAACCTTGTAAGATGTAAAATGGAGAGAAGAATAATTGACTCAGGTGAAATTGTACTGGCTGCAGTTGTGCATGAAGAAGCAAGCTGATTCATCTGAAACATCCCAGAGCAGCTCAGGATTTGGAATCAAGGGGCATACAGAAGTCAAGATGACAGATGACACATAAGGCAGGTACCAGATAATGTCTGAAAGTCTAATTAGACTTGAGATCCCCTCACCTGCTCCAAAGCAAGCAGAAACTTTCCCTCCCCAGCTCCTGAAGGAAATGATTGGATATAGATCTGAGGATTGAACTTTGGAGGCTCCTGATTCAAGGACCACAGGCACAGGTGAGCGTGGGGCTGAGGCCTCTACTGACAAGAAAAGGACCATGTGAAAATCTGCATGGTGAGCGACTAGGCCTCCCACATGCCTCGAACAGCCACCTTCCTGTACACCAAGTACCAGGGACACTGATGGCCAGACCGGAAACTAGAAGGTGCATTTTTAGAGAAAATTGAAGTCCCTGTAGAGAAGGAAGAAAGGGAGGGAGGGAAGAAGGAAGGTAGGAGAAACCTTTCTGGATATTCTGATGACATTTAGGACCCATTGGTCAAAGATATCTGTTCAGAATTAGCATATACTACTTATAATTAATGTCAAGCCTACCTGTCTTTTTTTTTAAGGTATTATTGATATACACTCTTATGAAGTTTCACATGAAAAAAAAAACCAATGTGGTGACTACTTTTACCCATATTATCAAGCCCTCACTCATACCACAATGCAGTCACTGTCCATCAGTGTAGTAAGATGCCACAGATTCACTGTTTGCCTTCTCTGTGTGACACTGTTCTCCCTGTGACTCCCCCCACACCATGTGTACTAAACATAATACTCCGCAATCCCCTTCTCCCTCCCTCACCAACTGCCTTCCCCCACCCCTCCCCTTTGGTAACCACTAGTCCCTTCTTGGAGTCAGTGAGTCTGCTGCTATTTTGTTCCTTCAATTTTGCAGCCTTGTTGTACTCCACAAATGAGGGAAATCATTTGGCACTTGTCTTTCTCCACCTGGCTTATTTCACTGAGCATAATCTCCTCCAGCTCTATTCATGTTGTTGCAAATGGCAGGATTTATTTCCTTCTTAAGGCTGAATAGTATTCCATTGTGTATATGTACCACCTCTTCTTTATCCATTCATCTACTGATGGACACTTAGGTTGCTTCCATATCTTGGCTATTGTAAATAGTGCTGTAATAAACATAGGGGTGCATATGTCTTTTTGAATCTGAGAAGTTGTATTCTTTGGGTAAATTCCAAGGAGTGGGATTCCCGGGTCAAATGGTATTTCCATTTGTAGTTTTTTGAGGTACCTCCATATTGCTTTCCACAATAGTTGAAATAGCTTATATTCCCACCAGCAGTGTAGGAGGGTTCCCCTTTCTCCACATTCTCGCCAGCATTTGTTGTTCTTAGTCTTTTCGATGCTGGCCATTCTTACTGGTGTGAGGTCATATCTCATTGTGGTTTTAATTTGCATTTCCCTGATGATTAGTGATATGGAGCATCTTTTCATGAGTCTGTTGATCATCTGAATTTCTTCTTTGGAGAGTTGTTTCTTCATATCCTCTGCCCATTTTTTAATCGAGTTATTTGCTTCTTGGGTGTTGAGGCATGTAAGTTCTTTATATATTTTGGATGTTAACCCCTTGTCAGATATGTCATTTACAAAAATATTCTCCCATACTTTAGGATGCCTTTTTGTTCTGTTGATGGTGTCATTTGCCATTCAGAAGCTTTTTAGTTTGATGTAGTCCCATGTGTTCATTTTTGCTTTTGTTTCCCTTGCTCAAGGAGATGCGTTCAGGAAGAAGTTGCTCATGCTTATATTCAGGAGATTATTGCCTATGTTGTCTTCTAAGAGTTTTATGGTTTAATAACTTAATGTAGGTCTTTGATACATTTCGAGTTTACTTTTGTGTATGGGGTTAAACAATAATCCCGTTTCATTCTCTTGCATGTAGCTGTCCAGTTTTGCCAATACCAGTTGTTGAAGAGGCTGTCATTTCCCCATTGTATGTCCATGGCTCCTTTATCATATATTAATTGACCATATATGCTTGGGTTTATATCAGGGATCTCTAGTCTGTTCCATTGGTCTATGGGTCTGTTCTTGTGCCAGTACCAAATTGTCTTGATTACTGTGGCTTTGTAGTAGAACTTGAAGTTGGGGATCATAATCCCCCCAGCTTTATTCTACCTTCTCAGGATTGCTTTGGCTATTCTGTTTTTTTTTTGTGGTTCCATATGAATTTTAGAAGTATTTGCTCTAGTTCATTGAAAAATGCTGTTGGTATTTTGATAGGAATTTCATTAAATCTCTAGATTGCTTTAGGCAGGATGGCCATTTTGACAATATTAATTCTGCCTATCCATGAGCACAGTATGTGTTTCCATTTATTGGTATCTTCTTTAATTTCTCTAATGAGTGTCTTGTAGTTTTCAGAGTATAGGTCTTTCACTTCCTTGGTTAAGTTTATTCCTAGGTATTTTATTCTTTTTGATGCAATTGTGAATGGAATTGTTTTCCTGATTTCTCTTTCTGCTAGTTCATTGTTAGTATATAGGAATGTCACACATTTTTTCATATTAATTTTGTATCCCGCAACTTTGCTGAATTCAGATGTTACATCTAGTAGTTTTAAAGTGGATTCTTTAGGGTTTTTTATGTACAATATCATGTCATCTGCAAATAGAGACAGTGTAACTTCTTCCTTGCCAGTCTGGATGCCTTTTTATTTCTTTGTGTTGTCTGATTTCTATGGCTAGGACTTCCAGTAGTATGTTGAATAAAAGTGGGGAGAGTGGGCATCCTTGTCTTGTTCCTGATCTTAAAGGAAAAGCTTTCAACTTCTCATTATTAAGTATAATGTTGACTGTGGGTTTGTCATATGTGACCTTTATTATGTTAAGGTACTTGCCCTCTATACCCATTCCCATATTGTTGAGCGTTTTTATCATGAATGGGTGTTGAATTTTGTCAAATGCTTTTTCAGCATCTATTGAGATTATCATGTGGTTTTTGTCCTTCTTTTTGTTGATGTGGTGGATGATGTTGATGGATTTTCAACTGTTGCACCATCCTTGCATCCCTGGGATGAATATCACTTGATCATGATGGATGATCTTTTTGATGTATTTTTGAATTCGGTTTGCTAATATTTTGTTGAATATTTTTGCATCTATGTTCGTCAGGGATATTGGTCTGTAATCTTCTTTCTTTTTGGTGTCTTTGCCTGGTTTTGGTATCAGAGTGATGCTGGCCTCATAGAATGAGTTTCGCAGTATTCCCTCTTCTTCTACTCTTTGGAAAACTTTAAGGAGGATGCGTCAACCCTACTTGTCTTATCTTCTTAACTAAACTAAGTTTCATGAGATCAGAGCCCATTTGTCAGTACAGTATCCTCTGTATAATAGTTACCTTATTAAAGTATTGGTTCAGCAGTGATTGCCTTAATCAAAAAACTGTCTCTTCTCATTGATAAGCACAATTGTTGGGTACAAACAGAGTAAGGCTTTCCAACTGATGTGTAAGGAAGAAATGGTCTCCATTCTTTAGAGAATTCCCCTGCCCTTTTTAATTGTCTTTGCAAGAGCCAGGGACATCAGTGCTGTGTGTGGTTGGGGATGATGATACTTTGTCCAGAGCTCCAGAAGTGCAACATAACATGTGGCTCAATCTGTACTAACTGTTTCTAATTCCTATGTAAAAAGAAAGCTCCCATGATAATGGAATCTCTTGCTCTTTAAGAAACAAGACAAACATGGGAGCCTATGAATTTTAGTATAAATACAAATGCAAGTGTAAAACACACACACATACACACACACAAAGAGAAAGAGAGAGATCCTGATGTCCTTTTTTTCTTGGGGCCTGATCAAAATCACCCTTTCAAACATATTCTCAGTGAATTAAATCTCAGTCCTAATCAAATGAAACATATTGAGTTTTTTTGATGCAAACCAAGATTTGAATCTGTTTTCCATTTTAATACGTAGAAACAGCTAGCTCAAACCTTTATATCAAACCAAAAATGCATTTTTTGTATATAAGCAGATTGCTTTTAAAAACATTTCCTGGGCATATTTTAAAAAATAGCTTATTTTTAAAGTAACAAGGCAGTAACATCTCCAGGTTGAATTGTGTTGATTCTTAGTGCGTTCTAAAGCCCTATAAGGCTTGGATAAATATGTTGACTAGTTCTTCAGTCTTTAATTATATACCTTTTTAAAATGACAAACTCTTGAAATTGAAGCATAAATAATTCGAATTAAAAACATGCTCGTTTATATAAATTTAAGTAGCCCTCAAAATGCAAAAATATCTAAATTAGCACTTGTTATACATGGCCTTAATTTTTTTAGTATATACTTTGCTTTTCATATGAGCATGTTTATTGCTTACATTTTTTCTTGCAGTTAATGGGAAGTGGTACAACTCATCCACAGTATATTATGTTATAGAATTTTCAGTTTGTGAATGTCTGGTGATAAGTCCCTGTGTTGGGACCATGTATAGAATTGATGAGCTAGAAATAATATTTAACAATAAGTCAGCTTATATTTAGGCCAAGCTAAGGACTCTTTGAATTAGAATCCAATAAGATTTCACATTAAAAACAACAGATTACACAATAAGGTATAAATGTGCCCACCAGCAACTGGCTCATGGCAAATACTAATCAATAGCAGTGGGATGAATGAAGAGTGAATGGTTTATTCCCTCATCACACAACCAGCTTGTTTTGCCATTCCTTTTCAAGGTCATACTGACGGATATATGTCCTATTGCCTGAACAAGCACTCTGTGGAGTCCCTTCTCCTTTATAATGACAGCAGTATAACATAGGGAGAGGCACACAAGTTAACTATGTATGCCTAAAGGTCCAGCCTAGGAGAGGGGAGAAAGAAAAATGGTAAGTGATAAAATAGTAGTAATAGGCCACTGGAAATAAGAGAATTTCAGTGGGAATGGTTGCACCTGTGTTTTGCCTTTGAAAGTAATTCATCTATTCATCATAGACTCTTACCTGAAGGTAGGTTAACCACCCCAGCAATACTGTATGGAAGGCTTACTTTCTGCCAAGAATTGTTTTGGAGCTTTACATAAGTCTGTCCTTCATATAGAATCTTTTCAAAAGAAGAGTAGTATTATTGTCTGACCATTGCAAATTCTTCCAGATGAGAAAACTTACATATTAAAGGACTGTGAGTGATATATTCAGCAAATTGTTAGCAAAAAAAGAGCCAACTCCTCTTAGCTCTAGTTTTCTCATAACCTCAGATACAATATAATGTAATAGGCAAGGAAAATCGATTACAATTATTGAGAATGTAGCTCAACGCCTGGCTCTACCACTTACTGATATTATACCATTTGGTATATTATTTAAACTTTCTAAGGCTAAATTTCCTTGTTTATAATATTTTGCCCTGGGCTGTTACATTTCAAGATATATGATGTACTCAGTTTAGCATCTAAAATATGGCAAACAATTACGGAAACCGTTAATTATGGTGCAGTATTTTACATTTCTTGCTTATTAAGAAGGATCTATTATACTCTATGTGCATTTCCAGAGCAGCTTAAAAGGTAGACTGACCATGTGGCCCCTTCATCCGAGCCACAGCAGAGCAGAACAGAGATCTATGCCTCTCCCACAGGCAGCCCATCTCTTTATAGCCAGTGGTATCTGAAGCAATTTGGCATGACCAATTTGCCCAGTAAGGTCAAGTGTCTAACCCAATAACATCCTTTCTGGGAGTTTGAACTTCCAAACACTAGAGATAATAAGAAATTCGTGGCAGCTGGCATATCCCAAATATATTTCTAAAAAGGGCAGGCTCCAGCATCCACAACTAAACCAGAGGCCATGAAAGAGAGTACCTAATCAGCTGATACAACTTGAAGTGCCTCTGATTATTAAACCCTGAAGCAGTTTAACTCAGAGTATATTTGGTGTTAGGGTGTCGAGCAAGGGGACTGAATGGGCATAGAGGATAAATAACCTAACTACTGTATTGAAGCACATTTCCCAGCCAGAGAAAAATATGAGTATGATGTCTAATAATTATTTGGGGAGAGAAGAGTTAATAGTGAAGGGAATAGATGATGATCTTCCTCAAAACAAAGTAAATCATTCTCATATTATGGGTTAACATATGCAACAGTAAACAGCAGTGAAATGCTCAGCTGACCACATCAGCCACTCCCATCAGCACAGTGCCATGGACAACTAATTTTCAAAATGTCACAAGCAGCATTTAATTAAGCTGATAATGGCTGTTTCTGTTAGCTTTGTCTATAATTAGTCTTATTCCCTTAGCATAAACAAATTAGCTTTAATAGTATGTTAAAAGTATTTTCAATCTCCACAGGACTTCTAATTTGTACACTTTTCAGCTGCTGATTAATCAAAACTGTCCAGAAAACATGCTCTCAACCCCATGCATCTGCTTTTCTGGTGTTCTTGTGGCCCCTGAATGTCTTTTAATTTATTTTATTTACACCAGGACAATTTTTTACTTTGTCTTTAAAGGGATAACTTCACTTTCTAACAATAAATATAACATGGTGTCAAGTATGTGGTAGCATGCCAGGATAGTGGTATAATTTTGAAAATGTCATGCATGTGTTAGAAAATTCCAGTGTTTAGAGCAATAGCATTCCTCAACTGCTTAATACAACTGAAAGGCAATTTTGAATTCGAAATATTTTCTCCCTGTCAACTAGTTTGAAATGACAAGTTACTACTGACATCTAAACATAATTAATGGCGATGTCATAGTTTCTACAAGAATGAAAAACCCATTAAACTAAGAGACAGGAGCAGTTGAATACATTCCCATCTGTAAAATAGGTGGACTTAAAGTGTGTTTTCTTGCTGAATATCATGGTGTTATTCATCATATGGGCTATTGCCATCCCTGCCTACTGAAGTGGGTCATCACACAGGGGCTGCCATAGCTGACATAAAACAAAGGAGGGAGAAAGACATTCAGTTATTTCTCCAATCCACTTTCATTCCCACTGTATCCAGTGTAGTGCTGATATTTTATTTTTATTAACTCACGTGGACCTGAAAAAGGGACTAAGTAAAACAATTTTGACAGTGATTGAAATCAATTACTTCACAGCTGGCATTAATCTCTTATCCTAACAGGCATAATGGGCTGCTCCCTATACTAAGAAAAATCTGTGCTCTAACCTGAAGGAAAATTCTGTAATCCCAAGGTAATCTTAGAAATGCAATTTCAATAATGTTTCAGTATATTTCTGCACCAAGGGGCTCACAAGAGCTGCTCATCAACATCTTTTCTTACACTTATAAAACTTCTCATCTTCTTATTGCCCCATGTCCTTCCTATAATCACTGGCTTTAAGTTCTCTTGAAGTTTCCTAAATTTTGAAAATCTACATTTAGTTTTCAGAAATAATCTGGGGACAAAGTGTTATGAAAATGAAAATAATGTCTTTCTGAGACAAGCCAGTGGAAACTGTCATCATAGTAGGCAATCCTTCCCTAAACATGTCAGACGGAAACATTTTATCAGAGCTAAACTAGCCCTTGGGTATCACCAGGCTCAACAAATAAATGGGGATTCCAGTGTCTTTCTTTACTTCTTCCTTAGTTTGTTTCTGAGGCATCAGAAGTTCCACTCTAAGTCACAAAGACCTATTGCTTTAGAGGCACCTTTATTTTTCAGTAATCCCTCAGAAATTGGAATTCTTAGCTAGCTAATGTCAGAGTCACAAAGATCAAGTGGACAGCATTCCAGAGTCTTTATAGTAAGGATTTTTAATACTCCAAGGTACCTTACTTCTTCCAAAATTAAATGACCTTCCCCCACCTTCCCTCCACCCCTTAACTATGTTCATTCAGATGTCTGTCTGGCATATTTAAATATTTCAACCTAACTTGATTAAATTCTGGAATGAAAAAAAGAACCACTAAATTTCAAAAATCATGAAATGTCAACAAGAAAAAAACTTCAAAGTAGGTGGGAGAAGAGATATATCTAGATGCTATGGTTTTCGGAATCTGGTGTTATTGATTGCCAGTCTCCCTGTCTCTGGGCAGTCACTCTGTGTGCCAGCTGAATGGCAACTCAAACAGGAGAAATGCCTACATCCTGCCTGAACTCATGAACCTCTGTATCAAAATTCTGAAATAAGGGACTCTCTTTTCCCTGCTCTGTCCTTTCATTTTATCTCTAAATAAAAGACTGTACCTTGCTCTCCTAAAAAAAAAAATAAATAAATTCTGAAATAAATGAGGATTTCCTTTTTTTAAATGCAGTAACATTTTCCTCAACAAATATTTTAATTCAATATCTTGGGAGGTTTATTGACTTTTCTTCTAACTCCTTTCTCATGACTTATTTCTCATCCAGTGGGAGAGCTCAGTGTTAGATAACTTCAAAATAGAATATAAAAACTCCTTCTGTCTCCATTTCACGCGTGCTGGGGAGCAAAGCTGAAAGTGTTCTGTTTGTTCAGATCCAGTAAAGACAGGTTTAAGTTGAAATAAAATATGTAATACTGAGTCTTATGACATCAAAACTATAAAAGTGGGTCCCAGAATATCTGCAGAGATGGGACCAAATTTATCCATCATCTCAACCCTCCAGTTCTGAACAGATTTCCACATGCTTCTGCCTTGTAATGTTATATGACAGATTACAACCATGGTCCAGAATTGGCAGCTGATTTTTTTTTATATATACATCAAACATAAGTGTTTTGTATTCCCCTTGTCTTTCAGAAACCCCAGGTACCCAAGGACACTCCTTGTTTCAGTACAAACACTAAGATAGCTTAAAACAAAGATAATATTGCTCAGATTTTAGTCACAAATTTAATTTCCCCAGTCCATAGTGATTGTCCACTTGATAGCTAGGCCATGTTGAGAGAGAAAGGCTCCCCTTTATATATCTAACCCCCAAAATAATTTGGTTCATTAAGTCTTATAAATATTACTTTTAAAAGGATAATATGACAAAAGGAAAAGTAATAGAAAAAATTTGATTTTTGGATTGGAGAGATAAAGCCAGGGGATGATGACCCTGGGATTCTGACGAGGAACACAGTGTTGAGAAAAACGTCTAGGGAACTCTCAGATGTTCAGGCTGGTGGTACACTTCCTCATTGCTTCCAATATGGCCCAGGAGTACGAGCCACAAGGACAGAAATGGGTCTGGATAGATGGCCCTGCAAAACTGAACCTGAAGTCTCTCTTATCTTCCAATAGTAGACTCCAGAATTTCTCAAATGTCCATGGGTGGAAGACCTTTCATATAACAAGGGACAAAAGTGGTACTGGAGGAAAGAAGCAAAGAGAGCATCCAAATGCCAGGTTAGACGTCCTCCAGTCAGGCTTCAGAGGGTCATGCATGCTTTCTGGAGCACCATCAGTGAGGAGAGCCATCGCGGCTTGCTCGTGCTGGAAGAGCATTCTGGAGCTTATACAAGCCTAGGTCCTGCTGCAGGGGCTGCAGCCAAGGTTAGCCAGAGCCTGAAGGGAAGACCAGCCTGCCCCCGAGGATGCCCTCCCTTACCCCCACGGCGATGCTTCCCACCAGCTTTCTCCACGAATTGAGAGGCATAGAGGAGGAGAGAAGCAGGAAGAAACCCAGAGAGGCCCATGGTTTACCAAAGGATGTTAAGTGAAACTAAAGAGACTGCTCAAGGCCAGAAGAAAATGATCTCAAAATGGCAAATTTCCCTTTCTGCCTACCCTCAGCTGAAAGAGGGGCCTATGAAGAATAGAAGTCACACACTGTGCTACACAAGTTATGCCCACTTCTCTAGAATTGCAGACTTTTCACGTTGGCTTGTATTTATGAATGTTTCTATTAGATGTGGCAACTCTCTCAGTGTTACCTGCTATGTCAGTCTGTGCAGAAATCCCTCTCTTGTTAATCAATCTGCTCATTCTGCCTGATATCACTGTCTTAAATGTGTCCATGTTCTTCCCCACCACCTCCACTCACATGGATAATTGCAAAGAGTAACGGGTTGTAATTTCTTTGCCTCTGAACTTTCCCCTTCCATATATAGCCAGCTCAATCTCAGGCCTTTATACACTGCCTCTAACATAATACCTCAACATGTAAATTTGTTGCTTTATTGCCCTGCTTGAAATCCAATGGTTTTTTTATTTTTTCTGAGGATAGACCCAAGCACATTTAAATAGTGTACCATCCAGGGTCCTAAAGGAAAATATATCAAAATTAGTATCATTTCTGGTGGATGTTATAAATGTCTCATTTAAAAGCTGTGGGTGCAATGTAGGGAAACTGTACCGGACAGTGTGGTTAGACTGTACTGTGTTGATAGGGCTAAGCTAGAGCCACATTTTCCAGAATCTCCTTCACTGTATGGTTCAGGATTTGAGTTGACCAGAAAGGAAATGCATTTTGAGATTTGGAAGGCAGAAGTGAGACAGCCACCATTATAATCTGATAGTAGGGGTCTCAGAGGGGCAAAAGATAGAGCGAGAGGTACACATGGATTTTCATTTGTCCTTGCCCCACATCCAGCTCTCCTTCCTGACTGCTGATCCTGCTGACCAGCAGTGACCCCCAGCTCACTATTTGACACGGATTTCAACCTTACCTCTCCTTGACTGGCCCAGGCCAGCAGCTGAATATGACTAGCTTTCCAGACTGCCTGACAGACCCCAATTTGTCCACCTAGCCCAGCACTTCAGAAGGGCTATTCTGTGACTTGTCTCTTATCTTTTGACTCCCATTTTGGACCATGATTTCTCCAGTTTCTCCCGTAGTTCTATGACATCTTATTCCTATAACAAATCTCTTACCCCATAATACCCACAGCAATTCTGCTTCCCTGCCTTTGCAAATAGCATAGGAGTTTCGGATTATCGTTATCCCCAGGCTAAAAGGAGTGAAGGAGAGAATCAGGGAATTGGGTAGAGGAACTCCCCTTGAGACTAGAGGGACTTTTGAGCTATGGAACAAAGGTACTTCAAAGTGGTCTCATTTAAAGGACAGTAGGGAAATAAATACCCTGATTTCACTCTCCTCTGTCCTTCCAGTTTACTGTCT
This sequence comes from Phataginus tricuspis, assembly GCA_029783875.1. Lineage (NCBI taxonomy): Eukaryota > Metazoa > Chordata > Mammalia > Pholidota > Manidae > Phataginus > Phataginus tricuspis. Next base: position 43,641,860 of record JAQQAC010009165.1, read on the forward strand.
GGGATCGTCTGGCAGAACACAGCCAGAAACCAGAGGCACAGGAACGACTGACATAATCCATACATGTTGCCCTTCAGAGCAAAGGGAAGGGGGCATATTGGATCTGGAAGATTTCCAGCACACATAACCTAGGTAATAATACACCATGGCCTGCCCCTGCTTCACCCCCGTCTTTCAACATGACACATCTCATGTCTTTCCTCATACTCTACACTACAACCACTCTAAATTTCTTTTACATCCTTCAGTCCTCCATATTTTTACTTTCCTGAGGGCCTTTGCACGTAATGTCCTCTCTGCATATGCTATTCTTAACATTCCTCTTCTTCACTTTGATAATTCCAAGTTATCCTTCATGTATCAACAAAGTATTGGGCCATCATTAGACACCTTGGCTAAATTTTAAGTCCTTTTGGTGGGCTTCTGTAACATCCTGTGTACTCCCTATCAGATACTGTATCACATTTTATTCATTATGTCTTTCCTGATAGAACATAAACTGTGTAATGGCAGAGACCATGTGTATCTATTGTTCATTGCTGTAACCCAAAATAGAGCATTGTGCCAGGCACTTCATAGATACTCAGTATTTGTTAAATGAGAGAATGAATAAATAAATTAATGAAGACTATGTTTCTACTATTAAGAGTTGAAGAAAATATCAGCCAGAATATTTTTGTGTTTGTAGAGGTTGTGCTTATATCTCAAAAACAAAGCCACTAACACATACCCACATTTCCTTTGCATAAAGGGACTGCAGTGTATATGGAGAGCCCATGGCCCCAAGAGGTCTTTTTTGAGAAACAAATAAGGAAGCAAAGGATTCTCACTGTGTCCTTAAATCCCAGGACAAGATTACACTGTAACTTCCACTTCCAAGTAGGACAGACTTAGTCTAGCAGATGGACTCCTCTGCAGAAAACCACCATAAAACTTGGATATAATACAAAAACCAATTGTCTGAAGGTACTGAAGGATGAACAGAACAGAATCTGATGTTAAATACACACTTACTTAGGGTGGTGGTCTGCTCCACAATTATGTTCCCATCTTTCATGGCCTTTAACCTAGCGTGAAGTGCAGACCACATGGTACATGAGGTGAGAAGAATGCACATGTAGAAATTTGCACTCTTTCTGATCTGAGGAATCAGAGGATCTTTAAATGACTTATAATTATCACCAATTAAGAAAAGTAAAACTTAGGTTGCTTCCATTTCTTGGCTATTGTAAATAGTGCTGCAATAAACATAGGGGTGCATCTGTCTTTCTCAAACTGGGCTGCTGCATTCTTGGGGTAAATTCCTAGGAGTGGGATTCCTGGGTCAAATGGTATTTCTTTTTTGAGTTTTTTGAGGAACCTCCATACTGCTTTCCACAATGGTTGAACTAATTTGCATTCCTACCAGCAATGTAGGAGGGTTCCCCTCTCTCCACATCCTCGCCAACATTTGTTGTTGTTTGTGTTTTGGATGTTAGCCATCCTCACTGATGTGAGGTGATATCTCATTGTAGTTTTAATTTGCATTTCTCTGATGAATGGATTAAGAAGATGTGGTACATATACACAATGGAATATTACGCAGCAATAAGAAAAAAACAAATCCTACCATTTGCAACAACATGGATGGAGCTGGAGGGTATTATGCTCAGTGAAATAAGCCAGGCCGAAAAAGACAAGTACCAAATGATCTCACTCATATGTGGAGTATAAGAACAAAGAAAAAAAAAAAAATGAAGGAACAAAACAGCAGCAGACTCACAGAACCCACGAATGGACTAACAGTTACCAAAGGGAAAGGGACTGGGGAGATGGGTGGGAAGGGAGGGATAAGAGGGTAAAAGGGGCATTACGATTGGCAGACATATGGTGGGGGGGCACAGGGGGGTACTGTACAGCTCAGAGAAGACAAGTAGTGATTCTCATCTCACTACACTGATGGACAGTGACTGTAATAGGGTTGGTGGGGGGGACCTGATGAAGGAGGTAGTTTAATCATCACAATATTGCTCATGTAATTGTAGGTTAATGATACTAAAATAAAATAAATTGTAAAAAAAATAAAAAATAAAAAAAGAAAAATAAATAAAAAGAAAAAGAAAAAGAAAAAGAAAAGTAAAACAAGGCAACAGCAAACAGTGAAGAAAGGCGGGAGTTCTGAGGTGACAAAACCATAGAGGGGATCCACAAACTTTTCAGTCCGTATCTCCAACTGACCCTGGACATGCTCAAGACAGAAGAAACTGAATTAAAGACAAAAAATTCTGAAGCAAGACCAGATTGGCATACAGAGCATGTAGTTCAAATCCAGCCAAGCCAATTACCTGCTGAAAAAGGAAATGACCCCATTACAGGAAAATAATAGAATCCAGAATCTCCACAACTTAACATTCATGAGATCTCAAGTACAATCCAGAATTATCCAAATGAAAAACCAAGAAAATAGAAGCATTATCAGGAGAGAAGAAAATCAATCAAGTCTGACCCAGAGATAAACAAGTGCTGGAATATGTGAGGATTTTTAAATGACACTTATAATTATCACTAGTTATGTAAAACAAAACTTTTTTTGGTGATTGGAAATATCAATAAAGAAATAGTAAATTGTACAAGGCAAAGAACGGGGAGATAAAATATTGAGGAAAAAACGATAGTCTCAGGAACTGATTAGTTGATATCAGCTGGTCTAATACACACGTAACTGAAATACCAAGAGAAGAGAGAAAGAATGGGACAGAAAAATATTTGAAAAACTGAAGTTGAAAACTTTCCAATTTGATAAAATATTTAAAATTTTCAAAAAGGAGCTACTAAACAAACATACAAGCAGAATAAACCCAAGGAACCTATTGTGAGACTCTTCCTAATCAAAATGACAAAAGCTGTAGAAAGGAGTAAGTCTTGAAAGCAATAAGAAAAACAACATATTACATACAAGGAACCACTGACCCAATTATTGGCTAATTTCTTATGAAAAACCAGGAAGAGAAAATGCAGTGTTGAAAACAATATTTTTTAATGTCAAACTAATTTTCTAGTGTATCCTTTTCCTAGATATCCAGGATATTTTCCTTCAAGAATGAAAGCAAATAAAGGTGTTTTCAGACAAAAGAAAACTAAGATGACTTATTGCCAGTATAATCGCACTGTAAGAAATGCTAAAGGAAATTCTTCAGGTTATAGTAAAATGATATTGGGTGGAGACTTGGATCCTCTGAAGATAAAAAACAAAAAGCAAATTATGCCAGCAACCTGAATGAACAGGGAAATGGATTATCTTAGACTCCCCAGAGAACACAGACCTGCCAACAAACACCTTGATTTCTGCCACATGGAACTGTGTGTGATGAGTGTCACTTTATACTGCTAGTTTGTTGTGACTTTTAATGGCAACAATAGAAAACTAATAGAGGGGCTTCTTGGATTAAATATTAACCTCACTCATGTTTTGGTTGGAAAATCCCAAGGTGAAATCTACACCAGTTTTCCAAGGGTCCCGGACAGAACTGAGACTGGTGTCTTACAACAGTAATCAGCTTGATGATGTGAACTTGGGATAGCTTTTCCCTCCCTTTCTTGATTTTTTTCTCCCCATTCCCCAACCCTGGGTCTCTGGAATTCCATTCTAAAGTAATTTACTTGCAAGCTAGCCTTTGTCTCAGGTTCTGCTTTTCGGGGAACAGCCAGTCCTCCTTGGACATTCTGGGTGACCCACAGGTCAGGGGGCAATAGACCACAGTGCTGTCGGTTGGTGGATTGGTGATCCTAACTGGCTATAGCAGCATCACAATTATAACCCTGTGAGACACGGTACATTGGGACAATTATAAGTGAAAATGAGGCATTGACTTATGAGGTAGGGATGGCACCTGAAAGGTCTGGAGTCAACTGTAATGATAAGTTCTGTAGAACTGGCTGCCTTTGGTTAACAGCCTTTAGAATCTTTTTAAAAAGAAAAAGACAGGTTTAGGTTACTCAACTCAATTCAGTGCATACTCTGAAAGTCAGAAAATCTCTTGGCAGCATTTAAAAATCTCTGCAGGTCCGAGTGTGGCAAAAGTGAGGCTCAGGCTCCAATGGCATTGGTAGCATACCTACAAGGTCACTGAATTCCCAGCCTCAGCAGGACTCCCGCATCAATACCAGGCCCTAATAGACAGAGTGGGGCCCTGATAGCTGGAAAAGATGCATTTGTTTGAAAGAACCTGAGAAACTTGAACCCCCAGCCGGTAGTAGCAGATCCCTCTTCAATTGAGACCAACCTTCGCCTGCCTGGACCCCTCGTCCAGACCCCACCCAAGGCAAGTGCCTCATAAAATGGCGTCATTTCCATCTCCTTCTGCAGACTGGCTCTCACATGGCTTTACCTCTCATGTATTACTTTTTTGAGAACTGCAAGCAGCTAACACACTAACATTCTGAATTTTTATGAAACTAAGAACATAGACCTTTGAAAAAGACTTTTAATTGTTTCATAAAGAGAAGATTTTTTCTGTGGGGAGAAACAAAATATTAAAAGTGTAGGTACGAGCATAGTAGTTTAAAATCAACTATGTATAAGTTAAGAATGTTATATCTTCATGAACATTAGCGTTTAGTTCTTAACAAGGATTTCTTTAGTCATGAAATGCAATTTGATTTTCATACTTCCAGGGTGTTACCAATACTTGAATATAGAATTTGAGGCAAAAAACAAAAACCAAGCAAAACACACACACCAGGTAGTCAGTTTTGGTTTGTTAACATTGCTAAAGCAAGTTATGAAAAAATGTGATTTTTTTTAATTGAGAGAACTGTTTTTTTAATTAACGTATTCCAAATGTCTGTGGTTGCTTTGGGCTCTAGGTACTTATATAAAGGGCTTGAATTCATTACTTTGGAAATAAGTATGCTAAACTCTACCAGATACAACAATATTGTAGAGTGTTGCCATAGAATTACTGGTCCAGGCATAAATGAAGAGGTTTGCCTTCACTCAGAGACCTGACCTCTAAGTCAATTGGACAAATTTAGCAAGTAAACCTTGGTAATTTTCATGTCAACAACACTAACAAGTCAACGTTATTGAATGCAGCACAGCAACATGCAAATAAATAAATGAGAAGTCTGGTACAATGAAATAAAAGACTGTGGAGCCAGAGAAAATTAGTTTCAAATCCTATTCTTCATTTACAAGTTGTATGAACTTTGGTTAATCGATTTCTCTGAACTTGAGCTTCCTATTCCAAAACATTCACACAGAAATGCCTACCTCAGAGGATTAAGCTCTATAGTACATGTAAATATGGAATATAATAGAGAAATACAATAAAAACAAAACCTGCTGCCAACCCAGGAAACTCAAAGAGGGCTTTCTATTGCACAGAACACTAAGACAGAATGTGATAATGTGTCATAGTCAGTCTGCTAAGTGACTGCAAGGACAGAAAGAAATCTCACCTTTTAATATAGCCAAGCAGATAAATACATGTTCACAAAATAGACAGTAACTAGTCTCCCACTAAGATGACTTGACAGCACCATTTGTTCATCCTAAACTGACCTGGTAATTGAAGTAGCTATCTGTGTTTGCTTATTAGCTTTAGCCAAAGGAAAAATAAACATCTCATATTTAATGACAGGAGGTAGTTTTGCAACTTAAAGCAATGGACCCACTTTAGGCTTGAACCCTTCCACAGAGACTAGGAGATGGGGCCCTATCTTACTTCATGATTGTATTTTACAGAAATGGCTCCTAGGTCCTTGAGAAAGACATTCCTGGCTCTTAAAGCTGGCAAAGACTTACTTAGCTTTTTAAGAGATTTAATATGCTTCAGAGAGACAGAAAAAGGACTTACACATTTCCTGAAGTAAATTCTCTAAGAAAAAGGACAGAGAAGTCCTCTATTATTTTGAAGGACCTTCTTATTTGTTATTGTATTTGACCTTACATAATAGCACAATGTCTACACATAGCAAATATACAATAATTGATCAAGTTTACTATCCCTTCATACAGAATCTTAACTATATTACATACAAAGTGAGCATGTATTTCACTTCCTACAAAATTAAAACTGGTACATGTTTCCAAATGTTTCTTCTGTCCTATCAAGTAGCAGTTTAAAAAAAAAACAAAACCGAGAAATGTATAGATTCTCAGTACTACGATCAATAAAATTTGATTTTTGCAACAAAAATTTCTCCAGAATTAGCCATTAATGCCTGAAGAGAAACACTGTAGCAGGAATTTAACTACAGCAATTTTAAAAATCCAAAACACTGAACTACAGAGATTGAAGAAAACCTGGTGACTCCACTTCAGGAAGTTAAAGAGCCAAAAAATATTTCTCTGTGCAATTTGCAGCTCTAATAGGGCTATTAGACAGACCATATCAGCCTTAAATGGCTGCAGAAAAGATGCGCCTGGGGCTTGTGGGACTTTTCCTTTACTCTGGAAGGACATGCCTCACAGTGGGCATTACTACAGTCATGGCATAGGGCCTACCTGCATCTCATGCAATGCAGTCCCAAGGCTTCTTGTTTGAGTGGCAAAGACATCTTGGCCCAGTCTCAAAGTTCCTGAGGAGGAGAAAAGTAAGTACTGAGGTAGAGGTAAATTCCAGTTTTAGATAGGGCTACAGCCATACAAGAGCATATTTTTATAGAGCTCCTCAATGACATCTGGAGAGGAAAAGCAGGGTCATCCTGAGTTGTCAAGCTCCCGGCATTTGGAGGACAATTGCTGAGCATGACAGGAAGCTGAACAAGCTGCCATGTCAGTCTGACAATTTGCTGAAGGCATGAAAACATCAGTTCAGGTGAAGTTGCAGACTACAGATTCCTTAAATGACAGGTAAATTCAGGCACATTGTAGAAAATAATATTGTTTGAAAATCTATAGTTTATAAATACCTTAATAAATCATGATAAAGAAAAAACCATAGCCTTTAAAATTTTAATAGACTACAAGAAGTATTTGACAAATTGACAATGAAAGAGATTGACACACTTCTCTGAGTAATAGATTATGTAGAAAAAATAGATTAAAAAATTTAAATATAGTTCAAAGTATGGTCTAATGTGCATATATTAGATCCCTTATTCAGCAAATTAGAGGACACAAAATCTTCTTAAACATATACAAAACACACATAAAAACCACATTTCAAAGCAAACCTCAGCAAATGTCACGGAACTGTATCTTAAGATAATGTTCTTTGACCACAGTTCAACAAAATGAGAAATATAAAGATAACAAGAACCCCTAAAATATTTGATTTTTTAAAAGTCATACTTCTTTAAAATTCATAGATCAAAGGAAAAATCCCAATGGAAATAAAATAAGCGGTTGCCAAGATTGGTTAAAGAAGGAAACAAAATGCAAATAAAATACAAAATGAAAAGGGGAAACTAGCTAGAAAGAAAACAGATTAAAAGATAATATAGTTGTTGGGTCACACCCTTGAGAGGTCCCCAGGTGAAATCTGAAACTAGGCCCCATGCAAGGAGCACAAGGAGAGACCTAAAAATGAAGAAGCCACTCCAGTGAGGTAGGCGACAGGCTTAATAACCAGAGGAATGTACACATAAGGCTTGTCTTGGGCTCAACAAGATGAGTAAGTATGTCTGCACCCACCCTCCAGAATCTTAAAAGTCTATACAGAGGACTTAACTGGGTTCAGTCATGGATTTAGCCCAGATGGTCTAAATACATAGCCCTCTCTCAAGGCTGCATCCTGGAGATGAGGCCTGCTGGGTGAATGTAGTAAGGGTTTCTGCATGTGCTGTGCCACCTCCAGACCAGCAGAGGGGACAAGGGTGGCAGCCAAAGGACCGTACAATGGAAAACAGAATTTGCTTTCCTGGCCTTGAGGAGAAGGTGGTTGGCAACCTCTGTCACCGTTGGGTGGATTCTCCCCTGTGCCAGGGAAAACCCAGGGCGCAGTGGCCCGACCATCAGGTGGAAGCCACGGCCAAAGATTCGTGTCACTGGGTCCCATTCAGGGCCACCCAACAGATACCTGGGTGGTGACCAGTCAGTCCCAAACCAATTGCTATCCCTTAATGCGACAGAATGACTGCAGTGCCCCATGATATCCATTCCATATCCCTGGTCCAACTGGGTTAGTTCTGTTCAGAGTGATTTTTCTGTTCCCAGTATAGGGATGGTCCAAGTGCTCAAATGCCTATAATCTGGGGTGAGCCATATGACTCCATCACAGATCTGAGCACAGTCATCCATGACTATGATGACAGTATTTTTAGGACCCTTCTGGCCAGCAACCTGATGGGCTGTGTAGTCTGACTGACAGAAAAAGAATACCCACGCCCAGTGCTGTTGACAGTGTGTGCCCCAGTACAATCAGTTTTCTGGATTGGTACTGGTAGTATCAGATGAATCAGAGTACCAGTCTTAGCTTGTTTTTCTTCTTTAATGTACTGCATTAGGGCTTTTTAATCCCCTTGCTGGAGTGGTGGTAACCACCATGGGAACTCTGATGAGCTAGAGAGGGGCAGCTGCCCACATAGTCGACAGCTGGACTGATCCCTTTGCCAGGCCTATGAGTGGGCCCATTGTAGAAAGATGTTTACATCAGGGCCCATCCCATAACTGGATTCCACAGGAATCCAGGAGCAGCAGAAGTCAAAGGCTAAAAAGTATTAAAGCCTGGAATAGTAGTTTAACCAGCTAAGGTGGTTTTACCTGTTAGTAATATAATCTGCTGCTTTAATATTCCATTTTTTCCTTTCTACCAAGCCTGCTGCTTGAGGGCTATAAGGGAGATGGAACCTTCACTAAATGTCATATTCTTTTGCCCAGTCTGTCACATCATGACCTTTGCAATGTGACCACTGATCACTGTCTATTCCATGAGGGATTCTATACATGTTACTCAGCTTCCTTTAACCCCTAATGGTGCACCTTGGTTTGCACTGTGACAAGAGAAAGCTTGGGTTAGCCCACACACAGTGTCCACACAAACTGAGGCATATTTAGAACTCTTACTCAGAAGGAGGGTCAGTATAATCAATTTGTCAATCCTTTAACCTCTTTGGAACTCAAGTGGATGGGCTTAGGCTCCTTTGGCAGTTGCCTTGGGCCTTATTTGGGACACAAAGGACATGCTGCTACTGCATTAAGCAAGTCACTGCACTGCAAAGGCAATCTGATGTCCTCAGCAATCTGTCATCCCATTTGGGTGCTAGAGTGGCTTCTGTTCATGTGTATCCAATCTGCTGTATCTCCCAAAGGGTCAGTTGCTAGGGCTCCTGTCCAAGCTAGGCCATCAGCTTCCCAATTGCCAGAGGGCACCTGTACCTTATAAACTGGCACAAGGGAGGCAGTGAGGACTGCCCCAGGTAAACCCAAATGTCTTTCCACACATCCTGACTCTAAGAGATTACTCATGATCATTTTTCTCTTGGCTTCCCATTGTCCAAGCCATAGGGCTAATCTCTTTGGGGGATTAACTGGCCCAACTGTTAATGCAAAGGTTAGTGGCTGGGGCTCACAAGTGATCACCAGCCAAACCACTCAGTTCAGCCCCGTGGCTTCTGCAGTTCATTCCTAGTTCCATCCAGATAGTGTCAGTGTTGAGCTGAATGACAATTGCAGTTCATGTGAATGGTTTGCCCCACCTAGACCCATCTGTGTAATAAGCATCAGGGAAATTTTCCCATTCTCTATAAGCTACAGAGGTCACCACAGGAATGGAGTGAAGACATTTGGAGGATCTACAAGGTCTACAGGGCCTAGTGGCACCCACATTTCTAGAAATATTGAACCAGTGTACAGAGTATTCCTCGGTTGCAAACAGGCATGCCACATAACATTGGGGTTTGAAGCCAGGGTAGAGATGAGTTCATGGAATATATTCTCAACCCAACCCTTGAGAGAAAGGAAGCTCTTACCACAACATTGCTGTTCCTTTATGAAAGACTATTTGGGAGGACTGTGTACACTGCTAGGCACTGTTTCTCTATGGGCATATATTGGATTTCTGTCCCTTCTGGAGCTGGGAACAAAATCCTAGGGCCACTCTCTCCTTCTATTGTCTCTGCCACAGTGCCTAGTCCATACCTTACAGAGTCACAGACATACCTAATTCAAATGGTAGCCTTGCTTGGGAGATGCCCATAGCTCTAATCTGCTTCACAAGTATTTTTGTCTTCTCAAAGGCAGCTTGCTGTCTTTATCCCCAGTTCTGTGTGGGCCCTTTCTTTACCCGGCAGTATAAAGAACAAAGGCATGGCCCAAGGTAGGAAATAAAAGTGCTCCAAATCCCCAAATCCCTACAAAGTCTTATATCTCTTTCTTGTTCTTAGTGCATTTTATCAATCATAGCTCTGGGAACTTTTGTCTTACTCAACCGAATAACTCCAAAAACTTCATGGTAGTGCTTGGGCGTAGAATTTTCTGTAGGTCCCCTGCCTTTTTCCTCACAGATATTCAGCGAAGTCTGCAGTGTGTCCTGCAGCAGAGGCAAGTCTTCACATGCTAATGTTACATCATCCGTGAATGGGAACCATTTTACTGATGTGGGAAGGAGAACAAGGACAGATCTCGGGTCATCATCCCATGACATTCTGTGGGGCTGTGCAGGCAGCCTTGGGGAAGCATTTGAAAGGTCCATTGTTGTCCCTCCCACCTGAAGGCAAATTGACCTTATGATTCAGCAGCCAAGGATATACTTAAAAAGTATTTGCTAAGTCCAGTGCAGCATGGTACACTCCTAGGACTGTGGCAATGTGGAGCACAGCCACATTGATAGGACGCACTACCTTCTTCAATCTTTAGTAGTCACCTGCTTTTGTTGGTCATACTGGGCTGTTGAAAGCACTATAGACAGGGTGTACAATATCCACTCAGGGCAGTTCCTGGGTAGTTCATTTTTTTATATGCCCCAGGCAATTTATATAGTCCTTTAGGGGGGTTAGTAAATCATTGGTTCCCAGTTGGCATTTGCCCTTAGCACTGGTTTGATTGCTCTGACCTGGAAGCAGGAGTCACTGATCACTGATAGAGGCTTAAAGATTTGGATTCTAGGAGATCAATGCCCAAAATGTTCTGATGTTGGAGAGATAAAAGCCTCTTATTCTTGTGGGGGAGAATGCCCAATTTATAGCGTCAGAAGGACTTTTCTTCCCTTACACATTTGTTCTCCATAACCATCAGTAGTCCTGAAGGGGCCAGACCACTCCTGGGGGTTACCATGTATTAGGGTCCATTCAGCTCCAGTAGCAATCAGAGCCATCACCTTTATTCTGGGGGGCCCAGTGAATGAGCTGAACTTGAGGCCTCCAGTGGCCCTCACCTGGACATTATTGGCTTTCATCCTATAGCTGGTGCTTTGGAAGCATCCACCCCAAACAGGACGGTATCCAGCCTCTGCTAAACAGGTGGGGCAGGTATAAACTGTTGTTCGGGTGGTGAGGCTTTCCACAAGCTGACAACACAGCATGGGTTGTGGGGTTGTTGGTCAGTTTTTTTCAGGTGTGGCCCTGGCAGCAATAAGGTCAAAGCACATCTGTTTCTAGTTACTCTTACTAGATCCTTTACAGCTAATTGGGACAGCAATCTGCTTCCAAGTTCCCTCTCTGTCTCAGGTCTTCTCCATAGCTTATACCTATTCCTGGGCTTTGTCAGCTACCCTCAGATCAGCAACAGATGGCCTAACATCACAAATGTCCCATCTCATGGTTAGGCTCATCATGGACATCTGAGTCCCATCACAGGTGTCGGGGGTGGGCTGGAGTTTCTGGGCTTTCATTCTTGCAATACATGTGGCCTGGTCAGGGCCTTTGAAGACAGGAATGTAGAGGGCCTGTCTCATTTGCAGTTCCCTAAGAATTTATTGTACCTCCTCTATAGGTTTCTAGGGCCCCATGTGCCCAGGGAGATCCCCTCATTGGACCAAGCCTCCCTGCAGAGTAGAATGCAACCTATAAGGGGGTGAGTATCTGGAATGCCAGCACTCACATGTGTTGTCAGAGGTAAGTGTGTATATGGATGTTGCTCATTTTCTCAGGCCCCTGCCCAGTGAGAGGAACGCCATTACCCCTCACCCCCATCTGCACTACGCGTGCCTGGACACTTTCCCTGGCCTTTGCTAGAACTTGACAGCTATATCAGTAAGCTCCACAGGAGTATATTCTTGCACCATCAGTGATTCCTGAGCTGGGGACGGCCCCACTGGCTGGGGCTGCTGTGCTTTGCATTCCTTGATATTAGGGATCTGATGCACGGGGCATTTTATCCATTTCACTGTCAGTCACTACAACATCGTCCTCTTTGTTCTCCTCATTTTCCCAGGGATTCCACCTCTTAGAGTTCCAATCAGGCTTTGTCACAAACTCTCAGAACACAAGCACTCAATCTACGGCAGTTCACACCTTCCGAGCTTTGAAAAACAGCATAGAGGTCTCCAGTTTATTGTCCTGACCTCCCAACTTTGTCTGCTGGCCCTGAAGCTAGCAGAATAGTGGACAACAGCATGTCTGTCTCTAACCCCAGCTCCTCTTCCAACTTTATATTTTGAGCTTCAGCCTCTAGCTGGGCATCAGTGGCTCGCTAAACTGCCCACAGTAGAGGCAAGCCAGCCCGCCATAGTAACCACTTGTGTCCCTCATTTGCCACAGTGTGCCTTGCACAGTTCCTCAAGTACTTCGAACTAGCCAGTATGAGGAGCATCCACACATTCATGCCATGGCAAGCACCTAACAGGCCACCCCTTCCCACACAGGGATCTATGGCCACCCCCAGATTTCCCTTGTGGATGCCTCTTTCCCAAGACCCATTTCTGCAGTCTCCTGGCTAGCTTTCCAGTTTATCTTATTCACTGCCCAGGTAAAATATGGATCTGGCCCCCAACTGTGGAAGGCAAAAGGAGACCAAAGAAAAAGGCAGATCCTCCAGAAAGGTGGGGGAAATTTTAAGAAGCAAGGGAACTTACATCCAAGGCTTGTCCTGGGTGGTCGCAAGACAATAGATCTTCACACCAGCTGGCCAGAACCTTAAGAGTTTATATAGAGGCCTTAATTGGGCTCATTCATTTACTCAGCTCAGGTGGTCTCAGTAACACCGTACTCTCCCAAGGCTACATCCTTGAAGACAACTCCCACTGTGGCAATAGTGGGCAGAACATAGGCAAGGGGGCAGTGAGGGGGTCTCTGGCTGCCTGGATCCAGCTCCCAGGTTAACCAGCAGTCACATCCTCTCAGTGACTTCCTGCAGCAATCATCAACTCTGCAAGATGATAACCAGAATAAATCACTTAAAATCTTTTAAAAAGTCAATCCTGATGCAAAAAAAAACAGAAAATTTAGTAAGTTTTACAGATATTGAAATAATTAGTGAAACCCATTCTCTCCTACCCCCCAAAAAAATGTCTCAAATAGTCAATATCAATATCAGTGTCTTGCCAGTGGATTTCAGCTCCGAGCAAGTTCACTATGTATTCAATGTGACCAAAGAAATGGCAGTAGAATGTTCTTGGGGTGAAAGGGTTATACCCAACTTTATTTCCACAGTGGCAGGTCAATCACTAAATCCCATCCACTCAGAGCGAGTCTATATGCAGCAGACTGGTCTCTGCCTCTGGGCCTCTCTGCCCGCACAGCCAACCTCTGGGCCTCTCTGCCCACATAGCCATCTCAGTCTCTGTCCTCGGCACTGCCACCACTCCAGCCTCTGCTCTGCTATCCTGCAGCCTTGCATGTGTGCCACCGTGTTGCCCAGAGCACTGGGCAGGGCTCATTATATAGTCAACAGCAACGTATTGCCCACACGTGTGCAGTGACCTAGCCAACCAGGGCCAGGTGAGAATCCTGGCCACAGGAACTTTCATTTTGTCTACAACAGGCTTTCTAATTAAAGCTAAATAAATACTACTCTTTCCCTTAGCCTCAAAAGAAAGTTGTGGGATTTGGGGGCAGGGAGCATACCAGCATCTTGTCACAAAAATATTTCAAAGATAAGTGCTTCTAATTCAAAATATTAATGACATTTTTCCACTTGGAGTTGAATTCATCAATGACCAGGATAACAAGCTGTGGATAAAATGAGAGTTCCTGTGGCCAGGATTCTCACCTGGCCCTGGTTGATTAGCTCACTGCACACCTGTGGGCAATACACGGCTGTTGACACTATATAAAAGAGCTCCGTCCAGCACTCTGTGTATGATACGGTGGTATGGCTGCAAGGCTTCAGGAGAGCAGAGCAGAGGCTGGAGTGGTGGCAGCACCGAGGACAGAGGCCCAGAGGCAGAGACTAGCTTGCAGCATACAGACTCACTCTGAGTGAATGGGATTTTAGTGACTGACCTGCCACCTGGAAATAAAGTTGGGTATAACCCTTTCACCCCAAGAACAGTTTTGCTGTCAATTTCTTTGGTCACATTGAATCCATAGCGAACTTGCCCAGGGCTGAAACCCACTGGCAAGATCCAAGCTATGCACCAACTAGGGCAAATCTCTTTGAGTTCAGAGATAAATCTCCAACAATCTACATAAAGATTAAATTTTACACTGCAAAGGTGAAGAATCAAATGTAATCAAACTGAGTAACAGTTGATACATATAATTTGAAAACTGGCACACCAGTTCTATGGATTGAATAGACTTTATAGATGGGCTGAGCATCCCAGCACTAGCTCAAGGCAATTCCCCTGTGGCGTTCTGAACAGCTAACCTGCAAATGGACTTTGGAAAAGACATCCAGTCCCTTTCTGATTACTGAAGTCTTCCAGGTCCACAAACTCCTCTCCCACTGTGTTTATATACCTATGCCATTTCAATAACCCATAACTGTTAAGAAGAAACTTAATTATGAAGACAGATCTGACTAAATCAGTGGACAATAAAATATGAGAAGTATGCCTCTCCTAAGCTATTCCTTCAAGCAGTGTTTTTCCAAGTGCAGTTTGCCAACCATCAGCATCAGTACCACCTGGAAAGTTGTTAGGATTGGAAATCCGAGGGCCACACTCTAGATCTACTAAATCAGGAACTCTGGAGCAGGCCCAGCAAGCTGGGTTTCAAGAAGCCTTCCAGATGATTGTGATGTCCATTCTAGTTTGAGAACCACCTGCCTAAAGGTCTACTCCAAGAAGCAGCTACTGTAATTTATTAAGGTGTTTGTAAAGTACAGATCGTCAAGCATTTTGTCTCCTACCATGTGCCTGAATTTACCTATTATTTCAAGGAACTTTAGTCTGCAACTTAATTTGAATTAGATTTTCCGTGCCTCCAGCAAACTGTCAGACTGAAAACATGCAGCTTGTTGAGTTTCCTATCTTGCTCAGCAATTGTTCTCCAAATGCTAACAACCTGACAATTAGGATGCCCTTGTTCTCTCCTTCTCCAGATATTAAAATACAAATATAAAAAAAAATAAGGAAAACGAAAGTTCCTATAGCTAGGATTCTTACCTGACCCTGGTCTGGTGGGCCACTGCACACATGTGGGCAGTACATTATTGTGGGCTCTATATGAAGAGTTCCACTGAGGGCTCTGGGCTTCACAGCTGCAGGAGAGCAGAGACTGAGTGGTGGTGGCAGCACCGAGGACAGAGACTGAAACAGCTGCAGGGGCAGAGAGGTCCAGAGGCAGAGACCAGCTTGCTGCATGCAGACGTTCCCTGAGGAGGATGGGATTCTAGCACTTGACCTGCCACTGTGAGAATAAAGCCGGGTATAAACACTTTCACCCCAAGAACATTCCATTGTCATTTCTCGGTCCCACCAAATCAAGAGTGAATTTGCCTGGGGCTGAAACCCACTAGCAAGACAAGGACCAATGTCATGACTCTGATTTCATATATTTGGGATAAGTAAGGCCTTGGTATCAGTATTTTTAAACATCCCGTATCACATGCACATGCATATGCACACACATGCATGCACACACACACACACACACACACACACACACACCCTCCTGATTTATAGGAAGGGTTGAATACCAGCGCCCTTTAAAACCATTGCTATACAAAGGTTAAAGGATCCAAAAATTCTTCAGTTGGTGGTCTGTGTGGGGAAGATTTAAAATTTCTCATGCCAAGTGCCCATGCTGTGGTTCTTCTGCACCCTGCCTCACCTCTTCTTTACCTTCCAAGGCTAGATAGGGCCAAAAATGGGAGAAAGGAAATTATTAGGAACACAAAGCTCCACAGCATCATCTCTCACTTTTGTGACTCTTGTAAATGAGTCTGCACTCTGGAAAAAGCATCAAGCATGAGTCATGACTAAGGGCCAGCCAGAGTGCAGTTGTCATAGGCTCACTGAAGACTGGGGACCACACACAGAATAACATCTCACCAGAAGCCTTTCAGCTGAGGCTTGTGCTCCTTGCCCCTTGACAATCTTCTCTGCTGCTAAGGCAGCCATGCTCAGAATCAACTCCGGGAATACCTCTGTAACTTGAAGAGAGAGGGTCCCATCTTGCCAAATGCTACCATCTTCATCACTTCCAAATGCTCTGAAATCTCCACAGGAAAGGACCTTTCTAACACAGAAATATTACCTCAGTCCCTTCCCTTCTCACTAGCAGACATATTTGCCCACTGAGATGTCACGATCTGTACTATGAGACGACATAGTACCAATTCAACGTTGGTGGTCATAGCCTTGTTAAGAAACTATCAGGAGAAAACAACACAATGCCCCAACTTCTGTGGGACACAGTGAAGCCAGTTGTAAGAGGAAAGTATTTAGCAATCCAGGCCTATTTAAAGAAGGAAGAACAATCCCAAACGAATAGTCTAAATTCACAATTATTGAAACTGGAAAAAGAACAAATAAGGCCCAAAGTCAGCAGAAGGAGGGACATAATAAATATTAGAGAAGAAATAAATAAAATTTAGAAGAATAAAACAATAGAAAAAATTGATGAAACCAAGAGCTGGTACTTTGAGAAAATAAACAAAATACATAAACCCCTAGCCAGATTTATTAAGAAAAAAAGAGAATCTATACACATACACAGAATCATAAATGAGAAAGGAAAAATCACGACTGACCCGACAGAAATACAAAGAATTATTAGAGAATACTATGAAAATCTATATGCTAACAAACTGGATAACCTAGAAGAAATAGACAACTTTCAAGAAAAATACAACCTTCCAAGATTGACCCAGGAACAAACAGAAAATCTAAAAAGACCAGTTACCAGCAATGAAATTGAATCAGTAATCAAAAAAATACCCAAGAACAAAACTCATGGGCCACATGGATTCACCACTGAATTTTATCAGACATTTAGAAAAGACATAATACCCATTCTCCTTAAAGTTTTCCAAAAAATAGAAGAGGAGAGGAGAGAATACTTCCAAACTCGTTCTATGAAGACAGGATGACTCTAATTCCAAGACCAGGCAAAGACACCACAAAAAAAGAACTACAGATCAATATCCCTGATGAACATAGATGCAAAAATACTAAGCAAAATATTAGCAAACTGAATTCAAAAATACATCAAGAGAATCATACACCATGATCAAGTGAGATTCATCCCAGGAATGCAAGGATGGTACAACATTCAAAAATCCATCCTCAGCCACCACATCAACAAAAAGTACAGAAACAACATGATCATCTCCATAGATGCTGAAAAAGCATTCAACAAAATTCAACACTCATTCATGATAAAAACTCTCAATAAAATGGGTATAGAGGGCAAGTATCTGAACATAATAAAGAACATATATGACAAACCCACAGACAACATCATACTTAACAGTGAGATGCTAAAAGCTTTCCTTTTAGATCAGGAACAAGACAAGGATGCCCACTCTCCCTGCTTTTATTCAACATAGTACTGGAGGTCCTAGCCACAGGAATCAGACAACACAAAGAAATAAAAGGCATCTAGATTGGCAAGGAAGAAGTCAAACTGTCACTGTTTGGAGATGACATGATATTGTATGTAAAAATCCCTAAGAATCCACTCCCAAACTACTAGAACTAATATCCGAATTCAGCAAAGTTCCAGGATACAAAATTAATACACATAAATAGGTTGCATTCCTATACACTAACAATGAATGAGCAGAAAGAGAAACTAGGAAAACAATTCCATTCACACTTGCATCAAAAATAATAAAATACCTAGGAATAAACCTAACCAAGGAAGTGAAAATACTGATACCCTGAAAAATACAAGACACTCTATGAGAAAATAAAGAGGACACTAATAAATGGAAATTCATCCCATGCTCTTGGATAGGAAGCATTAATATAGTCAAAATGGCCATTCTGCCTAAAGCTATCTACAGACTCAATGCAATCCCTATCAAAATACTGACAGCATTCTTCAATGAACTGGAACAAATAGTTCTAAAATTCATATGGAACTGCAAAAGACCCCGAATAGCCAAAGCAATCTTGAGAAGGAGGAATAAAGCAGGGGGATCTCACTTCCCAACTACAAGCTCTACTACAAAGCCACAGTAATCAAGACAAATTCATACTGGCACAAGAACAGACCCATAGACCAGTGGAACAGAATAGGGAGACCAGATATTAACCCAAGCACATATGGTCAATTAATATACGAAAAAGGAGCCATGGATATACAATGGGGAAATGACAGCCTCTTCAACAGCTGGTGTTGGCAAAACTGGACAGCTACATGTAAGAGAATGAAACTGGATTACTGTCTAACCCCATACACAAAAGTAAACCCAAATGGATCAAAGACCTGAATGTAAGTCATGAAACCATAAAACTCTTAGAAGAAAACATAGGCAAAAATCTCTTGAATATAAACATCAACAACTTATTCATGAACATATCTTCATGGGCAAGGGCAAAAATGAACTCATGGGACTATATCACACTAAAATTCTTCTGTACAGCAAAGGACACTATCAGTAGAACAAAAAGGCATCCTACAGGATGGCAGAATATATTCATAAATGATGTATCTGATAAGGGGTTGACATCCAAAATACACAAAGAGCTCATGCATCTCAACAAACAAAAAGCAAATAATCAATTAAAAAATGGGCAGAGGATCTGAACAGACACTTCTCCAAAGAAGAAATTCAGATGGCCAACATGTACATGAAAAGATGCTCCACATCCCTAATCATTAGAGAAATGCAAATTAAAACCACAATGAGACATCACTTCACGCCAGTTAGGATGGCTGCCATCCAAAATACAAACAACAACAAATGTTGGTGAGGATGTGGAGAAAGGGGAACCCTCCTACACTGCTGGTGGGAATGTAAATTAGTTCAACCATTGTGGAAATCAGTATGGAGGTTCCTCAAAAAACTCAAAATAGAAATACCATTTGAACCAGGAATCCCACTCCTAGGAATTTACCCTAAGAATGCAGCAGCCCAGTTTGAAAAAGACAGATACACCCCTATGTTTATCACAGCACTATTTACAATAGCCAAGAAATGGAAGCAACCTAAGTGTCCATCAGTAGATGAATGGATAAAGAAGATGTGGTACATATACATATGGAATATTATTCAGCCATAAGAAGAAAACAGATCCTACCATTTGCAACAACATGGATGGAGCTAGAGGGTATTATGTTCAGTGAAATAAGCCAGGTGGAGAAAGACAAGTATCAAATGATTTCACTCATCTGTGGAGTATAAGAACAAAGCAAAAACTGAAGGAACAAAACAGCAGCAGACTCACAGAAACCAAGAATGGACTAACAGTTACCAAAGGGAATGGGACTGAGGAGGATGGGTGGGAAGGGAAGGATAAGGGGGAAAAGAGGCATTGTGATTAGTACACATAATGTAGTGGGGGTGGGGGCACAGGGAAGACAGTACAGCATGGAGAAGACAAGTAGTGATTCTATAGCATCTTACTACGCTGATGGACAATGACTGTAATGGGGTTGGTGGGGGGCTTGATAATGGGGAGAATCTAGTAACTACAGTGTTGCTCATGTAATTGTATATTAATCATACCAAAATAAAAAAAAGAAAGAAAGAAACTTTCACGAAACACATTTTGCAAATGCTTTTGTTCTGCTCCGTCTCTGGATGCCATAACATTTCTCAGAGAAGAAACCAAAGTCAAGCTCCCAGGTCCCATCAGTGCTCCTCCTCCCTCACTCTTTCTACCCACCATCACCACCACTAGTGTTTGTTGACTTTGGTAAACTCATAGCTCTGAGAAAATAATATTGAATTTTAATGTATGTGGCTTCATATATATGCTTCAAAGGAAAAATGAGTAACATATTTCACACACTGGAAACAATTGTTTTTGCTAAAACTTGTGGACTGAATTTTGCCCTCCAGAATTCATATGTTGCAGTCCCAATCTCCACTACTTGAATGTGACTGCATTTGGAGATAGGGTCTCTGAAAGGCTCATTAAGGTTAAGTGATACCATTTGGGTGGCTCTAACACAATATGACTTGTATCCTTATAAGAAGAGGAAATTAGGACAAATCACACTCATAGAAAGACCATATGGACACACAGGGAGGACAAGACAGCCAAGGACAGAGGTTAAGAAGAAACCAACTCTGTCAGCACTTTGAAGTCAGACTTCTAACCCAGAAGTGTGAGAAAATTAATTTCTGTGTTTAAGCCACCTAATATGTGGTACCTTGCCACAGCAGCTCTAGTAAACTAATATGCTATCTTTCCATGAGCATATTTTCTCACACTGTGGAGTCATCCTTTCTTTCAAAAGCATCTGTTCCTCTCTCACAATGAAGATCTGATTTGACCACCATGCAAAAATAGGATTTTTTTTTACAATGCAATCTTCTCTCTTATCTAACAGAGAAAGAAATATCTGTCTTCTCACAAATTCTTTGCATCTGGGAAGTGAAAGAAGAGAAAGAGAAAAAAATTATTGTACTTGAATTAAAGAAAGAATGGAAAGACAGAATAAAAAATTTAAAAAATAGAAGCAAGAAGGAAGGAGGCAAAGAGTTGCAGGAGACAAAGAAAAGGAAAAGTACAACAGATGCTCTAATAAGAAACCCAAGGATTGAATGGTTCAAGACTACAGTACATTTTAGATGGATTTGAGGTAAGAGGACTCTTCTTTAAATACCAATTATTGGACTGGATGTGCTGAGTACATTCATTGAAACCAGGTCAAAACCAACAAAAATTAAATCAACCATTTTTTAAGCATCTACAATGGGGAAGGCACTATCAATATACTATATTAGACCGAAGTCTTTTAATAAAGAAAAGAACACCAGGAAGGAGCTCTAAAAAAAAAAAAAAAAGAGGAAAGGATAATGAAAGAACAACTATGGAGCTTCCCAAGAGGCTTCAGTTCATGCACGTTGCCACAACCATCAACCGTACCGGCCACAGCTCCGAGCTGTGTGAATGATGGCCCTTTGTGACAACAGCAAAAACCCCTGTACAGGATGTTTTCATTTGACACCTGTCCCTTCATATTAGCAAGTGATTTCCCTTCACAGATATAAATCTGCTTGCAGATATAAGTCATCTCAACCTGCCTCCATTATAGCTTCTACAGTTCTCTAACTATCAAACCTCAGGAGAAAGGCAAGGCCAGATAGTGGTGACCAGCAGAGGCAGAGAGGTGGGGAGATTCACCAAACTGAATGAAGGGCTACCAAATGGATATTTCCATGTCTTCCTTACCTTCAGATGAAACTTTTCCCAAGCATGTATTCTAAACATATAATACAATATTTTTCATATTTCTTTTTTTTTGTGTGTGTATTTTTATTTATTTTTTTTTAACAATTTATTTTATTTTAGTATCATTAACCTACAATTACATGGGCAATATTGTGATGATTAAACTACCCGCTTCATCAGGTCCCCCCCCACCGACCCTATTACAGTCACTGTCCATCAGTGTAG
>JAQQAC010009165.1:43663783-43750589 GCA_029783875.1 Phataginus tricuspis
CGTAATGCCCCTTTTACCCTCTTATCCCTCCCTTCCTTATATCTAGATCTACTCGGCTTTTGAATTCATGGGAAGCAAAAATTTTTTTTCAGAACCAAGAAGCTGCCTATTATACAGATTAGCACATTTACTAACAGAATATTACTAGCGGTATTATTGTAATTATCCATTCTTAATACTCTAAGAACAGTACCTCCATGGGAGTGACTTTGAGCTATTCAGACAGAACCTCTTTCTGAGTAATCCATATTTAATAAGAATTACAGGTTACTATTCTTCTGTCCAGGTTTGACAGGAAAACAAAAAAACCTTGGTAAGTTACAATGGAGATAACAAGAATTTCTTTCTTCTTTTTCTTTCTTTTCTTTCTTTTCTTTCTTTCTTCTTTCTTTCTTTCTTTCTTTCTTTCTTTCTCTCTCTCTCTCTCTCTCTCTCTCTTTCTTTCTTTCTTTCTTTCTTTCTTTCTTTCTTTCTTTCTTTCTTACCTGAATGTATTCTTTCTGTTTCAATTAGATTAATTGGTTAGAAATTGGAAATTGACTTCAGATTTTTCTCTAATATAGTTAAAGACTCTTATTCAAATGGTTTAGCTGGGTCACTAGCCTGGCACCAGTCCTTAATCTCCCTGTCATTTTTAGATGAATCCAATGAAAGTACTGCCTGTGGGCTGGGGTAACTGAAGTCCTTGGTCAGGGTAATAGGCAGAGGAGAACTTGTTATCAGATCAATAATGTAAATACTGTCACGAAATACAGGGAGGACTGCATTACACTCAAGAGAAATGTAAAATATCACAGAAAGCTTAGATTATTGTGATTTTCCTTTTGTGCTTTCCACAAGACAAATGGACAGGATTTAAACAGTATAATCCAACTTGAGTTTGCCATGGATCTGAAAGGAAATTTAAAATCTATACTGAACCACTAGTATTTAAGAGATAATGTCAACAGAGTAAAACACTTCCCCTGGCCATAGACCTCCTCACACTTCATAGCATTAAAGCAAGCCACGTTTTATACTTATCAGTACAAATGTCTAAAAACTCAGTTTTATAGCAACTCTAACCAGCTGAGGTTGAGAAGCCAACTTATGCAACTGTTCTTAAGCAGACAGTCAGCACCAGAGAAGAAAGCTAATCATAAAAGATAATATGTATATAAAACTGATTACACCTATATAAAACTGAGGTAAGCTGATTTTCATGGACAGTGTAACTTGTGCTTCATCCCTGGAAAACTGCTTAGAGGCAAAAATGTTCTGAGAAAACACTTGGAGGGAAAGGCAGCCTATGAGGTAATATGAGAAAGATGGGGAATGATGGAGACATATGTCATATATATTCAAATTGAGTGTCTCCATTTATGACTCTTTATGAGGGTACATGAACTATCAAAGACTGTGTATTCAGCTCTAAAAGGAATTATCCAGCCTTGAAGTCAGAATTACTGTTATTCTCTGAAAACCTATCAAATAAAGATGAATAGCAATCTATTTTATTTACAAGTAACTTTCCTTTCCTTATTAATATAACTTAATTTTCACAACGGCCCTATGAGATGGAAAACGAAAGAGAAAATTTTCCATTTTATGAATGGAAAAACTAAGATCCCAAGTTACCGATTGCTTAAATTAGCAATAAAATCAGATTGAAAACTCAGGACAATAGATTTCTATTACTCAAGAGACACTGAAAGAGTTAATGTGATTGACAAGAATGCAATTTTGCTATAATCACAAGGCACCGATATGGGGTTTCCTTGACACGTTTGGAAACAAATCACATTGGTGGTGATTCTTTATTCTGAATCCCTTCTCTGTGCTTTTACCTTTAGAATATATGAAAACTAATACAAATGGGCAAATATATCTAACCTACTATAGTTAGCAAACTTATTTAGGAAGTTTTGGATTTAAAAGTTCACCCAGTGGGCCACAATGAAATATTGACATAATAAATTTTAAAAGATGGGATATATGGCCAAAACAAATGTAATCAAGAGAGAGGAAATTTATTTATCATAATAAAGGGACTCTACTACATACTTAACATAAGCATCATACTTAGTTTTAGACAATATAAAGAATTCCTGGGAAAACCAGGTGAAAAAATGAATGTCTTTTACTTTTACTTTTGAACATTGTGCTTAATGTCTTAATAATCCAGCAAGAAAAAGAGATCAGTATCAGAAAGGAAAAGGAAAACCTCTTTATTTTGAAATCAGTTATAACCTTCAAAAAAAAAGACAAAGGAAAAAGGCAATTAGTTCTAGTTAGAATATATAAGGAGAGTTGATTCAGATGTTAATCTTAAAATCAATAGCTTTCCTACTACTTACCAATATCCAATTACAAAACTTAACATTTTAAGTTTCCTTTTTTAACATTTTATTTGAACTAATTATAGATTCACAGGAAATTATGAAGATTGTAGAGACAGGTCCCATGTACTCTTAACCTGGTTTGTCCCAATGGTTATCTCTTATAGAACAAGAATACAACATTAAGGAAAGGAAATTGATATTGGTATACTGTGTATGCATACTTCTATATCATATTATCACATGTGTAGCTTCATGAACCACCCTACATTCAAGAACAGAAATAAATGTTCTTCATGCTACCTTGAGGGGGTGTAGGTACAGATCACACCTATCCCCTTCCTCCCCCATCCCTAACCCTTGGCAATAATTAAGGTCTTCTCCATTTCTATAATCTTGTCACATCAAGAATGTTAAATAAATAAGAGTCATGTAGCACTTGATTTTAAAGAATTTTTTTTTCTCCTCAGCACAATGGCCTTGGTAAAAATTGACATTTTGAATATTACAATGTGATAACTCTGGAAATCTGACTCTTCCCCACTTCTTGGAGTCTATTTATGGAGCTTGATGTAGACACTAGCTGTTGAGTAACTTCTCAAAACTGTTTTTGCTAAGTCCCTGTTTTTGTTGTAGTTTTATATGTTCTCTGAAAGAATCGGTTCTTTTAGCTTGGGTTCAGCTAGTGTTGTAATAGATATCCTTGAAGGTTAGGAGCCACCTGAGAGAGAAGGAAGAAAGAAGGAAGGAGGAGGAGGAGGAAGCAGAGAAGGGGATAAAGAAGAATTAGAAGAAAAAGCAGAAGAAGAGAGAGAGGTAAAGGAAAAAGAAGAAAAAGAAACTCTCTTAGTTTTTGCAGATTCATCTGTGCTGGGGCATTCCTTCAATGCTAAGGTAGGCTATTTATAACCCTTCCTTAGCCTTCGCTTCCTGCCTCACTGAGCCTAGAGATTAGTCAGAGGTAAAGCTTAAGGTCTTCTCAGGTCTTTTCTGAGCAGGCATTCTGTACTGGTCATGCCTGTGGCTTTCTAAATTCCCCACTATACACAAGTATTTTTGAATGCTCTAATTTCACAGAGTAACTTTCTCCCCAGCTTTTCTTCCCAGAGTCTCAGTGCTCTATTGTATGCCTCAATTTAATCTCTGCCCCTCATAGCTGCTGATTGTTTGTTTATCTCATAATGTTTTTCAAGAATGCCCAGCATTTTTCTGCCCTCAGTGAGTTCCAAGTTAGGCAAAACAAAGACAAGAACTTGCATCAGTCCTTCAGGTAGCCCCCAAACACATTAGAACAAACACAATTGTTTGCAAATAAAGTCACTTCTGCTCCCTCCAGAACCAGAGACTAGGAACCCACACTGGAAATGGTGGCTGCCACCTTCAAAACCATCATCAGAGCCAGGGAGAGAAGTGGAGCAAAGGCAAACAAAATGTCACAAAGCTTTCCCACCATTCTGAAGTTGTCTTTTTCTTGATTCAGCATGTTTGGTTGCTGTAAACCTTTTACTCTTTTCCAGAATTCTGACATTGATTCTAATAGCATTTGTTTAATTATTAATGTTTCTAAAGAGGGGAAGACCCTTGGAGTTGCCTACTCCACTATTTCCACTGATGCCACTCAGGATACTGTCTTTGAAATCCACCTAAGTTCTTGTGTAATATCAACAGTTTGTTCCTTTTTATTTCTGAGTAGTATTCCAGGATATGGATCTCCATGATTTGACTACCCACTCACCTGTCATAGCACATTTTGGTTCCTTCCAGTTTGGGACTATTATAAATGAAGCTGCTATGGAATATCACGTACAAGTTTTTGTGTGGTTATAAGTTTTCATATATCTGGGCTAAATGCCCAGGATTATGATTGCTGAGTCATATGGTAAGTACATGTTAGCTTTTTTTAAAACTGCCAAACTATTAAGCAGAGTGACTATACTATATCACATTCCTATCAGCAATGTATGAGAGATACAAATCCTCACCAGCATTTATTATTGTCACCATTTTTTATTTTATCTGTTCTACTAGATATGTCTGGTATCCCATTGTGGTCTTAATTATATTTCCCTAATACTTAATAATGTTAAACATACATAAATATATGTGCTTATATATGTGAAATTAATGATAGCAACACAAATATAGATAATTGAAATAAATGATAGCAAAATTATAAAGGATGGGAGGAAGGGATTGGGATTATGAAAGGATTAGGATTATTTTGTTACTATAAGGTATTCACACTACCCTGAAGTGGTATAGTGTTGTTTGAAGGTGGACTTGGATTAGCTGTAAATGAATATTGCAAACTCTAGGACAACTGCTATAAAAAGTAAAAAAGAAAAAAGAAGTACAGCTGATATGCTAAGGAAGGTGAGAAAATGGAATCATGTAAAATACCCAACTAAAACTATAAAAAATAGAAAAAGAGAAGAGAAAATAGAAACAAAGATCAAGAGGAACACATAAAAAACAGTAACAAATATGGTAGATATTTATCCAACCATATCAATGATTGAATTACTATGTTGTATATCTGAAACCTTATACTATTGTACTATCAACTCTATTTTAATAAAAAAAGGGAAAATAATAATTATTATTTTGAATGTCAATGGTTTAAATGCCCAATGCAATGATTTCATTTAAAAGAGAGATTGTCAGAGTAAATCGGAAAACACAACCCAACTCTTTTTTGAGAACTCAATTGTATGGTCCCCATCTAATTTCATGGTAGGCTTAGAAACTCGGTTTTCCTGTACCCAGGAAAAAAAACTGTGTAGTGAACATCCCAGAATTTCAGTTATCATCTAACATTACAAATATTTCTTTTTTATTCACATGAAGTCCTATAGCAGAAGATGGGGCTTGATACGGGGCCAAGCTCTGCTACCCATAATTATTCAGGGTCTGATTCTTATGGAAGTTTCACTTTGCTCTACATATGGTTTTGAAAGTTGCTTTATATGTAGAAATCCATCCAGAAGAGGGGAGAAGAGAGAATGGAGAAGCTACCACTACTTCATAGGCATTTGGCCTGAAACAACAGAGTAGTTTTACTTATATCATTTTCATGAAGTACTTATATGATATATGAGGAGCAGGGAGACGGAGGGTTTGGAAATCTAGTCCTGACCAAGTAACCATCTCCAGCAACAACTCCACAGTACAGAATAAGACTATCCATGTTTGGTGGACAAATTGCCATCTCTGCCACAGCATCATTTGTCAAGAACCCCAAACAGTATGTATTCTTTCATTCAATAAGCCCTATTCTGGAAATTTGTACTAAAAAATATTCAAAATATTGCAAAAGATCCACAAACATAGATATTAGTGCCCTCTTGGTATTCAAATTTCTCTCAACCTCAGACAAGAAGAAAAGGACTCAGTAAGAAATTATGGAGATCTCTACTGATCCGGGTAATTCTTCCAGACACTGTCTCTGACTTTCAGGGAGATGGCTCCTTTAGAAGCTTCAGCTGGCTGTAACACTGGCTTAGTCTATTTGATGTAATTCTTTAATTAGCTTTATTCTTTGCAGTTCATTGGCTAATCATGTCACCCTATCCAAACCAGATCCCAGGAAATCCAGTGGCTTAAGCTTGAGTGATAAGACTAACATTGACTACTACAAGGTTATTTACAAGGGCAAAATTTTTAAGGTAATTAAAATGTTTAACAAAAAAAATTAATATTTATGTCTTCCAGATGTAACCCATTTCAGCCATTTAAAATAATGATATCTCTATCTGCTGGGAGAGTAGATCTTAAGTGTTCTCAACACATACACATATACACAAAATAGAAAGTATGTGAAGTGATGGATGTGTTAACTATTTAATTGTATAATCATTCACAATATATACAGATATATATATATACAAACACAATGGAATTACAGGGCCATGAGAAAGAAGTAAATCCTGCCATTTGCAAGAATATGGATGGACCTTGAGGGCATTATACTAAATGAAATAACTCGACAGAAAAAGGACACATACTGTATGATATCACTTATACATCAAATCTAAAAAAGCTAAATTAATAAAAAACAAAGGAATGATGGATGCCAGGGAGGGGTGAGGGGTGGGAGAAATGGGGAGATGCCAATCAAAGGATACAAACTTCCAGTTATAAGATGATTAAGCTCTGGAGAATCTAATATACCATGTGGTGACTATAGTTAACAACCTGTATTATATACTTGATAGTTGCTAAAAGAGTAAAAATTTTAAATGTTCTCACCACAAAAAAAGAAACAGTAATTTTATGAGGTGATGGAGATGTTAACTAACTATACTACAGTAATCATTTTATATATGTGTATCAAATCATTGTAATGTACAGCTTAAGCATATACAATATTGTTTGTCAATTATCTCAATAAATCTGAAATAAATATGTAATTCATAAATAACACAGATTGCTGGGCCTCAAAAAAAGCTGTAAGTATAATGAGGTAAGTAAATATATTTGATTATAAAGACAAACTGAATTGGAAAGCATATGTCCAAAAATATGTCATTATAGAGCCATCTAAAATAAGGTGACTCTGAAAACAAAGTGAAAGCACTGGAAGGTGGACCATTTTGAAAATAATCAACCAAAATCACAGCAATTCCTGCATACAAACAAAAACCAGTTTGGAAAGATTACTAAAAGGAGAAAAGATCAAAATTAAAATCTCTGCAATGTAAAATATACAATGAAAATAAACCAAAAGGCAAACTGAAAACTGCAAAAACTTATTTCCAACACATATGATAGACAAAGGGCAGATTTCCTTAAAAATATTAAGACTAAAATCCCATAGAAAACAAATTGTTCAAGTAAATCACGGAAATGGAAATATAAATGGATCTGAATACTTGAGAAGATGCTCAATCTTATTCATACTTTAGAAAGTATAAATTAGCTTTGCAATGAGATGCTGTATTTCACTGATCAGACACAAAGGTAAAAAAAGTTTGGTAACAAATTATTAGAAGTGTAAAAATTGTGCTTTTGGTTCATAAATCTTCTGTTTTGCAGAAATCCTATTATTTATAATATTTATATTTCCAAAGGTTTTTCAGCTACTACAAAAGCTGTAGAAATCCTGGTCTTCTTGCTTAAAACCTATTTTTATATCAGTTGAATCAATAATTTTGTACTTTCATTTGCATGTTTTATTGTCCCCAGCATGTTATACTATATTCCAATCCAAATTCACAAACCTGGGTCAAGATTTCAAAGGGGATTCATTGAAATAGTAGCCTTACTACCATAGTTCATCAGGAAAAATGTGAGTTTAAATATACTGAGATTAGTGAAATGGTTATTATGTTAATTCTCCACAGGTAGCCATAAATACACAAAAGAGAAGTGCAAGTAGGAAATGAAATGAGGAATATCAGAAAGTCTGACTTTTTTTGGGTGAGCAATCCATTTGCCCTTTTTCAATTTGGTACTGTCTGTATGAAACATTATCAAGTAGCATTATGAAGCCACTGAAGTTTGCACATCATTCTAAGACAAAACACAGTGCCTTTGCTAGCAAGCAAATTGATTTTTTCCCAGAATGAGTACAAAACAATGTTTTCCAGTATCAAATTCATTAATTTCATGACAAACATAAAGAGACTGAAAATAAAGAAGCATCAAAGTTGCACCCTTTCTATAAAATACACATTTAAGTTACCAAATTGCCAAGAAGATAGCCAAACTGAGTGCAAAATTAATGATAACTACCGTGTGCAGAAAGAATGTAGAAAGCTATAGGCTTGTTTTTCAATGGATACTGCTGGATATAACACAACGTCAGTGGTATCCCATATAAGTGAGCAATGACTATCAATCTGCTCATACTTACAGACACTCCACGTTGTCCACTGGCAAAGTGTATGAATCTGCTTTTGATGTAGATGCAGTATATGTATATGAGAAACTTTTCTGTTTTCCTCTTAGAAGATTTACTCTAAAAGACAGATTATATAAAGGGCTTGATTCTAAGAAAGTACTTTCTGAGCTATGATGGCAGCTGGAAAAGCAGAACTATTGTGCAGCCTGGAGAGAAATCACTGCAAATGAAAGGTTTCCCTTGAAGGACAGTGCACACCATGCTTCATGAAGAATGGTACGGGGTCAACCACACACCTCCTGACCTTGATTCTCAGTTGGAGAACAAAGCAAAAGTTATGAATATATTTAAGTGAAGAGACTGAATCTTTTTTTCAATCTGGTATCTGAAGAAATATCCAGTAATTGCTAAGACTTGTTTTCACAGTGAAATATACTTTCCATTCAGGTCAAAGATACAGTTTACTGTGCACTTTCTAGGTACCTGGCATTCTACCTGTCTCATTTAACTCTCATTAATTTTCTGTCTCATTTTATTCTCACCACAAACCCTGTTTCTATTTCTTAAGAAGGCAATGCAAATTTAGATATGTATAACTGACACTTGGCATTTTAAAATCTGACTTGGAACTTAAAAGACCTATTTTTATTTTTAGTAAATTAACTAAATTCAGTATGTACTTTATTTTTATTTTGTGATTAATAGATCACAAAGTTCCTTAATAGTCAGTACAGTCTTCTACAATATCTGAGAAAATATAAGTAAAAGTGCCTAGAACTACAGGGTGAGACTTACACTTCCTTTCACAGAGATATAACAAATTACAGAGACAGAGATAGACAGAGAAAAAGATTCGGCTCCCTATAAAAAAGGGAAATACATACTATTCTCAAGATTACACTGAAAAATTTTTAAATTGACAATGAAATGCTGGCAAAAGTTAAGTATCAAGAAAATTTCAGATAATCAGTGTTATGTATACAACCTCCACCATCATAAGTAATTTAAAAGGCAATAAAAATGCATAACAAATACTCCATATATTTGGAAAATTTAAAGCATCTTTCAAATAAGTACTGAGTCAAATTATAATAGTAAGTAAAAGATATTTAAATCAAATGATGACAAAATACTTTAAATACACTTTTATAATATAGTAAAAGAGCTCCTCTGATTCTTATGATTAAAAGAAGGCTGAAAATAAATAACTTAAGCATCCAAATTATGGAATTATAAAAAGAACAATTTAATATTCTATATATAGTAGATTAAAGATGGACACCAATTCTTTTACATTCTTCCCACAGTGTGTGTGCTAGTGGAGAGGAGAGGCTGTATACCAGTACTTTCAGTCTGGGCTGGTTCTTATGACCTCTTTGGTCACTAGTATAATGTGGAAATGAATGCATCAGTCTCTAGTCTTGGAGCCATGAGATGCCCTGTATGAAATCCATCTCTCCTGGAGACACCACATGGACAGGCCCTTAGGCCACATGAGGAGGCAGAGAGGCTCAGCTGCACGCAGCCTTCCAGCTGCCATTTTGCCTCTAGAAAGTACCAGCCACCTGCTGGATACTAGTGACCCAGGCAACACCTCACGGAAAAGTCACGCCCTTCCCAAATTCTTGACCCACTTACTCAAGCACAAATTAAATGACTGTTAAATCTTAAGCCACTAAGATTTAGGGTGATTTAAGTGGTCATAACAAAGGCTGGTTCCTGGATGTAAAGTGCTGCTCTAACAATGACTTAAAACATGTCGCCATGACTTCCAGAACCAGCAGCAGGTAGAAGCGGAAAGAGCTCTGAGGACAGCACTGATGGACGCTGGAAGGGCTTTGAGGCAGGATCAGACTGAGACTGGGAGGAAGGGGAAAGAGACGAACTCTAGGCTGTCTACCTCCCCAGCTTTTCAGTCCAATATATGTTTTTCCCAGCCCAAGTTTCCGAGTGACACTTTTCCTAGTCCACTGTTCTCCAGTCTGGCTTTGTGTGCATGCAGTTCCTACTCCTCTGTTCAGACAGGTTTGGCTTCTTTGCCTGGTGCTGGCTAACACTGGGTTGAAACTCAGAAATGACCACAAAACTCACTAGTGTCAGTACTTCATCCTCATTCTTCATGTTTTCATGGAGACTGAAATGACTTGACTCCTACTTACTGGAAGGGAACATCTGACTCCCTCATGCCCCTTGTCATTCCTTCCCTGGAGGAGGAGGCGACTTGGGTTGGTAAATTCAAGGAAGGAATTCAACTTAGTCCCTCTAGATTTTCTCCTTCATGTCCTTCTGCCTGGGAAGAATGCTGTGTGGGAAGCTTAGCTGGGAAGGCCTATTTAAGGGGAAGCTTAATATTGTGTATCTCATTTCTCATTTAGTTCCAAGTTATGGTGGGGAAGAAGAGGATATTTATGCCCCATTCCCTCCAAAATTCAAAACTTTTAAGATGTTTATCTGTAACTCAGCTACAGGAACCTATTCACTTGATTGAAACTGTATCCACTCAATCACATTCTAGAACAGAAAATTTTAACCATTTAAGCTTGGGGAATCTTTGAGTACCATGAAAATATATGCATAATCTTGTGTTCATTCGTATTTTTTCTGGGAGAGAGTCAACAGATTGCTTTCTGTGGGGAACTACCTTGAATTTCTGCTGCGTCACAGCTTCCTGCCGAGTGTTCTCACTTAGGTCCACTGCTTACATCAGAGACAACTGCGCATGCACACAACTCTGTGCGTGATTGGAAATTTGAAGGTCGCCTTGTTAGCATAAGGTGCAACCAATCAGAAGAGACCACACCCTATATATTCCGTGTTCTGAGCTGCAATAAATGAGTCCCTGCTTTCACTGAGCTCCCTGTCGCGTCTGATTGTCTCCGGGGATGGCGGAGGCTGCGGAATGGGTGGACAGTCGGCTCTTGCCTCCCTTGCTTCTCCTTGTTGGGACGTGCCTCTTCCTCCTTTCCTTTCTCTCCGCTGGCTCGGAGGGTCACTGAAAGAGCTAGTAGTCCTGACGGTGAGCAGGACTGGCAGGGGAGAGGCTAGAAGCCCCGACAACTGGTGCCCCGTATGAGGAGCAACTGACGAAGCCTCGCAGACAGGATCAAGGATCCCTTGGTTGATGAACCGAAAGTGCGGCAGAGTGAGCAGTGGGTGATTACGTGGTAAGAGCATTCCCAGGAAAATGGGACAAGCAACCTCTAAAGATGAACCTGCGCTTAAAGCGCTGAAATATATGCTTAAAAAAAGTCGAGAATTAGAGCTCTCGGACACTCAAGCCAAGAAGGTCTGGGAGGGCCTAACGCGGGTGGCACCCTGGCTTCCGGTTGGGAATCTTTTTGAGTGGACCACGTGGCATCGCGTGGAACAGTTGATCAGGAAGGCAGAGTTAGACAAGGGTGAGAGTCCACCCTTGGGGGTGTACCCCACCTTATCCGCGTGTTTTGGGGCTAGCCTCCCCAAGGAGGGAGAAGGATTAGGTGAAAAGAGCAAGACAGAGGAAAAGGCGAAGATAATGCCAGGGGAAAGAGAGTGGGTTCAGTTCATGGAGGAGTTGGCTGAGCAGGCCCGACACCTACACCCCAGATTATCTAAAGAAACCTCAAACCCCTGGGTCGACATCGACCCAGATCCCGAACCCGAGCCAGACCCTGTTGCCTTAATGCCTAAGAAACCCCCGACTCCACTCCACCACCATCATATACTCCACCTTTACGGACTGATAATACAGGCAGGGATGGGTTGGCGCCGCCTTCCTACCAGGCGTTTCCAGTCAACGTCAACCCTGGGGGCAATAGACCGGCCGCATGGTACCCATGGGAGACTCCCGACCTCAAGGAGCTAAAGAAGGCAGTCTCTGAGGATGGACCCAACTCCCCATGGGCAGAGACCATCCTCCAGGGGCTGGCCCATCAGCCCTGCACTACGCAGGACTGGAAGAGCTTGACTAAGGCAGTCCTTCCGGGGCCCTTGTTCCTTAAATGGTGTGCCTTCTTTAAGGAGGAATGCCATGTCCAGGCGGAGAGGAAACAGTCAGTGAATCCCCCCGTCCCAGTTACCTTCGGGATACTTTCTGGGACCAGTGACCAATTCGCCACCGGTCTCCAACAAGCAGCAATCCCTGCTCTGTACCAAGAGCAGGTGAGGGCCCTCGGGCTAGCTGCCTCGAAGAAATTAGAAGAGGGCCCCTCCGAACCTCCAATTTCGGGGATCAGTCAGAAACCCACAGAGGACTTAGCCTCCTTTGTAGATAGAGTGGAGAGGAGCCTCCACCAGAAGTTCCCCCCAGGTCCGCTAAGGGACCAATTTGTCAAAATGTTAGTGTGGGAAGGCATGACATCAGATCACAAACTGGCATGTACAGGATTAAGAGAAAGGTCCATGGAGAGGTGGATAGTTGCCACCAAGGATGTAGGCACTCAGGCCCACCAAGCCCAGTCCCTGGTAACCGCACTGCAAGCTCAAACCACCTCCCTGGCAGAGGCCCTGGTGTTAGCCCTCTCCCCCCGGACCCTGTCTGGGGAGCATGAGCCACCTGTCAGGGGCAATGGAGTTTGTTTTGGGTGTGGGCAGAAGGGACACTATAAGAGAGAATGCCCCCAGGGGGGCCAGGGAAACCCAGGGGGGAGGAAGAAGTTTCCTCCACCCCCCCGGTCTCTGTGTCCAAGGTGCAAGAAAGGGTTCCACTGGATGAAAGAGTGCCAATCCAAGTTTGATCTTCAAGGGAACCCTTTAAACTAGGGAAGGGGCATCCTCCAGCTCCGTTAACCAAAGGAGGAGCAGATC
The DNA here is from genome assembly GCA_029783875.1 of Phataginus tricuspis. NCBI lineage: Eukaryota > Metazoa > Chordata > Mammalia > Pholidota > Manidae > Phataginus > Phataginus tricuspis. The sequence goes on from JAQQAC010009165.1 coordinate 43,676,729, forward strand.
CCCCAGGCTCTCTTGGAGTCCGCTGGACGGTGCCTGTTGTGCCAGGAAAAAGGCCAGAGATGGATATAGTTATATCTGGGAAGAGGTTTTGATGTCTCATTGACACAGGAGCTGATTGGACAGTGCTCAGAAAAGAGGAAGTACCCTCCCATTGGAAGTTGATCCCCGGACCACTCCTATGGGGGGTCGGGGGCAATGCAGTCTCTGAGGAGGCTAGGGATTGGCTCAGGTGGGAAGATGTAGACAGTAATCATGGAAAGGTTAGGCCCCTTGTTGCTTCCGGCCTAACCGACAACCTGCTGGGTCAAGACATCTTAAGCGAGTCTGCCGTATGCATCACTAATGACCCAGAAGTCCTTTATGAGACAATGCCAGGGAGACCGGGGTGCCAGTGGCCCACTGGCTGCTCCAATTATCTCCCTCAGACTAGGTCACAGCACCCCCAATCCTAAAGGCCACTTCCCCAATGATGCCCGCTATTACATGGCTCCGCGGGCCTCCAGTCTGGGTGGAGCAGTGGCCAAAACCACAGATTAAGCTTCAGAAACTTAAGGAGATTGTTCAGGAACAGTTTAGGTTGGGACACATATGACCTTCTTTAAGCCCATGGAATAGCCTGGTGTTTGTTATTAAGAAGGCCTTCGGTAAATGGAGGATGCTTCAAGACTTAAGAAAAATCAATGAACGCATGGTTACAGTGGGCACGCCCTTGAGAGGCCTGCCCTGGATCCTGTCCATTCCAAAAGAATTATCCCTATCATAATTGATATTAAGGATTGTTTCTTCTCCATTCCCCTCCACCCAGCTGATTGTGAGAAGTTCGCCTTCTCTTTGCCATCTACCAATTTTTGAGGGCCTGATGAGAGATATTAATGGGCAGTGCTACCCCAAGGCATGGCCAATAGCCCTGCCTTCTGTCAGCAATATGTTTCCAAAATTCTGCAGCCCCTTCAGCAGTGGGCAGGAATAACTCTTTATGTGTATATAGATGTTACTATTTTAGGGGCAGCTAGTGCCCAGCAGTTAGAATCTGCATACAGGGATCTTCAATGCCTCTTAAAGCAAGGGGACTGCATGTGTCTAATAACAAGATCCAAACTATACCTCCCTTTGAGATTTTTAGGGGCAAAGCTTAACCTAGATTCTGTCTGCCCCCTTAAACCTCAGTTATCCATCAAGATCTCATATTCTTTAGTGGAATTACAAAAGGTATTAGGGGAACTCAACTGGCTGCGGCCCTGGATTCACATTGCAACAGAGGACCTCCTCCCTCTTTTTGAGTTGTTGAGAGACAAAACTCCAGCTGAGCTTGTTGTATTAATGGAGGAACATAAACAAGTATTTAGACAGATTCAATTAGCACTTGATAATGCCCAACTAGCCCGGTATCAACCTGACTGTGACCTTTGTCTGTGGATTCTTCCTGGCTTGGAGTTGCTTACCGCTGTTATCACTCAGCAAGGTAACCCTCTCCAATGGGTCCATGCATCAATAGGAGGCATTCCACGAGTGTATGCCCAATTAGATCAACTGGCAGATCTTACAGTCAAAGGCAGAGACACCACCTTAAGACATTATGGGAAAGACTGGAAATTTTAACCATTCCTTATCGTTTGTCCGACTTTGAATGGATCAAGCGAAATCACAATAGAGTGTCTGAGGCTCTGACGGGTTTTTTTTGGGTAAGATTGATTGCCATTATGGACCTAGCAGATGGGTTGCCTCCTTCTCCAAGTTAAGTTGGACCACCCCTAGACTCTTTTTGAGTAAGCCCCTTTCTGATGCCTTGAATGTGTTTACCGATGGAGGAAAAGAGGGGTCTGCTGTTGTTGTCTTTCCCCCTCCTCACCTATCGACCAAGGTAAAAGAAACCCAACATTTTGAAAAGGTTACTGGCTCAGCACAATTTAAGGAGTTGTATGCCATAGCATTGGCCCTAAGTAAAATTTCTGAACCTATGAATCTTTTTTCTGATAGTCTGTATGTGGTGAACTTGCTTCCCACCTTAGCCTCTTCTTATACCAAGTTAGATAAAAACCCCATAACCCCCTTGATGATTCAGGTGAGATCCTTGCTGATGGCATGATCCAAGCCCATATTCTTGCAGCACCTCCGAGGACACCAAGGTTTGCCCGGATTCCTCTCCAGAAGAAACCTATTAGCTGACCAATTAGCGTCCTCTGCTGCTCAAGCCCTTTCCATGCAACAGGCCCAAGATTTCCAATGGGCCCAAGACCTCCATGAACTTACCCACCTAAATTGGAGGGTGCTTCATCATAGATTTCCTTATATTTCTATTAAAGACTTGAAAAAAATTATCAGGACTTGTAAATCCTGTTTGCCTTTTCTACAAATTCCACCCCTCCAGTCCCCTGGAGTTAACCCAAGGGGCATTAAACCAAATTGTCTCTGGCAAACTGATGTTACTCATTATGCAGCTTTTGGAAAATTAAAATTTGTCTTTGTCTCAATAGATACATGCTCCCATGCTTGCTGGGCTAGTGCCCATGCTGGAGAGAAAGCTAAACATGCACAGAGCCATTTTTTACAATGATTTGCTATATTAGGCATGCCACATCAAATAAAAACAGATACTGGCACCTGCTTTACTAGCAGGGCATTACAAGACTTTTTTATTACATGGCATATCAGCCACTCCACAGGAATCCAATACAACCCACAGGGCCAGGCCATAGTTGAGCATAACAATAAGACATTAAAAGACCTATTACAAAAACAAAAAGGGGGAGTAAGCCCCCATGACCAATTACAGATGGCCCTACTTACATTAAATATTTTAAATTTTTCAAAAGATCAACCTCTAATGGCCTTTCAAAGGCACTGGACAAATCAAATGCCATATGTCAAAATAGAAGTGCACTGGAAAGACCAGCTGACTGGGCAATGGCGAGGACAAGATCCACTGATAAGTATGGGCAGAGGATTTGGGTGTGTATTTCCTATAGGCGAACCAAATCCAATTTGGGTTCCTGCTAGGAACTTGAAATTCTGCCCTTAGACCACTCAGCAAGTGGAAGAAAGCCATGATAAAGACTCTCCCCAAGAGGGTGACCTCTTGAGGGCCTGCCTATCCCTTCTTTTCCAGGACTGACCTTTTGAGGATTGCATAAGAAGAAAAGGAGTCATGAAGGCTGGACTATTACCTGTTCATGCTCACTTTCCTACTCCCTTTGTGTGCCGGAGAATATTTAGCCCCCTACGCTAATCCTTGAATACTTGTTCCAGCACCCTCCATATCTGTGGGCTGTTACTAACACAACGGGAGGACAAAGAATTCAATTATTTCATCGCAGGACTAAGAGAGACTTTGGAATCACTGCTGTTATTGTTGCCTCCATTGCTGCATCTGCTGCAGCTGCAACTGCTGCTACCATTGCCATAGTCCGGACACTGACTACTGCTGAAGAAGTGACACTGTTAAGCCTTCAACAAGGACATCTTTGCAGTCCTATGTTTTCCCATGTATGTCAAACATTTACTACCATTAATGCTACTACAATGTTGAGGAATTACTCTGAATATTAAGGGACCATGGAATGATAAGATGTTAAAAATGTCTGCAATGCTCCTTCACGATATTGTGAACCTTAATGCGACTGAGGTTGTAATCTTACCCTCTGCTTCCTTTTTTACCAGAGTAAGGGAAGAAATAACTAGTTTGTTTAGTCTACCCAAGCTGTTATTAGGAGGTATGATAATTGTAATGTCATTAGTTATTTTTCATGCTCATGCGGTGGTGAAGATCATATCGATGGCAACAGATATTACAGCAAAAGGTAATTATGTTAGCTCAAGTGATTGAAGAAGGAGTTCCCCATATCCCAGAGCATTCATGGGCATTTATGGCCCTACAAGAGGTGCAAGCGACCTCTTGAGAATGTCATTACTGGAAATGCTAGGATGGTAGTCAATGATGGGTAAGATCTCCTGAAAGATGGGGACAACCTAAGACAGGCACATCCTCGAGTACAGAATGGCATCTCTCATGCTCATACAAAAACAAAAAGGGGGAAAATGTGGGGAACTACCTTGAATTTCTGCTGCGCCACAGTTTCCCTCCGAGTGTTCTCACTTAGGTCCACTGCTTACGTCAGAGACAACTGCGCATGCGCACAACTCTATGCATGATTGGAAATTTGAAGGTCGCCTTGTTAGCATAAGGTGCAATCAATCAGAAGAGACCACACCCTATATATTCCATGTTCTGAGCTGCAATAAACAAGTTCCTGTTTTGGCTGAGCTCCCTGTCGCATCTGATTGTCTCCGGGGATGGCAGAGGCTGTGGAACAGGCAGACAGTCGGCTCTTGCCTCCCTTGCTTCGCCTTGTTGGGGCGTGCCTCTCCCTCCTTTCCTTTCCCTCTGCTGGCTCAGAGGGTCACTGAAAGAGCTAGTAGTCCTGACGGTGAGAAGGACCGGCAGGGGAGAGGCTAGGGACCCCGACAGCTTTCATCAGATTTTCTAAGAAGTTCAAATCTAATTGGCTAGGAGCCATTGAAATATTCTGCTGAGCTCCTGTTTTCTATCCTCTCCATGCACCTACTTCCTAATTAATTACAGTAGCAAAGGATCCTTCTCTCATTCAGAGGATTCTCTGTTTGCTTTTAAGGATTATCATTTTGCACTAACAGTGTACCTTTCATTTATGAAAATCAGAAGGCGCAATAGAAAGAGGATTGTCCTCACAAAACCTAAATAAGGAGATGATCTACAGTAGTCTACAAGCCTTGGGAACAGATGTTTCAAAATTCACATTTTTTTTCTGACTTTAGAAAGGTAATATGACCCATAGATTCTATATTACCCAATGACCCCAACAAGGTCTGGTGCAGTATTCCATGGTCAAACATAAGTATTTCTGTGGTGAAACATGCATATTCTTTGTAGGTGCAAGAGGCTATAAATAGGCCTCAGTTCAGGTCAGGCTTTGCTACAAAATGAGTTATGAAATATTTGTTTTCTAGTAGTTTGGGGGAAGTATGTGGTTAATGAATTGTGAACATATAATTAAATGTCATCATTGCCTTCCTTCAATCTCCCCTTGTCCAAGACTAAATAACTAGTTTCTCAAACATTTATTTGAAAGTCTGTCATCATCTTTATCCCTACAGTTGTCCTTTTTCTGTATAATCTCACAAACAACAGAATCCAGGACACTGTACATTATTATGCAACAGGGTCTGAATTGAAGACTACTTTTGGCTTCCCAGGCCTGTGATGATACCTAAACAGAAGTCAACTTCAGGGATAACACAAATTACTTCTGCTTATCACTCTTCTTAGTCCCTGATCTAAACTCCAGCCTCCAAACATCCACAAAAGTCATTTTGTTCTTGCAGCCCTTGGAAATAGGCCCAATGATCCTTTTATCCTACAACAAAGTGAGCTGTCCAAAAGTGGAATGGGCTACCTTAGAGTATAATGAGTTTCCTTTTATTAGAGGTATTTAGGCAGACACTAGAGAATAGTGACTGTGCTCATAATACAGAACAATACTGAACAATGAACAATAAAACAATAAAAGTTTACTTAATCCTGTGCGATTGCATATTTCATCTTGTAAACTCACTCACACACACAGTTCCAAACCAAATCTTATTCCATATGCTCAATGTTAGTAACTACCACTTCAGCAACTGAAAATCTATAATCTCAATTCTTTGGTTGTCCAGAGGGAGAATGAGCATCCTACCTGGACTCACAGTGTTCTTGTGTCACAGGACTACTCCTCCCAAAAGGGGTATATAACCAGACCCCATTTCAGTTCAAATCAGTTCATGATTATTGGTGGCCAACTTGCTATATCTCCAACAAACTGTTTAAATTCTGCCAGGAAAAAGTTTATGTGTATATATAATAACTGGAGAATAACACAAAGGACAACATAAGTATGTGTGAAATAATATGGTAAATTTCATAGGCAAGAATACAGGGGGAATTTAAAGAAAAGGAAGCAAGACAATCTGATTAACAAGTCTAGAGTTTTTTTTATGACCTGGGGCATCTTAGGGCAAAATGGAGAATTAGAAGATGTTTGTAATCAAAGGACTAACCTGCTATTTTTTCACCCTTTGCTTCATTAAGCATTCTTGTGCTCTCAGTTCAAAATTCTTACTAGATCTCAACTCTTCAAACTTGGTATGAGGAAAAATTTTAATCAGATTTTTTTATTTGAATTACATTCTTTCGAGGATTAAAGAACATTTCACACAGTGTTAGACACCTTAGTAAACCCTAAATAATGGTAGAAATTATTATCAATAAAGCATTGTGTTTCTGAAAGTATTAACAGCAGATAAAAGCTGTAAACAATTAAAAAGAACATTAATGTATAATTTTATGATTATAAACTTGTAAAAGGACACATATAACATGATACTAACTTGGAAACACACACAAAATTACTATATGCTGTGACATATTGGTGAAAAAATATAAATTTAAATGAGAAGAATATTCTTCCAGTTAATAGAAGTAATTTTCTCTGGGGAAGAAGGCCTATAACATCTGCCTTTAACATTTCATTAAAACATAGGCAGGAATTTTTAAATATATGGAAATGCATAATAAAGTAAAATAAATTCAAAAACTCTTAATAACCATTGCCAATGTTTTAGTTATATCTCTTTTAACTGGTCATATTATATCTTACATAGTTGAAATCATTCCACCAAAATTTTGTAATCTAAGCATTTTCTCATGCCATTAAAATGTATTTGTAAACACTTTTTATTTTATAATTATTCCTCTATTATATTTTTAAATTACAAAACTGAAAGGATCTTGTAGGAAAAAGTGAAAAAAATGTGACTCTAATTTTAAAACATTTTCTCTATACTTTACCCCTTTAAATACCCTATCTACTTAACTGTGCTAATATGCTGATATGTGTGTTTGACATGCAGACACACACACACATGCACACACCCTCCTCCCATTTTTTTCTATGCTTATTAAAATGTGGATATTCACACACAGAATTTTTTTAATATGTAATTTATGTTATTTATTTAATAATTCAACACTATTAATTGAGTATATTACATGATCTGACAATGAGGATATAGCTATGTACAAGACAGACAGAAAGACATAATCTCTATCTTCATGGAAGAACTTCTCACTTCACATTGTCTTAATTACCACTTCAAGGTCAATACACACATATGTAACTCATTGGTTTGGGGGTGGGGAGCTGGTTGCTGGGTTTTTGTTTTTGTTTTTTTGTTTCTCCCGATTTTTTGTTGTGGCAAAAAAGCCATACAAACACACAACATAAATTCGCCATCCCAACAGTTTCCAAGTATATAGTACAATATTGTCAACCATGTGTACATTGTTGTACCTCCTATACTCCATGACTGAAACACCCACTGAACAACTCCCTATCTCCTCCTACCACCAGCCCCTGGAAACCATTCTACTATCCATTTCTATGTCTAACTCACTGTTTTTAATAGCTGTCTAGTAATCTCTAGTATTTATGTACCATACTCATACAATACAGAAACATAAATAGATAGATAGTAACTGCACTAGAGGGGGCAATGATTTCATAATATGGGTAACTGTTGAACCACTGTGTTGGACATTTGAAACCAATATAAGATTGTATATCTTCAATAAAGAAATAAAAACATAGACAGACAGATAGATGTTGTATAGATACACAGAAAAGACATGTATAGTGTTATGGATAATCCTAATTTAGAAAAAATTCATTCTTTTACAGCAATGTGTGATTAGGATGATGTTGATGCCAGGGTTCGTGTTTGCGGAGTCGAAGAATGAACTTTGCAAACACTCAAGATAGGAAAGCCATGGTAGAGGCTTTTATTGAGAGAGAAAGTGAGAGGACAGAGCCCCTGGCTCATGCCAGGAGGGGCAAGAGAGCCTGGGGTGGTGCGTTGTCTAGGGGATTTATAGGTAGTTGAGGATTTCAGGAATGTGGGTAAAGGGCTAGGGGTGCAGACTTGTACGACCTGCCCTGCCCCCAAGGTGGGCAGGGTTGCTGTCTGTTTGCTAGGGCTGTTAACAGTGAAGTCATGAGTTATGCTGAGATACCCTTCTTTATTTGCAGAAGACTCAAACATTCCAGGCCAAGTTGCTCCTGGACTTTTGAGCTTTAACTGATCTCACTGAAGATGTCTACATTACTAGTCTGGTATCTTTACCCTAGAGAATTAGTGTGACCTTGACTTTGCATAATGCTTAACACAGTTTCAGTAGGAACTTCTTTGCACATTGTCACATTGTACTGACTGTAAATATCCTGCCTTGCTTTTTCTGGAGGCCCTCACCCTACTCTGACTATACTCTGACAGTCCCTGTCTCAATGTCCCTACAAAATCACCAGTTCTGGAAATTGCAAAACAGTTCTTCACTTTTGCAGCTTATTTGGGTCAAAAAAGCCTTTATATTTAGTTTAATTTGTATTTGCTAATTACTAATAAATTTGGTCATTCAATGTTTATTTGGAAGTTTTCTCTTCTGTAAGGCTTTTTTTGCCCATTTTTCAATTTTATTTGTCCTTTTTTCTTATCAAGTTGAAGAATCCCTGTATATTAGAGAAAGTAATCTTTTTTATCTGACTGTATTTTTCTTTATCTCTTTTTCTTATTTTTTACTTTTTATGATATATTCCACCATAGAAATTTTTAAATTTTGTATTGTGAAAATTTTCTTCCTCTGCTTTATGGATATTGGATCTTTCCTATCATAATGTTACAAAAAAGATTCTCATCAATTTTCTATTACTCCTTTTATTTTTTCAGATTTTTTTTAACACTTAGATGTTTGATCTGCTTGGCATATATTTTCATAAATGCTATGCAGTAGTGATAAAAATTTCTCTTCTCCAGATGGATTGAGAACTAAGTATGTTAATATCCTCTGTTAAATAAATCACCATATTTCTACTAAAATAAATAAATTTCACTGGAACTTTAAAACAATTTTATTCAGTTCCAAACTTAAAGTATTTTGATTTTTATTGGAATTACACTAAAATGGTATATAGATTTGGAGGCACTGATATTTCTATACATACCTTCCTGTTAAATACATATTGCATTATTTCAGTTGATTACATGTTTCACATACTTAAATGGCTTTTATCATGTATTTCCCACAGAAACTTTGCCTTACTTGTTAACTTATCCCTAATATGCTTTGTCCTCTAAGATGGCCCCCTTGTACAATTTGCTCCCCTTGAGTGTGGGCTGGACCTAATGACTCATTTCTAAGGAAAGAATGCCACAAAGGTAATGAAATTTCCCTTCTGAGATTAGGATGCAAAGAGACCACATAGCATCTGGTGCACCTACGGAGAGACCCATATAGTGAGGAGCTGACATCAATGGCCAACAGCCATCTAGGACTTGAGGCCTGCTAATGGCCATGATAGGAGGATTCAATAGGTTTTTCAGTGATCAATGAATAGATTTCTTTGTTAGAGTATTTGTTTTGACTTCCCCATCACAAAATTATAAAAGTATATATTTTACAGCTGGGGACATTTTATTAAATTTCAATAGCTATGTGTTTTAACTATTTCTACTTTTTCTTTTATTATGGTTACTTATACCTAACACTTTTCCCACCATTTCTTTCTGAGTGTAATCTCTCAGAAAAACAATTCCTTTCTCAACTGCTGAGAAGCCAAAGATAAAACAAAGGAAGGTATTCAGATATAGAAGGATTGTAGTGAAGTGACAACACGAGGGCTTCTGTGTTGCCATTATTATCACCTGAGAAACATGGAGTCAAAAAAAAAAGGTTTTTCAGGAAGAAAGACCTCTTTCTGGGCTTCCCCTATTGACTTCCCAGTATCACACACAGACACACACGCACTGTTCTAACCAACCAGTGTGTAAAGAATTTTGTGTGACTCTAAAATATTAAGTATGTCCCTAACTTATTAGAATGTCACTTTCATATTGTTTTGCCCAAAACAGTCACAGTATGGTTATATTGGAGCCATTTTGTTCTTTAATGAGCGGGAGAATTTTAGCAAGACTTAGTTTAACTTCTTGATGTTGGCCAGTATGTGATCTCTAAGTACAGCCATGGTCTGATTCCAGCTGGCAAGGAAACAATGAAAGGCAGATAAAGAGTTAGTCCATTTAAGGAAGGAAACATAAGGCTTTTAAGAAAGGAATGTGCTCAGAGAATGATAATAGAAGGAATTAGATCACCCACCCTATCTTACTGTTTAATCCAGTGAGGTCTTCTAAAGTACTCTAACATATTAACAATTTAAAATTTGAAAGTGTGACACTTAAAGGAAAACACAACATCAATTAAAAAAGATTATCACATTTTCAGACCAGTGAGGAAATGTTAAGCTCTCAAATTTTTCATAAATATGAATTAAAAAACAAAGTATCAGTTTTACATTTTAAATTTTATATTTCATTGGCCTAAAACTAAATCAGACTCACTGTCACCTTATTATTTGACTAGAATCCAGTCTCCAATATTTAGAAAATTAATAATTAAGCCACATATATAGAAACAGAGAGGAGCAGATCAAGGGAAAGAAGCAAGTGTGAAGGAAGCAAGGTGTTTTTTTTCCCAACCATATCAAAAATCTTCAATTGCATTATGAAATGACAATGAGTGCTTTCAGTGAGATTACATAGAGGATGTGCTGTATGATAGAAAGAAAATCACTAATTTTGCTTTGCTATGCTTTTCTGCAAAGGATAAGGGCAAGAGATAGAAAAAAATGCATATTTAAGGCCTTTTCCCCACATTTTATCACCGTTTCATTTCATCAGTTAAAGTGATCCCATCACATCTGAATTCCCTGCTTATATAAAGTACAGAGAGAAATAGCCACATATTAAGAATCCAGGTTGAATTTGATGGTACATTCCCTTACCCGAATCATTTTCTGCTTAAATTTGTTCCAGTGTTTAAAGGACAATCTTAGCAACGATTGTATGAGAGCAAAAGTCTGGAACTCAGGTCTTGCCTCTTAGAAGGACAAGTTTCTCTCAGATGTGGGTTGTTGTTTTTTTTTTTTTCTTTATCGGGCACATCAACAAAATACAGCTCTGACAATTCAGTAAATAATAATATTGTGTCTCCTAGGGGAAAAATATAGTAATTCCGGGGGATGAGAATTTCCATCTGAGTCTAGGCCTGAGCAGATGGTCTTCATATAGGCAGCCTTCCCCCCATCATAGTATTGCTGGCCATGGCCATTCTGCCTGCTGCCCAGAAAATGATGATTTAAGAAGTGAACAGATTCAAGCAAGCAATCAATCAATTAATAAACATGTGCTAAACCCTTGAAGCACTCAGCACTCTTCAAGGCCATCAAGGGAGGCATAGAGAAAGAATTAAACTTCAAGAAGCTTACAATTATCCACTGGAAAAACAAATGTTCTCAACCAAGAAAGATAAATTAATAATGGGGTTTTAGGAGCGATAAAAAAATCTTGAACTATGGTTTGACTTTGTGACTTTGGACTAAACAGTAAACTGTGGGTCCCTATCTCTTAGGCAGAAATCAAGATAAGAAGGGAAATTATTTCCCCTAAAGATATGGTTTTATTAATTCAATTATGAATTATATGCTCCTAAAGGGGAACAGTTTAACATAATATTTAAGCATGTAAACTGCATAGTTCGGAATACCTTGGTTCAAACCCTGGCTCTGTCACTTACTCTGTGAACTCAAATGAGTAACTTAATCTTGCTAATCCTAAATTTCCTCAGCCATCAAATGGTGATGTAATAATATTTGTAACATTGTATAAGAAGGTTTAAATGAGGTAATGTGCTGTGTGAGTTAGCTATTGCTGAAGAACAAACCATCCAAAATCCCATGGCTTAAACCAATAAGTATGTGTTATTGTTCTAGTCTATGGGACATCTGGGTGTTTCTGTTAGTGTCAGTGAGGCTCACTCTGGCATTTGCAATGAGTTGTGGATTGGACAGGCAGCTCTCTTGCATTTTGGGGGAGGTAACCAGTAAAGATTGGCCTAGGGTAGACTTAGCAAGGACAACTGGCCTTTCCTCCACATGCATCTCACAGGCTTGTTCACATGGTGGGGTTGGGGTGTCTGAGAGAACTTTAGGCTTTTTCTCAAAACTGACACACAGTCAACTCCACTGCATTCTATAGTCCAAAGCAAAATACAAGATCAGCCTAGATTCAAGGGATGAAGAAATGAACTTAACCTCCTGGTAGATAAATAGATCTTGCTACCTTGGGCAGGGGTTGGGAGAGTATTAAAGGATCAAGGTTATACTCACAATTGATCTACTACATTCATTAAAGGACTTACATTGCCTGGTGCTTTAATAAATAGCAATCATTGTCACTGCAAGTTAAAATAAGAATTTAGAGTTTAAAACATAGAAGGCATCATGTATATGGGATCAAAGGTAAGTGATCTTGAATTAGTAAGAAATGGAATTTTGTTAGAAAAGGAAGTAGGCAACACAAAGCACTTCCTATGTAAAGCTGAGTGAGGGGTGGGAAAGACTGGACAAGATAGGGCACAGCACTGGATGTTGGAGGTATGTCAAGAATTATCAGAAAGGAAAGATGGACTCTGATAGGATCGATTTGCTTGAGTGGTCTGAGCATCTCTACCAAATTAGAGTTCTCACTTGTCAACCAGTCCTCTGTCCTTTAAACTACCTAGACTAAGAAGGCAAAGCATTTGGAAAACAACAAGGCTGCAAACAGTCTGTTCACTAACCAATATAGGCCAATCCAGAACAAATAATTAAAGGTAAGAGCCTAGACTAGCTGTAGATGAGACATGTGATACTTTACTGAAAAGCAAATGTGGGTTTGCAAAGAGACCTGCTCCAGGAACTCCTGGAAGAGATGTCCATGTTTGTGGTGTGCATTAATAAGAGGATTTACAGCCAATGGGAGAGAAAATCTGGGAGAAGAAAAGTCTTCGCATACTTCTGGAATCAACTAATCCTGGGAAGCAACCAAACTGTGTACATTTTTTTTCGTTAGCACTTGGCAACATATTATGAGGGTTGGGAATAGGACTAGAAAATGGCCAAAGACTGCAAAATTCCTTTTAATTCCATTACACAATCAATAATTCTTAAACATAATTTATATTCAAGTTAATTCAAGTACAGTGGTTGCTCCCATGTGTACATGACAGAATCCTTGCACATGAGTTGTTTGCATTCTTACTTTCAGGTACAAAAACCCTTAGGAATGATGGACAGTCCTTTGAAGATTGATAATCCCTCAATATGAATGATATCTAGCTTGTTTTATCACATTTGGGCATTGTATCAGGCCTGATTTCCAGCTATACTTCTGCTATGTGATGTCTAGTACAAGGAGTTTCAATCAGAGCTTACAGATAAGGATCCTGGGTTTACACCTTGGCCCTCATGCTAGGCAGGCCATGGAGAAGCCTTTAAACTTCTTAGGACCCAATCTGTTCCTCTGTAAGTTGGGGATCAGTAATAATTCCTATATTACAGGGTTGTTGTGGGTATTAAATGTGATAAAATTTGTCCTAAAAAGTTTTTTATTGTATGTGAATTGCTGTAAAAATTTATTTAGCACCAAGTAAGTACAGAACCATAGTAGGAACTAATAATTCAGATATGAATAAAATATGGACTTTGTCCTCAAAGAACTTATAGGCTACTTTGAGAAATAGTGAAATTAGCTACAAAACAAGGCATGATAAATGGTAATAGGTTGTTATGAAGACAAAAAGTGGTAAATTAATTACAAAAGTAGGCAGTGAAGGAGTCACAATAGAATACAAAAGATGACCAGAATTTGCCAAGCAAATCAGCTGATGGAAAGGCCAGCTCATGATGAACTGAAGGCCAGAGGTGGGGAAGAGCACTAGGGAAATGGCGAGACCACCCTGTGTCTAGAGTTTGGGAACATGATAATAAGTGGAGATAAGTGCTAGACCAGGTTGTGCCCAGCTGTTAACGATCTCATTGATGTGAACAGAGTCAGGTCTGTTTCTGTTGGCCATGTGGGGCCATCAAGCTTTTGAGCAAAAAAGAAAATAATTACACCTTGGTTTTAGGAAGATTATGTTTCTGAAGACAGTAAAAAGGACTAACAGAAAAACCTAAATTGTGTATATAAATAAGAATCTTTTTTTCTTGGTGTTGGGGGAGCGCTAATTTGGATGAGGGATAATGAGACACTGAACAGAGCAAGAGATTGGGGCAGGGTTATTTGAAAAGAAAGGACGAATTGGAGAGCTATTTCAGAGAAAAAGGAAACAAACTTCATAAATGATGAATAAGGAAAGTGAGAGAAGTCAAATATGACTCAGAGGCTTCTACCAGGGGATTTGTATGGAGTGGTGCCATTAACCAAGACACAGTGCCCAGAAAGAGCAATGTATTTTGGAAAAAGGAAGAGAATGAGTTCAATTTGGGGCAAGTTGAGTTTGACAAGCCAGCCAGATAATCCAGATGGAAATGTCCAGGAGTTTGGGCACAGATGAAAACTGAGCAATTTACTTTGCCTTTCTTTCCTCCACTGAAAAATGGATGGGATATTGCTTGCCACTCCTCCCCAGGGATCACAGAGAGGATTAATGAGGCAGTGTTCACATTCATTCCACACCAAGGATCAATGAGAGCTTGGCAAAGCATTAGGTTGGAGTTCCATTATGTTAACTTGAAAACAAAGAAGCTTTGAAATGAAAGTCATTGAGGGAGGGAATGAAAATCTGCAAGGCCCACGGTAAAATATAATTGCACGTTAGGCAGCCAGTACACGCAGAGCCTTGATGCGACAGCACGAACCTGTTTCCAGCTGAAGGCAATGGGAGTGAAGCAGCCTTTCTATCGTCTGCACTTTCTTCCTGAATTCCTTCCCAAAGCCACGGGATTCAGCCCAAATGCAGGCTTAGGAATTAGACAAATAGAGCCCTTACAACACTTCCCAGAGAAACTCACTTCACAACTTCTCCCTTTACCAGTAACCCTGATTCCCTTTTCCAACACCCTGCTGCTAGCTTCCTCTGTTCTGTGTTAGAATCACCTTGTGGTCATCAGGTAACAAGGGCTTGAGATGAAGCCAGTGGCTCATAGCTGAGGCTTTCCTTCTAAAAATACAGACTCAGACATGGAATTATACCTATTTATAAAATAGCAACATTCCATAACACTTCAAAACCCTTTAATTTACAAACCTTCTTTCCTCTTCCTACACTCCAGAGAAGGCAGAGAAACAAACACAATGAGAGGTATACGATGCAATAAAAAGGACATGGTCTTTGAAGATTCTGACAGATATGATTTCAGATTCGTCACTCACTGTGCACCCTTGGCCCTGGTCTTTCTGGGCCTCAGTGTCCTTATCTGTAAAGCGCAGCGTCAGGAGGACGGAACTCTTGTGGCTGGCTGTCTGCATGACCTAGTGCGAATGGCTGAGACTGTTCTGCTCCAGTGTCTCATGTATCATATGAGGATAATATTACCTGCCATAGCTGATGTAAGAGTTGGATGAGAGAAAATTAGTCTTTAGCCTTGGGTCTGATACATAGTTATTGCTAAATAAATGGCAGTTATGCTGTGGCTGGCGGTGGTACTGCTATAACAAAAGGAAGCTGATGGCACACTGAAGATCCTCAGTAAACATAAATTTAACTGTAGAGTGTGAACAGGGATAGCACTACAACTAGCTCCTGTTAATACAGGGCACAATATACGTCAGTGGTCGTTTAGGAAAATAAATCACCAAAGGCTGGCCTTGGAAGGATGAGAGTACGTACCTGCTTTGTCTTGGTTTAGAATGAGGAAACCTCATAAACTGTTTAGATTTTTTTAAATACTAAAATTAAAGTTTTGAATTGTTTAAAGTACATTATGATAGAGCCAACTCCTTCCTCCACAGTGGTGGCCTCCCATTTGTTCACAGTGAAGATCTTCAAAGCAGGCCCTGGGCACATTAGCCTCCCTAGGCCTCATCCTAGGAAAATCTGAATATTAGATGTAAATAATGTTTTGGTGATATTATCTCTGAGAAAATCAGCAGAGAAGGCAAGACAAAAACACATGACTCCCAAGTTCCATTCCAGTACTATGAAGAACAGGTAGAGACTTCTGTAAAAATCATAGACTTTCTTTTATAAAATTTTCCTTTCTTCTCTTGAAAAACAGATGGATTCTTCCCTAGTATTGTATTTGTTCCCATGCTACACTTTAGAGTAGCTAAACCTTATATTTCTTGAAAACAAGGTCGTTCAAGAAAATCAGGAAGTAGGCAAATAATGGGACTACCTGCTTCTTCTTCTGAGATTAAAGGTTGTTTAAACTAGAACTAACCCTCTCTTGTTCTCCAAACCAAAGTCCACTACTAATCAGGAGCAGATTCAGGGATAATTCAGATATGATCCCAAATTACAGCCTTGTGTTCTTTCCATTGCCTCCTGCTGCTTCTTAAGACTGCTGTTTCTGCATCATGTGCCTAATTCCAGAGTTCCTCAGACATTCCCTGTCATTGCCCTCCCCACCCCCAGAACCTAGGGTTACTCAGCCTGTGCCTCAGGGAAGACCTAGTAATCTATGTATCATCAGAGAATAGAAATATATTGTGTTACATCCCCTAAGAGTATCTCCTACACAACTTGGGAAAAAAATTAATTGGTCTTAGTGATGTAAGTTTTGCCTAATCTTTTATTACATGTTATTAGAATTGGAGGAGGTAGTGCACATCTCTATTCCACTGCACTCCCCACAACAGTTCTAAGGACATAATTTCAATCTGGATGGCTTCAAGAAAGAACGGAAGAATTACAAGTTGGAATAAGCCCTTCTGATCATCTCCTTAAACACACCGTGGGCCCTTTTATTTATTCCAGTGCATAGGACCTATGCTGGTTATAGAAAAGCAAAAACTATCCATAATAACAGCAATAACAAAATTCCAGCCCCTAAAATTAGTGTCAAGCACCCCAAAGCAAGTTGTTGGATGTGTGAATGGTGAGGAATTTTCAATGGAACATAGGAAATTTCATATCAGATTCAAAATCAGTCTCATATTTGTGATCTGTTGTTACGTATGTTGTGAAAACTCTTCTGGGATTTTCTCAAGATGGTGGAGTGAGTAGGGCAGCAGAAATCTCCTCCCAAAACCATATATATTTTGAAAACAGAGCAAATGCAACTATTCCTAAAAGAGAGACCAGAAGATATAGTACAACAACCAGGCTACATCTACATCTGTGAGAACTCAGCATCTCACGAAAAGGGTAAGATACAAAGCCATGACCTGGTGGGACCCAAGCACTCCCCCAACCCCAGCTCACTGGTGGGAGGAAAGAAATCAGAGTGAGGAGGGAGTGGAAGCACAGGACTGCTAAATAACCAGCCCTTGTAATCTGCACTGGGAGCACAGACACACACTGCATGGTGTACTAGATATTAGAGAAACGGAAAAGTAAAATCTGAGACTAAGACCGTGAGCAGGTCCCCACAGCTGGCTCCCCTGGGACAAAAGGAAAGTGGGTGCTTTAAAAGTCTTAAAGGGACAAGAGTTTAACAGGTGGACAAAATCGTCCTGGCACACTCAGCCCAGCAGGCTGGGAATATAGAGGAACTTCATGTGCCCTAACCCCCTGGGTGGCAACGCAGCTCTGAAGCCCCTCACGGCAATAAGCAGTGTGCCATTCATTCCCCTCCTTCCGGCACTACAAGCAAACCAGCTGACCCGCGATTGTTGCGGACCAACCTGGAAGCAGCTCTGCCCACAGCAATCACACAGAGTCTTCTCCCAGTGCACAGCTAACCGGACCAGACCCAGAGGCTGCCCCCTGCACGCTGCTGCCTGGCAAAGGCAGAGGAAGCCAGCGCAAAGTCTGGAAGGCCCAAAGGGGCACTGTTCTCACAGAAGAACACACACCACTTGTCTGCAACCCCTTCCAGTGCCTAGGCTATCCTGAAGACCGCCCCACCCATGGCAGCTCAGGGGATTAACCCAGAAACTTCTCCCTGTGTGCAGGTAACTGGCACAGGCAGCGGAGAAGGGCAAGGTGACCAACAAGCAGGAAGGGACTTTGTTCTCCCAGCTGAATCACATGTCATTCACTAGTGATTCTATCTCCATGCAAAGGCAGAAGAACCTGGTCCAGTCAAAAATCACTCAAATGCCAGAGAGAGGGCCTGCTGAGATCTATATAACCAATCTTCCTGAAAAAGAATTAAAAATAAGTCATAATCATGCTGATGGAGCTACAGAGAAATATGCAAGAGCTAAGGAATGAAGTCCGGAGGGAGTTAACAGAAATTAAACAAACAATGGAAGGACTTAAGAGCAGACTGGATGAGGTGCAATAGACTGTAAATGGAGTAGAAATCAAAGAACAGGAATACAGAGAAACTGAGGCAGAGAGAGATAAAAGGATCTCTAGGAATGAAAGAATATTAAGAGAACTGTGTGACCAATCCAAATATGCACATTATAGGGGTACCAGAAGAAGAAGAGAGAGAAAAAGGGATAGAAAGTATCTTTGAAGAAATAATTGCTGAAAACTTCCCCAAGCTCGGGTAGGAAATAGTCTCTCAGACCATGGACACCCACAGATATCCCAACACAAGGGACTCAAGGAGGACAACACCAAGACATATAATAATTAAAATGGCAAAGATCAAAGACAAGAACAGGGTATCAAAGGCAGCCAGAGAGAAAAAACAAGATCACCTACAAAGGAAAACCCATCAGGCTATCATCAGACTTCTCAACAGAAACCTTATAGGCCAGAAGAGAATGGCATGATATATTTAATACAATGAAACAGAAGGGCCTTGAACCAAGAATACTATATCCAGAAAGATTATCATTTAAATTTGAAGGAGGGATAAACAAGTTCCAGAAAGCAAAAGTTGAGGGAATTAGCCTCCCACAAACCACCTCTACAGGGTATTTTAAAGGGACTTCTCTATATGGAAGTACTGCTAAGGCTAAATAGATGGCACCAGAGAAAATAAAATCACAGCAAAGAAAGCGGACTAACGAAATACTAAATAAACGCAAAAAGTAAAATCAGCTATCCACAAAGCAGTCAAGGGAAACACAAAAGAGTACAGAATAAAACACCTAACATAAAAAAAGTGGAGGAGAAAGAAAAAAGGGAGAGAAATAAAGAATCATCAGACTGTTTATAATAGCATAATAAGTGAGTTAACATTAGACAGTTAAATAGTAAAGAAGCTACCCTTGAACCTATGGTAACCATGAATCCAAAGCCTGCAATGGAAAAAATTACATATCTATCAATAATCACCCTAAATGTATATGGACTGAAAGCACCAATCCAAAGACACAGACTAACGGAGTGGATAAAAAAGCAAGACCCATCTATATTATGCTTAAAAGAGACTCACCTCAAACCCAGAGACATACTCAGACTAAAAGTGAAGGGAGGGAAAACAATATTTCATGCAAACATTAGGGAGAAAAAAGCAAATGTTGGAGTACTTGTATCAGACAAAATAGACTTCAAAACAAAGAAAATAACAAGAGATAAAGAAGAACATTATATAATGATAAAGTGGTCAGCCCAAAAAGAAGATATAACCATAATAAATACCTAGGTGCCCAACACAGGAGCCCGACATATGTGAAACAAATACTAACAGAATTAAAGGAGGGAATAGAAGGCAATGCATTCATTCAAGGAGACTTCAACACTCCACTCACTCCAAAGGACAGATCAAGCAGACAGAAAATAAGTAAGGAGACAGAGACACTGAACAAAACACTAGAACAGATGGATCTAACAGACATCTACAGAACTCTACACCCAAAAGCAGGAGAATACACATTATTCTCTAGTGAATATGGAACATTTCCCAGAATAGACCACATACTAGGCCACAAAAAGAGCCTCAGTAAATTCAAAAAGGTTGAAATTCTACCAACCAAGACCAATATCTCTGATGAACATAGATGCAAAAATACTCAACAAAATATTAGCGAAACAAATTCAAAAATACATCAAAAAGATCAACCATCATGATCAAGTGGGATTCATCCCAAGGATGCAAGGATGGTACAACATTCAAGAATCCATCAACATAATCTGCCACATCAACCAAATAAGGACAGAAACAACATGATCATCTCCACAGTTGCAGAAAAAGCATTGACAAAATTCAACATCCACTCATGATAAAAACTCTCAACAAAATGGGTATAGAGGGCAAGTACCTCAACATAATAAAGGCCATATATGACAAACCTACAGCCAATATTATACTTAACAGCAAGAAGCTGAAAACTTTTCTTTTAAGATCAGGAACAAGACAAGGATGCCCACTCTTCCACTTCTTTTCAACATAGTACTAGAGGTCCTAGCCATAGCAATCAGATAACACAAAGAAATAAAAGGCATCCAGATTGGCAAGGAAGAAGTCTGTCCCTGTCTGCAGATGACATGATAACATACATAAAAAACCCTAAAGAATCCACTCCAAAACTACTAGATCTAATATCTGAATTCAGAAAAGTTGAGGGATACAAAATTAATATACAGAAATCTGTTGCATTCCTATACACTAACGATGAAGTAGCAGAAGAGAAATCAGGAAAACTATTGCATTCACAATTGCATCAAAAAGAATGAAATACCTAGGAATAAACCTAACCAAGGAAGTGAAAGACCTATACTCTGAAAACTACAAGACACTCATGAGAGAAATTAAAGAAGATACCAATAAATGGAAACACATCCCGTGCTCATGGATAGGAAGAATTAATACTGTCAAAATGGCCATCCTGCTGAAAGCAATCTACAGATTCAGTGCAATCCCTATTAAAATACCAACAGCATTCTTCAATGAACTAGAGCAAATTGTTCTAAAACTCATATGGAACCACAAAACACCCCGAATAGCCAAGTAATCCTGAGAAGGAAGAATAAAATTGGGGGGAATTACACTCCCTGCCTTCAAGCTGTACTACAAAGCCACGGTAATCAAGACAATTTGGTACTGGCACAAGAACCCTAGACCAATGGAACAGACTAGAGAGCCCAGATATAAACCCAAGCATATATGGTCAATTAATATATGATAAAGGAGCCATGGATATACAATGGGGAAATGATAGCTTCTTCAACAGCCAGTGTTGGCAAAACTAGACAGCTACATGTAAGAGAATGAAACTGGATTACTGTCTAACCCCATACACAAAAGTAAACTCAAAATAGATAAAAAAAAACCTGAATGTAAGTCATGAAACCAGAAAATTCTTAGAAAAAAACATAGGCAAAAATCTCTTGGACATAAACATGAGCAACTTCTTCATGAACATATCTCCCTGTTCAAGGGAAACAAAAGCAAAAATGAACAAGTGGGACTATATCAAGCTCAAAAGCTTCTGTACAGCAAAGGACACTATCATTAGAACAGAAAGACATCCTACAGTATGGGAGAATATATTAATAAATGACATATCTGATAAGGGGTTGACATCCAAATTATATAAAGAGCTCACACACCTCAACAAACAAAAAGCAAATAAGCCAATTAAAAAATGGGCATAGGAGCTGAACAGACAATTCTCCAAAGAAGAAATTCAGATAGCCAACAGGCACATGAAAAGATGCTCCACATCTCTAATCATCAGAGAAATGCAAATTAAAACCACAATGAGGTATCACCTCACACCAGTTAGGATGGCCAACATCCAAAAGACAAACAACAACAAATGTTGGCGGGGATGTGGAGAAAGAGGAACCCTCCTACACTGCTGGTGGGAATGTTATTTAGTTCAACCATTGTGGAAAGCAATATGGAGGTTCCTCAAAAAACTCAAAATAGAAATACCATTTGACCCAGGAATTCCACTCCTAGGAATTTACCATAAGAATTTAGCAGCCCAGTTTGAAAATGACATATGCACCCCTATGTTTATCCCTGCACTATTTACAATAGCCAAGAAATGGAAGCAACCTAAGTGTCCATCGGTAGATGAATGGATAAAGAAGATGTGGTACATATACATAATGGAATATTATTCAGCCATAAGAAGAGAACAAATCCTACCATTTGCAACAACATGGATGGAGCTAGAGGGTATTATGCTCAGTGAAATAAGCCAGGCAATATATGGAGACAAATGACAACAGTAGCACAACGCCCCAACTTCTCTGAACATAGCAAAGGGAGTTCTAAGAGGAAAGTATATAGCAATCCAGGCCTATTTAAGGAAGGAAGAACAATCCCAAATGAATAGTCTAAAGTCACAGTTATTGAAACTACAAAAGGAAGAACAAATGAGGCCCAAAGTCAGCAGAAGGAGGGACATTTAGAAACACTTTATTTTGATTCCCATTGTTAGCATCAATGTTTCAAGGTTAAGATATTGGCTTTTATTTGTAATATAATATTGCTATTAAAATTCTACCATTTTCAAAGTTAATTATGTAGTTGGCCAGTTAACTGCTGGGGGGACTTGACCTTTCACCCATTTTGGTGAGAATTAATATTATTATATATAATTTTGTCCCAAGAATATTGTTAGAAATGGTTTGTGAAAATACAAATTCAGTTGACTGACTTCAGTAAAGTATTGCTGCCAAATTCTAAATATTATAGAAACAAAGAAGGATTATATTCCAAGGTGAAAATGCCTGAAAAAAGCAAAGCAAAAGTGTGCAAGTATTGGAATATTATTATATTGTTTCTTCAAAGGACTGCATTATAAATTTTTTCCAGACCTAACCCCAAAACAGATTTTAAAGTAGGTTAAATAGTCATGTGCAATAAAACCATTATAATAAGGATTTATAATAACAAAAAACTTGAAAATAAATGAAAGTCATGCATCATTTATGGTTAAGAATAATCTTAAAGTGAGAAATAAATCTTGTTACTGATGAGAAAGTATTGTACTGAGATTCTTGGCAGCCAAAGAAAAAAGGAAATCATTTGCTCAGAAGAGACTATTTTACCTAGCATTAAACTCTGAGGAATTTATGTAAGTTTCTTATATAAAGAAATTTAACTTGCTAGTAAGCAATGAATTAAGTAGCGGTTTTACAAAAGGCACAGAAACTATATTCATATAGTTGAGTTTTACACAAATGTGGAAAAAAAATGCCAAGAAAACAAAATCAGTTTCTTTAAGAGTTTCCACCTGGCTCTCTAACAATCCAATCCATAGGTGGTGTTCTTGGTAGTCTAGTTGATAACAGGAAACAAAGCACTTTCAAAAGTGGTCATCATTCAGTGTTTGAAAGAAAAAGTTTAATGAATTGTTTGGTAAGCAAAGGAGATCACTGATGAGAGCAAGCTGCTGATCTTATATAGGGCTTTGTGAGACGGAGTTCAGGGTTTGGGGAAGCATAAGGTTCAGGGAAGCATATATTAGTAGAAGTGATACAGAAGTAGTTGATTTTTAGTAGCTATGTAAGTGTCTGAAGAAGTGGAAGAGTCTCAAGCTGTGGAAGTCTCTCTAAAAGTCTAAAGGTGAGGCTATTGCTGATTGGCTGACCTTCAGCCATTGGTGATGTCACCAATTAGGTGGTTTTCAGAAACGTGAGTACAGAAGCTGTCAGGGATTGATTGAGACAGATTATAGCCAAAGAACTTTCTTGAGTTTGGGATATTTACAGAGCAGATAATCTAGAAATGGATAGTTACCTCCTCACAGTTGCCTCAGCTAGGATTTTTAAGGACTTCATTAGTAGTCAATTTGGGTTTTATTTCTCACGGAGTCCCTCAAAAACATATGCTCTATGTTTTGATTAGAGGAAAGCAACATCATTTTGGAGACCAGATGTGCGGGTAATAAAGTTAGCATATTGTTATAAAAAGGGAAGAATCTGCGTTAATTGATTTCTCATATACCATCAATGAACAATAGCAATTTGAAATAAAAAATACCATATCATTTGTCTTAGCACCAAAAAACAATAATTAGGCATGTCTAAAAAACAAAAAAGCACAAGATCTATGTGAGGATAACTTATAAAACTAATTAGATAAATTAAAGTCTGCACATGGAATATTCCATATTCATGTACATGAAATCTCAATATTGTTAGAATTTCATATTTTCTCAACCTGATCTATAGATTCAAAGTCCAAGCTAGTGATTTTGTGAATGTTGACAAACTGATTCTAAAGTTAAATGAAAGACAAAAAATGCAGAATAGCCAACACAATATTGAAAGAGAACAACATCAGAGGACTGACACTACCAAATTCAAGACTTCCTATAAAGTTAACAGTAATCAAGACAGTACGGTATTGGTAAAAGAATTGACAAATAGATTACTCCAGTGGAACTGAATAAACAGTCCAGGAACAGATCCACACAAATACACCTGACTGATCTTTGACAAATAGCAAAGGTAACTCAATGGAGAAAGGACAGTATTTCCAGCGAATACGGTTGCAACAACTAGGTGATCACACGCAAAAAAAAAAAAAAAAAAATTTAATCTACCCTAGACCTAAATGTAAAATGCAAAACTGTGAAATTCCTAGAAGATACCATAATAGAAAATCTAGGTGACCTTGAATTTGGCAGTGAGTTTTTAGTGTAAATCCACCCCCATTCCTCCCAAAAAATCAAAGCTTTAAAAAATTAGTCACATTTATTTGGGGCCTTAGGGATGGAAACCCAAATGTATGCTCTGAAGAAGGAAAAGGATTTAAGTTTTTAAAGGCAAAAAGGGAACTCTGAGGGTTCTTGTATGAGTTGTTTTGAAAGAATTAAGATTAGCTAAAGCTATTATAACCTACATTTACCTATATATAATTAGTTGCTGAAGCTGTTCCTTAGACAAAAAGTCTACTTTGTTGCAGGCAACAGATATTTGTCCAGGATGTTTATGGTTTAACAAAATACAAAGTTTATCTTTCTTCTGAGAATAGTCAGATTCAGAGAAGAGGAGGTACATTGCTTTAATTGCCCCAACTCTATTTTATTTCACTCTCATTGTCAGTGTTAATTCCATTTTGTCTACTTTTATATTAGTTGCATACCGAAAGCATGAAACATGAAAGACAAAATTAAATTGAACTTCATTAAAATTAAAACTTCTACTCTGTCAAAAGAATAAAAAGACAAGTAACACACTGAGAGAAAAGATTTGCAAAACACCTATTTGGTAAAGGATTTGTCTCCAAAATATAAAAAGAGCTCTTAAACTTCAACAAGAAAACAAACAACCCAGTTTATAAAATGGACTAAAGGCATGAACAGACATCTCACAAAATAATATGTACTGATGACAAATAAGCATATGAAAGATATTCAACATCACAAATCTTAGGGAAATGCAAATTAAAACTGCAATGACATGCCCCTACACAGCTATTAGAATGGCTAAAATTCAAAACACTGACAACATCAAATGCTAGTGAGGTTGTGGAACAATAGGAATTCTCATTTGTTGCTAGTAAAATTAAAATTTTACAGCCACTTTGGAAGCTTCTTAGAAAATTAAACATACTCCTACCATATGATATAGCAATCACACTCCTTGGTACTTACCCAATAAGTTGAAAACATATATCTACAAAAAATCCTACACACAGATACTTACAGCAGATTTATTTACAATAGCCAAAACGTGGAAGCAACAAGATGTCTTTCAGCAGGCAAATGGATAAATAAGTTGGATATATTAATAAAATGGAATATTATTCAGCAGTAAAAAGAAAAGAACCATCAAACCACTAAAAGACATTCAGGAGAAACCTTACATGCATAATGTTAAGTGAAAGATGACAATTAATGAAGGTTACATACTGTATGAATACAATTATATGACATTTTGGAAAAGGCAAACCTATAGAGACACTAAAAATTTCAGTGGTGGCCAGGGCTTTGGGGGAAGGGCATGAGGGATGAATAGGTGGAGTAGAGGAGATTTTTAGGGCAATGAAACTACTCTGTATACCATAATGTTGGATTCATGACATTTTTGCATTTGTCAAAATCCATCTACTTGTACAACACAAAGAGTGAACCCTAATGTAAACTAGAGTTTAGTTAATGATAATGTATTGATAATAGTTCACCAATTGTAACAAATGTACTACACTAATTCAAGATGTTTAGGAGAAACAGGAAGGAGGCGTATGCAAGGACTCTCTATCCCTACAAGGAAATAAGCTACATGAGTCAAGGAGTCAACAAGTAAGACAAAGCTTTATTCAGGAAGCAGATCTTGATCTGCTTATATGGTCAATACTGCATAATTGATACCCCCAAATTATATTTTAAAAAGCCAACTGGACTCAGAGAATAGATGGCTTATCTTTGGTTCTTCTCTCTATCTTTGACATAGCAACAAACTGCCTCATCCATAAGGTCTTATATATACTCTCCTAGAACCGAGTATAGCCATGAATTGAATGAAAGGCATACATTGTAAAACAATCATAGATGAAGCAGCCTTGGGCATGTGGCATGCCTGAATATTCTGTCAGGAAAATGAGAGAATGCAGAGACAAGGGTAAGATTTAGGCTAAGGATGGGACACTGGGGAAAAGAAAACACTAATACAAATTATGAAGTCCCAGATAGTATAAGAAAACAGACTGAGCTGAATATTGATACAAAAGTGGTAGCATAATATGTTGGGCATTGTATGGGGACTTAGGCAGCTCAATAAGAGGTTGTCAAGGTGCGGGGCGGGGGGTACCAAAAATCAAGCCCAGTTCAGGGAGAAGCTTGCTGGGAGAAGCAATGGAGTTGGGGCCCTGATCCTACATTCTAAAGACAGGCTCAAGTCACATTAGGACCTAGAGTGAAATCTAGTTGCCAGGTATCTCACTGTATATCCATTCTAACCCATCACACGCAGTGGAAACGGAGACTCTAATCCAAGCCCATCAGTTGCTAGGGTTCCTCCCCTCAAGTTTCACTAGACATTTTGTGGACCACACTCTGGTGGGGGAGAAAAGTCTGTGATATTCTGTAGTATTTTGTTCTCATTAATTTTGGAATTAAGTGAAACTAAGACTACAGGTACTAGATCTCCAGTATTGAATGCTGGGCTGAGCAAAGGTAGTCATTTTCTGTAAGTTCTGAAGTGTTGAAGCCCTTGCTAGAGAGGTTATAATTCTGTGGGATTTCTCCATGGGCAGCAGGTAAGCCCAAGAGCACAGACAGAAATGGCTCTGCAAAGGCTGGAGGGCTGGAAGGGAAGAGGGTATATACCAAGAGATTCCTCTGTAACATTTCCTCCTAAAATACATTTTCAATTGTTTGGAGACATCCTGACTCTTTTCCCACTAGAAATTAGAAAGATCACCTCTCTGTGTCCATTGTTCCTCTGAAGTCCAGTTATTTCCAACTTTACTTCCTAACTGTCAAAGCCAGTTCAGAGGAGAGAGTTCAAGGTACATGCTAAATAGGGGCTAGGAGGAGTGTGTGCAATGTGTGTCTGACAAAATCTGTGTCTAACTGAATATAACCATATCATGAATGAATAAAATAGGAAACAAAATATAGCCATTATATTTTGACATTGGTCACTTTCATCCCATGAGAGGCATCAATACCAGTATTTTCAGGTGCCAATCAAGGAACTCCCCTCCACAGATGATAAAAGTCAGACTGATAAGTTTTCATAATATTTTACAGGGACACTCGCTCACTAAATTATAGAAACCTCTTAATTCAATTCCTTTTTTAATTCAATTTTGGTATCATTAATGTATAATCACTTGAACATTATGGTTACTAGACCCCCTATTATTAAGTGCCCCCACATACCCCATTACAGTCACTGTACATCAGCATGGTAAGATGCTATAAAATCATTTACTTGTCTACTCTATAAATACTGCCTTTCATGTGTCACCCGCCGCTGCATTACATGTGCTAATCATAATGCCCCTTTTCCCCCCTTATCCCTCCCTTCCCACCCTTCCTCCACAGTCCCTTTACGTTTGGTAACGGTTAGTCCATTCTTGGGTTCTGTGAGTCTGCTGCTGTTTTGTTCCTTCAGTTTTCCCTTTGTTCTCATACTCCACAGATAAGTGAAACCATTTGATACTTGATTTCTCCATCTGGCTTATTTCACTGAGCATAATACCCTCTAGCTCCTTCCATGTTGTTGCAAACGGTAGGATTTGTTTTCTTCTTATGGCTGAATAATATTCCATTGTGTATATGTACCACATCTTCTTTATCCATTCATCTACTGATAGACACTTAGGTTGCTTCCAATTCACGGCTATTGTAAATAGTGCTGCGATAAACATAGGGGTGCATATGTCTTTTTCAAACTGTGTTGCTGCATTCTTAGGGTAAATTCCTAAGAGTGGAATTTCTGGATCAAATGGTATTTCTATTTTGAGTTTTTTGAGGAACCTCCATACTGCTTTCCACAATGGTTGAACTACTTTACATTCCCACCAGCAGTATAGGAGGGTTCCCCTTTCTCCACATCCTCACCAACATTTGTTGTTTGTCTTTTAGATGTTGGCCATCCTAACTGGTGTGAGGTGATATCTCATTGTGGTTTTAATTTGCATTTCTCTGATGATTAGCAACGTGGAGCATCTTTTCATGTGCTGGTTGGCCATCTGAATTTCTTCTTTGGAGAAATGTCTGTTCAGCTACTCTGCCCATTTTTTAATTGGCTTATTTGTTTTTTGTTTGTTGAGGTGTGTGAGCTCTTTACATATTTTGGATGTCAACCCCTTATCAGATATGTCATTTATGAATATATTCTCCCATACTGTGGGATGTATTTTTGTTCTACTGATGGTGTCCTTTGCTGTACAGAAACTTTTTAGTTTGATATAGTCCCACTTGTTCATTTTTGCTTTTGTTTACCTTGAACAGGGAGATATGTTCATGAAGAAGTTGCTCATGTTTATGTCCAAGAGATTTTTGCCTATATTTTTTTCTAAGAGTTTTATAGTTTCATGATGTTCATTCAGGTCTTTGATCCATTGAGTTTACTTTTGTGTATGGGGTTAGACAGTAATCCAGTTTCATTCTCTTACATGTAGCTGTCCAGTTTTGCCAATGCCAGTTGTTGAAGAGGCTGTCATTTCCCCATTGTATATCCATGGCTCCTTTATCTTATATTAATTGACCATATATGCTTGGGTTTATGCCTGGGCTCTCTAGTCTGTTCCACTGGACTATGGGTCTGTTCTTGTGCCAGTACCAAATTGTCTTGATTACTGTGGCTTTGTAGTACAGCTTGAAGTCAGGGAGTGTAATTCCCCTTGCTTTATTATTCCTTCTCAGGATAGCTTTGGCTATTCAGAGTCTTTTGTCGTTCCATATGAATTTTAGAACTATTTGCTCTAGTTCATTGAAGAATGCTGTAGGTATTTTAATAGGGATCACATTGAATCTGTAGATTGCTTTAGGCAGGATAGCCATTTTGAAAGTATTAGTTATTCCTAGCCAAGAGCTTGGGTATGAATTTGGATTTATTAGTTTCCTCTTTAATTTCTCTCATGAGTGTCTTGTAGTTTTCAGGGTATAGGTCTTTCACTTCCTTGGTTAGGTTTGTTCCTAGGTATTTTTTTTTTTTTGATCCAACTGGGAATGGAATTGTTTTCTTGATTTCTCTTTCTGCTAGTCCACCGTTAGTGTATAGGAATGCAACAGATTTCTGTGTATTAATTTTGTATTCTACAACTTTGCTGAATTCAGATATTAGATCTAGTAGTTTTGGAGTAGATTCTTTAGGGGGTTTTATGTATATTATCATGTCATCTGCAAACAGGGACAGTTTGACTTCTTCCTTGCCAATCTGGATGCCTTTTATTTCTTTGTGTTGTCTGATTGCTGTGGCTAGGACCTCCAGAGCTATGTTGAGTAAAAGTGGAGAGAGTAGGCATCCTTGTCTTGTTCCCGATCTTAAAAGAAAAGATTTCAGCTTCTCGCTCTTAAGTATAATATTGGCTGTGGGTTTGTCATACATGGTCTTTATTATGTTGAGGCACTTGCCTTCTATACCCATTTTGTTGAGAGTTTTTATCATGAATAGATGTTGAATTTTGTCGAATACTTTTTCAACATCTATGATCATGTGGTTTTTGTCCTTTTTGTTGATGTAGTGGATGATGTTGATGAACTTTCGAATGTTGTACCATCCTTGCATCCCTGCGATGAATCCCACTTGATCATGATGGATGATTTCTTGATGTAGTTTTGAATTCAGTTTGCTAATATTTTGTTAAGCATTTTTGCATCTCTGTTCATCGGGGATATTGGTCTATAATTTTCTTTTTTTGTGGTTTCTTTGCCTGGTTTTGATATTAGAGTGATGTTGGTCTCATAGAATGTGTTTGGGAGTATTCCTTCCTCTTCTAGTTTTTGGAAAACTTTAAGGAGGATGGGTATTAGGTCTTCACTAAATGTTTGATAAAATTCAGCAGTGAAACCATCTCGTCCAGGCATTTTGTTCTTTGGTAGTTTTTTTGATTATCGATGCAATTTATTTGGTGATAATTGGTCTATTCAGATTTTCTGTTTCTTCCTGGGTCAGGCTTGGAAGGTTGTACTTTTCTAGAAAGTTGCCCATTTCTTCCAGGTTATCCAGTTTGTTACCATAAAAATTTTCATAGTATTCTCTCATAATTCTTTGTATTTCTGTGGTGTCTGTAGTGATTTTTCCTTTCTCATATCTGATTCTGTTTGTGTGTGTAGACTCTCTGTTTTACTTTATAAGTCTGGCTAAGGGTTTATCTATTTTCCTTATTTTCTCAAAGAACCAGCTCCTGCTTTCATTGATTCTTTCTATTGTCTTATTCTTCTCAATTTTATTTATTTCTGTTTTAATCTTTATTATGTCCCTCTTTCTACTGACTTTGACCCTCATTTGTTCTTCCTTTTCTAGTTTCATTAATTGTGAGTTTAGACTGTTCATTTGGGATTGTTTTTCTTTCCTGAGGTAGGCCTCTATTGCAATATATTTCCCTATAAGGATGGCCTTCACTGTGTCCCACAGATTTTGCAGTTTTGAATTATTGTTGCCATTTATCTCCATATATTGCTTGATCTGTTTTTATTTGGTCACTGATCCATTTATTATTTAGGATCATGCTACTAAGTCTCCATGTGTATGTGAGCTTTTTCGTTTACTTTGTGTAATTTATTTCTAGTTTCATACCTTTGTGATCTGAGAAGCTGGTTGCTACAATTTCAATCTGTTTTAATTTACTGAGGTTCTTTTTGTGGCCTAATATATGATCTATTCTTGAAAATGTTCCATGTGCACTTGAAAAGAACGTGTATCCTGTTGCTTTGGATGGAGTGTTCTGTAGATGTTCGTTAGGTCCATCTGTTGTAATATGTTGTTCAGTGCCTCTGTCTCTTTATTTATTTTCTGTCTGGTTGACCTGTCCTTTGGAGTGAGTGTTGTGTTGAAATCGCCTAAAATGAATGCATTTCACTCTATTTCCCCCTTTAATTCAGTTAGTATTTGCTTCACATATGTTGTTGATCCTGTGTTGGGTGCACAGATATTTAAAATAGTTATATCATGTTGTTGGACTGACTCTTTTATCATTGTGTAATGACCTTCTTTGTCTCTTGTGACTTTCTTTGTTTTGAAGTCTATTTTGTCTGATACAAGTACTGCAAATCTTGCTTTTTTCTCACTACTAGTTGCATGAAATATCTTTTTCCATCCCTTTACTTTCTGTCTGTGCATGTTTTTGGGTTTGAAGTGAGTCTCCTGTAGGAAGCATGTAGATGGGTCTTGTTTTTTATCCATTCAGTAACTCCATATCTTTTGATTGGTGCATTCAGACCATTTACATTTAGGGTGATTATTGATAGGTACATACTTATTGCCATTGCAGGCTTTAGATTCCTGGTGACCAAATGTCCAAGGGTAACTTCCTTACTATATAACAGTCTAATTTAACTCACTTCATATGCTATTACAAACACAACGTAAATCTTCTTTTTTTTTTCTTCCTTTTTCTTCCTCTGCCATTCTTTGCATGTTACGAATCATATTCTGTACTCTTTGTCTATCCTTTGGGTGACATCTATTTAGCCTTAGGAATACTTCTATCTATAGGAGTCCCTCAAAAATGCACTGTAGAGGTGTTTTGTGGGAGGTAAAATCTCTGAGCTTTTGCTTCTCTGAAAATTGTTTAATCCCTTTTTCAAATTTAAATGATAACCTTGACAGGTAGAATATTCTTGGCTTGAAGCCCTTCTGTTTCATTGCATTAAATAAAGCATACCACTCCCTTCTGCCCTGTAACGTTTCTGTTGAGAAATCTGATGATAGCCTCATGGGTTTTCCTTTATATGTGATCTTTTTTCCCTCTCTAGCTGCTTTTAAAAGTCTGTCTTTATCCTTGATATTTGCCATTTTAATTATTATATGTCTTAATGTTGTCTTCCTTGGGTGCCTTGAATTGGGAGATTGCCTTGAATTGCACCTCCATGGCTTGAGAGTCTATCTCCTTCCTCAGATTGGGGAAGTTTTCAGCAATTACCTCCTCAATGACACTTTCTATCCCTTTTTCTCTCTCTTCTTCTTATGGTACCCTATAATGCAAATATTTTTCCACTTGGATTGGTCATACCATTCTCTCAATATTCTTTCATTCTTAGAGATTCATTTTTATCTCTGTGCCTCAATGTCTTTGTATTCTTCTTCTCTAATTTCTATTCCATTTACTGTCTCTTCTACTACATCTAATCTGCTTTTAAATCCCTCCATTGTATGTTTCATTTCAGATATGTAATTTCTTCATGATTGAATCTCCATCTTAAATTCGTTCCTATGTTCTTTAATATTTTTCTGTACCTCCATAAGCATGTTTATAATTTTTATTTTGAACTCTCTTTCAGGGAGATTGATAAGTTTAGTTTCATTTGGCCCTTTTTCTGGGGTTTGTGAGATTTTGGTCTGCACCATGTTCTTTTGACGTTTTATATTTCTGTGTGGTGCCCTCTAGTGCCCGGAAGCTCCAGTCTCTGGAGCTGCTCATCCCCTAGAGTGTGGTTGGGGGTTGTAGGGGAGCAGAGCTGGTTCCTGGGGGGAGGAAAGATCTGTTTTTTGAATCCCATCTGTCCTGCCTGTCTCCAGTGTCAGAGCCAGTGGGCCAAGCACACACATGTTAGCCTCTGTCCTTTTCATCTCTAGCTGTTTATGGCAGGGTGTCACTCTGGCTGGCCTGATGCCAGCACAGTGACTGCCGGTTTGCGAGCAGGTGCCTGCTGGCCAGTAGGAAGGCTCGGCAGGCTGTGTGTCACAGTGGGCGGCCTCAGAGCTGAGTAGGCCACCTGAGGGATGGAGCACCTGAAGCTCCTCAAAGCTCTCAACCAGCTGGGCAGAGTGCGCCAGACAACCTTGTCCAGCTCTCCCTTCTCCCGCACAGCAAACTCCATGCAAACCCCACCCCTTCAGCAGCCCTCTCACTGCTAGGAAGCCTCTCAGACCATCTGCCCTTCCTCTGACACTGAGCGGCCGGGTGTGGTTCCTGTCCTCCACAAACGGCCAAATGTTAGTCTCCCTGGCCCTCTGCCCATCTTAGCTCCCCAACATCCAGAGCACAACACAATACAGGCTGTCGCTCACAAAGCAGATCTCCAGGGCTAGGTGTTCAGCAGTCCCAGGCTTCCACCCCCTCCCTGCTCTGTTTCTGTTCCTCCCACTAGTGAGCTGGGGTGGGGGAAGGGCTTGGGTCCTGCCAGATTAAGGCTTTCGTATGTTACCCTGTTTTGTGAGGTCTGCTCTGTTTGTGATGTCTGTATGCAGTCTGGTTCAGCCTTCTTTCTTCTTGCTATTTTAGGGTTAGTTGTATTAATTAACTATATTTTTGTACTATTTGTGGTTTTGGGAGGAGTTATCCATGTCACCTCTCATGCCACCATCTTGCAGGATTGTGTCTCTCTTAATTCAATTCTACATGAATATTCTAAAACCAGTTCAGTGCCTTTCAATAAATGGCAATCAACACATTTACTGAACTGAATCAAAATGAATGGTTCAATTGAATAGGCCTGTACAAAATAAACGCTCAATTAATTTATTTTTTGTATTAAGGACCTCTTCATTCTAAAATACAGTGATTTAGTACAGTGAAAATTTCAGGTTATCTGAAATAACCTGTAGAAAGAAATAATCAGGAGTTGACAGTATAATAAATTATTGAAACCAGGTCTTAATAATCAGTAGGCAAAATTGAGTACAAAATTAAGTACAAAATTCTGTTCTACTTTTTTCCTGAAATCTAATATGTAAATCTCAGAGTTTTCCAATTCAGACACCACATTTTATTGTATTCTCATTTAGTCTGATGCAACATATACTTGTATACTATATAATATGTGAGGGCAAGGCTATAATTATTTAGTTAAGAAAAAACTAATATAGAATATATAATTCAAAATAAAATATCTGCTTTTAGACTCTGTTCAGAATCAATAGTTAACAATTAAGCCAGTTTAATCACAGCAATGGATCTATTACTCAGCAAGTCTGATGGGTGTGTCTATGCTAATCAAGGACAAAGCCCTTGCTATTCAGGTGTTTGAACAAGTAATTAATTATTCAGGTAATAAGCACTAAATTAAGTCTAAAGAGAGGTGACAGATTATTTGTGTCTCTTCATTCATTTGTCAACAAATTTTTTTTTTTTACCCTTATGTGGAATTTCTCCATTGTTAGCACAATTCCTATCAAATTTTTATATTTTATAAGTTACTGCCATTGGAAGTTTAAAAAATATTTGTAAGTGACCTAGGTCAAAATCATTTTAGTGATTCCCTTATAATGTTCAGGAAGCATTTAAACAAAGAAAGAACACCTCAGAACATTATAGATTTATTCATTAACAGGTTACATTAATGTTATTGCCTACAGGTGTTCCGGTAGACTAAGTTTTGGTAGCTGTGCTAGCACAGAACAAAACAAAAAAATAGCTGAAATATACAAATCCATTAATGTTTCAGAAAGGCACTGGAAGGCTTTCATATTTTATAGACTATGTAGTTTAAAATTTGATTAGTTCAGCCCAATATTATTCATGTTCTATATCACTCCTCAGTGAAATACCAAAAATCTCACCTTGTAAATATTTCAGTGAGCATTTTCTAATTTTAAAAATTAAAAAGATTATCAAAGGTATCAAGTGTAAGTTGTGTTAACCATATATAAGGATTCTTCAGTTGATGAAACTCTGAGAGAAAGGTTTTTTATGGTAAATAATATTAACTGAATCAAATATTTCACGTGGCTCAGGCTCAGAGATGCTCATAAAATACATCTATGTATAGTGATACCTGACATAAACAAACATACATCAACATACAGTGTTACAGGTATATTAAACAAGAAAAACTAGGAAGCTTTGGAGTACTCATCCTCACTTTCCCTAAACAGGTACCTTCATCCATTACCTTCCATGAGTTCTTCAGCTTCTTAATTTCCTAGCAGTTGGGTGTGACCATGTTACTAAATTCTAGACACTGGAATAAATATCAATGCAACTATGTGTCACTATAAGATCTGGCCCCTAAAAACATCCCACATATGATCCCCTCTGTCTTTTTCTCTTTATGTCTGGCTGAAATAGAGATGACCCTCCCGCCTTGCTGTGGAGACTTTGGAAGCTACATGTTAAAGATGGCAGAGACTTCATCAACCTGGTCATTGCATAGCCTCATGGAGGAAGGCCAGCAAGCCAGCCTGGGGAAACAACCAGTACTCACAGCAAGCAATAAGCTTCTTTGGGTTTGAGTTACCGTACATATTGGCATTACTGTACATATGTTACTGTAATATCAATTAACTAACTATATCAGTTAACTAGTACATTGAGTTACTGTACATACATAACTATATCAGTTAACTAACACATTGTCCTAACACATTGTCCAACATGTGGACGATCTAAAGTTAGTCATGCCCACTTGTATTTGTTCTCAGACTTGCTTCCTTAGAGGGCATATTCAAAAAACTAAAACAGCTCTTAGTTACTTGAGATGCAAGTGGAGGAACTTATGTTGGACTTAACTTGGATTTTCCTATTATCAAGTCTAAATGCTCTCTGCAAACCTCCTTCTCGATGTCTTCCCCATTTTCCCTGTCTAACCACAGACCAATTTTATTTATTCCCATTTCCAATTTAGGCCTTTCTTTTTTTTCTGCCCTAGGACTTACATAAACACTTTATACTTTTGACACATTGTCCATAATTATCATGATTTCCAGTCGTGTTTTACCGATAGTCCTCCTTTTCTGGAATTCTAAAATGCATCCTGTTTGCTTTATCTACCCTGAACAACTGGTAATGTTATATGATATACTTTTCATCAATTTTGAGCTTGTCTGAAGGAAAAGAAGACATTTTCTTCTACATCAGAGTATATCCCTGGATTACACGGCAAGTAAACAAGTGAAGCACAAGGTGTAGCTACACTGAGAGGCAGAGAAATGGGTGTTAGTGGTTGACCAGGGAATCCAATTGGTCAATTAGCAAGACCAGTTCTCAGCATCCCCAGGTTAGTGTTACTTCCACAGTTCTTCTGCTCCTATACATTCTTAAATAAGCCAACTCGACTGAGTTTAATTAAATAAAATTTATAGACACTGAAAATATATTAAGGATCAAAGAGGATACCAAGAAGTAGAGGACAGAGTCCTTTCTCACTAAATTCTTAAAGCCTAATTAGAGACACAAGATACACATGTAAATATTTATGTTGCAGGACAGTGTAATTAAGTACCAAAATATATTATGCAGACAATACAAGGTCTTGGGGGTCAAAGATAGATTAATATGAAGTGTTTCCTTCAAGAGACATTTCAGGAAGCCATAAAAAAGTGAGAAAAATTGAATCATATCTGCTTTATCTTTTCCTGTATCCTAAATGGTTTATTTTTGCCTCTACTCTGTACAATAGCATGCATAATTGTATCAGGTGCCAGGAACTAGAAAGTCTCCCACCTGTTCACAGATACAGTCTCTCTAGAAAGGAGAATTCAGAGACAGACTCAGAGAGTGTAAGCTCTAGCTGGCTCTTGTCTTCATTATGAGTTCTCCCTTAGGCAAAAGCTATAAAAAAGCACATCACTTAAGTATCTGGAACATAATGAAATGATATGTTTTTAAAAGGTCAGGATGCCAGAATGCAACATAACTATTGTATTAAACTCATATGTTTTTTAAATAAGTTACCTTAAAATCTTTGTATAGAATCACAGTTAAATGCTATATAAACTGACATTACTGAGCCCTTGAAAAATGGCATTCTAGCAAAATCCAACCCACCCCCAGAGGTCTAAGCTTATATTTCTCATCTCAAGGGTCTTCCATTCCCAAAGAGTTTCCTTTTGGGTTATAAAGTCTTACATAGCACAGTGTTTTAGATCAAAACAGCTCAAAGAGCCAAATACAAGGATCTATTTGGAATTCTAGAAATTAAAATATTTAGTCTAAAGCCACCCATCCACTCCAGTAAGTGTCTGGCTTTAACTAAGAATGTATTTCATTTGGCTGGGTGCTTGTCAACTGAGCTCTTTCCAGTGGAGCCTACGTTCCCCTACAGGGTTGTCTAGCAGAAAGTGACATTTGTAATGCCATCAACACACTCAGGTTGTGAAATATTAGTGATCATCCAAAAGCTTGAAGGTGAAACTTTTCAATGGTTTATCAAAAAAACAGATTACCAAAAAATTAATGATTATTTTTGAAAGTTTCAGATTTTAAGTCAATCCTTCATAATTTAGTTATGATTATTTGTGTTATATTTTTAATACACTGAAGATGATTTAGTTCTTTACTTAAAATTAAATTATACAAAACTATGCCCCATCTGTACTAATATCCTGAAATGTTTCACTCCCTTGCTCCCTCTTGCCAGCACACACACCCTAACTCCAAACTCCTACCTCTCATTCAAGAGTCAGCTCAAAGCATCACCCCTTTGGGAAGACTTTCTTAGGCCCTCAGGCAAAATGAGACATTCTAACCTTTGTATTCGCCTGTTATATTGCATAGACCTTCATGTAACAATTATAATAATGCATTATATGTATGTATTTTTCCACTAGGCTTCCTTGAAGGGAAATGGAAAAATACATAATCTTATTCATCTTTGCTTTCCAGAAACCAGTAAATGGTTAGCATGGAAGAGGAATTTAATGTTTTCCAAAGAATGTGTAAATGAGTGAAAGTAAATTCTTGTTTCCTTAACACATGATTATAATATTTAGCATGCTTTCCAGCCCACAAAAGTTTGGAGGAAAAATGGATTTGAAAATTCTATTGACATTAATTCTGTAATTTATTCTTCCATTCATTTGTTTAGTAAATATATTTTAGTGCCCAGTACATGCCAAGCACTTTTAAAAGAGCTGAAGATATAGAAATAGTCTTTGTTTTTGATCTTGAAGTTCACTCTCAAATTGTTTCATGTGTTTAAATATTTGCAAAGTGTATTACTGCCAAGTGGTGAAGCAGTACTTAAGCAGTCATGGGTGGCAACTGAAAGGTTGCCTTGCCAAACTTGCACAAGTTCAATAGGTAAGGAAACAAGGAGTCCAAATGGATTTAGACCGTGTACTACTTTTAGCAATAGAACCACCTTACTTCTTATCCCAAGCCTCAGTTTTCACATGGTGATGTGACAAGAGCCAGATAGTGTCCACACACACAGTGGGGATCCATTCCAGAAGAGGAACCCTGAGAATAGAAGATGCTCATCCTTTGCCAGGACTACTGGAAAATCTGCCTGTAATCTCCTCTGGAGAGAGGTATTGTCCTTATTACCCTGGAATATAAGCTAATCTCTCTGGAGAAAGAGGATGGTGTCTCTATCTTTAATGCTGGAATGAAAATAAGGTGCCCCAGAAAGAGTCATTGGCTCCACCTTTCCAACGCCATCTGCTAATATAAACATTCCTGAAAAATCAGTTTGGAACACTTGGCTGATAGTGCCTAGACATATGGAAATGTGGGATTTATGGAAAATTGTCTCCTAATAGTCTTTTATGGTATATTATAATTATTCATACTTTAAAATAAAATTGTCTCTCTTTTAATTGTATGTAATATAATCTAAATAGTATCATAATTTGATACCAATTGTCATCTCCTTAAAGATTATATGAACAAACTCTTCTGACAGGTTTTAATTGGTCATTTTCCTCTTTGAATTCATATTTTCATTCCACTTCCAACATGAAATTTAACCATTAAAACTTCATACTTGAAAATATTTTATTAATGATTCTACTATGCTTATAACTCAAATTTATTTTATCTTTTGTG
The DNA here is from genome assembly GCA_029783875.1 of Phataginus tricuspis. NCBI lineage: Eukaryota > Metazoa > Chordata > Mammalia > Pholidota > Manidae > Phataginus > Phataginus tricuspis. The sequence goes on from JAQQAC010009165.1 coordinate 43,715,965, forward strand.
GCCATAAAATTCTAAGCATTAAAAATGCTCTGTAGTTATAATTGCAATGACACTACTACTATTTTAACACATGTAAAATTAAAATTTTATTGGAGATGTGGTTTTGATGAGATGAATGAGGCTTTAAAAATTAGTTTAAGTATCCATTCGTGAGTATCATCCATTGCTAGGTGAAACAGATTCAAGATCTATTCCAATTTTTCGTATTTATAGATTACTGAAAAACTTTATGCAAATTTTTATGCTAGAAATCACATAATGCAAAACAGTTTTAGTGATCTAACAGCTCACGATAATTTAAAAGGAAAACGATGGAAAACATATGACTTGCAAAAGGATTTGTTATATGGTCATTAAAGTATATAGTTTTCAGTTTATAAGAAGTACAAAAAAGGATTAAATCAGCAAGTCTGGATTATCTAAACCCTTAACATTCTAATGAATGTTTGTCCCTTGCCCAGATCTTCAAAAGTAATTTCTATGCCTTTGGAATATCCTGTCTGTTAAGTGTCTTTGTTTACCTGGGAGCCTTGAGCAACTCAGACAGTCTACGCTAATGATATGTTATATTGAAAAGCTTGAGTCATGTAGTACCAGCTTGACTTCTGATGTGGCTGAATACTAAGATAATCCATGCAGGCAGTCAACTTTCCCTGTGCAACGATCCTAGTAAAAACCCTGGACACCAAGTCTTGGGTGAACTCCCTGGTTGGCAATGTTCCATGAATGTTATCATTCATTATTGCTGGGAGAATTAAGTGCTGTCCACATGACTTCACTGGGGGAGAACATGCAGAACCTTATGTCTGGTCTTTCCAGGCCTTTGCCCTACATGCCTTTTTTAGTTGATGGTTTTAATCAGTATCCTATCATTGTAATAAATCATAAACATGAGGAGGATAACAGCTTTTCTAAGTTCTGTGAATCCTTCTAGGAAGCCATTGAATGGTCCTGTAGACTGTCAGGTATAATACCAAAAAGGATTTTAGCAAAACTAACAGAGGACTGTTAATTATAGCAACTACTCCTTCACTTTGAGACATTACATTTGTGAAACCTAAAATTAGACAAAACTATGTTTTAAAACACCCCTTTAAAACAAAAATTTGCATATTCAACTTTCCTTAAGCTTAAAGGTCAATATATTTGTGCCAAATTTTAATTTTCTAGATATCTCACAATGCCCTAAAAATGTGACACAGGAACACAGGAAGATTCTAGAGAATCTAGATCTACCCAGAGTCTGTCTAGAATCTGCATCTCACAGATCTAGAATAGCATACTGGCATCAAAAATCAAAAAGAAATTAATTGAATTTTTCTTGAGTCAGGGCATTCTAAAAACATTTTTCCTTAGATAGCTATTTAAGTAGTGTTTTTTTTTTCAAAGCAGACACTACATCATACGAAAAGACAAGAAAGTAGTAAACCATTAGGAAGCCCCAAGTTTATTATATAAGTTCTTGTAATAATGATTAGTGTCAAGTACATTTTTTACAACAGAATCTACAATATAAACTCAAAACCAACTTGGTTAATTTAAGTCATGTAGGTAATAGAAAGATAAATGAGTATTTAAGAAATGAAAAGTAGTTGATGAATGATGTAAGAAGATTTGTGCACAGGTACTATAAACATAATTTTCTGGAAAAATTTAATGAAAGGGTTTCTCCTATGATTCTAAATAACTAATTGTGAAACTATAACACAAAGTGAGCTCTGATACATGTTGCTTCTTAGCACTGATCTGTTGCAGTAAATCTATTTCTGACTGAATTCGCACCAACTCTGCAACTAAGGCGGAGACCAAGACCTGAGGGTGTAAAAGCACTCACCAAGCTCATGCTTATTCCTGAGAATGAGGAACATGCCAAAGCACACTGCATTGCAGACTGTACTTCCCAACATGTTCCAAATCTTAATACCCTATTTTTGACTTAGATACAGAGGTACATACATAACATGTGTAGCCTTGAGTTTGTCACCTAGATGAAGTGAAATGCTGCTACTGTCACTATTTCTTTAGGACTCACTTCATTCTGTTCTCATGATACATTTCCTCAGGTGTAAGCATTCTTTGACACTAGATGCTGGGGTATAAGTAGCAAAGTTTTTTTAAAAGTATTATTCCCATTACCCAATAATACTATATACTGTATCTGAATTCAAATTATCTCAACATGGATAAAAAATACCCATTTTTAATCCCATATTTTTCCTTAATAAAAATTTATCTAAATTAGAACATAAAATGCTACCCTAAGTTCATGGTGACATGGGTATAAATAGCTTCACAGACCCTCTAGTACTGCCACAATGTAGTAGCTCCATGCCTCCCAGTTGGTCTCTCACAGTGAAAATACAATGGACCTAACAAATAAGCAAAGGAGGCTAAAAGCTGGGAAGAAGAAAGCAGACTACCTAGGAACGTCAAGATCTAATGAACAATATGGCAGTGAGTTCTCTGCATTTCCTTCATGCCTGTATCCCAGATAGGCCACTGAGTCTCCAATCAGGACCACCAATAGGCACAGATTTTTTAAAGCTCCAAGAAAAGTTTGCTTATACTAACTACATTATTTTCTAGAAGACTGCTGTTTATTCTAGACATAGTAAGCTCAAGTTTGAAGAACCACTTACTCTTAGAAGACATCAGCAAGAACATAAATATTAGCTCTTCACCTCCCACTTGGAAAAGTTATAAAGTATTTTTTTGTCTAGATCAGGTTTCCACTCTAGCTTTAATTACAATCTCCCAGAGTACTGGCTAAAATAGATTGCTGCTATTCGCAACCAAAGTCTCAAACTCTAAATGACCTGGAATGAAGTCCAAGATTTTACATCTAAAAAAGCTAATACCAATGTAATGCCAAAGGTAATACCAGTCTGAGACCCATTCTCAGAACCACTGACCTAAACCAAGCAATGCTCAGCCTAACTAACTGTGAAGTTTATGAATTCCCATAGACAGTATAATTTCAGCCAGAAATGCCAGATAAAAATGTACTCATGATGGAGAATAGTAATACATGTGTATCTTGCAGGAACAAAGACATGATCCTATGGGTGGATAATGTGGTTTACCTGGAAGGTAGAGAATGTTTCCACTGCCTATCATTTTGAGAAGAGATAGGTATGGGAGTAGGAAATGGGCGTATAGAACAGTGAGGTTACTTCCCCTTAGAGCATCTAGCCTGGTGAGGACTTTTCCCCTGAGAGCATACAGCATGTTAAAGACATTTCTCCAAGGCTGAATTCAAGAAGTATGGAGATGAACCCCTAAAGTATGAGAGTTAGTTAGTCTTTAAAAGGCTGAGTGAGCAGCACCACCATCTGAGGAAAAGAGTTAATAGCAGACATTCTGAAGTTAGAGAGTTGATCCCCACTTAGGATAAGAAGACAGTGGTTTTTGATTTGTGAAGTGACAGAAATACCTAACTGATCCTATCTCAGCACTTCTGGTACTACCAGTAACCATGGAAATAGCTTAGAAGGGAGTTGAAATATGTGGACACTAAAAATCAGATAATTTGGGGAGTCTGAGGGCAAGCCAAGGGATTATCCACACTCCAAGAACCACAATAGCCCCTGCAGATATGTGAGTCCTCTAGGCGTCATGACATCAGTAATTCCATACTAATTCTATGTCAGCAGGACTAAACCCAAAAGTCACACCCACTGTGTGGCAATAGATGTCATGGCAACAGACTGGTGAGACCCCAGGGTTCTTTCTGGTGCAAAAATATGAACTGCTTTGGGACTGTGTGAAATTCTGAACTTCTTCAGCAAATTAAGGATAAGAGGTAACCCCAACAGGGAGATAGATTTCCTGACAAATAAGGAAGTTGGGTACTGAAGTGGTTAATTGAAAAAATTAAGGAGATGTGACCAAATTGGTGTTCTGAATTAGTGGAGCAGTTCATACCAATTACATGGCTGTTGCTAAATTCCCTGTGGCTGGTTGGCTCATTGGTTAAATCATGATGCTAAGAAAAAATGGAGAGGACAGTTAATTTTGTACTTGAAAAGGCTAGTTTTGATCATGTTCACAGATCTTGGGTTATCCCCTAACACTAAAATGACAAGCATTTTACAAAAGGACGGTGATAATCCAAAGTAGGAACTTGAAGCGATCATGGCTGATGAGTGCAAATTCATTACCATGGCTAGAACAAACAGCTTAGAAATGTGCCTGATGTCAGTGGGCAGTTGTATCATCTTGGTATCCCAATTACAGCACCATCTGTAAAAACAGTGCTCCAAATTGACTGAGAAATGCCATTTTTACTCTTACAGAGTCCTTGAAATTCATTCAGCAAATTTACTATGTAGTAGATAGAGTATTCTCCATTTAATTCTTATAACAACCATATGAGACAGATATTACCCTCCAATTACAGATATAGGAAGCATTTAGAGAGATTATGCAATTTAATTTGATTGTAATTTGAAAATTTTTCTAAAAGAAAGTTCTGAGTTATTAGGATGATGCTATCAAAACACGTTTAATTTCATCTATTTAATATGGATTCCATTGAGTTTAATCAGTGCAAAAGCCATGAAATAACCAAGATAAGAATTTCGTCAAACTAACTTGCACCCATGTAATTATAAATTAACATTATGCCTGATGAGACTCTTTGGAGTAGTGTCACCTAGGTCTACAAACCTGTGTATGACGTTTACCTGGAAAAGTTTTTTTAAATGATAGATTCCCAGTTCTACCCAAGAGCATTAATCTATATATTATTAAAACTCCCCAAGTTTGATACGCAGCCAAGCTTAGAAACCAATAATTTATTCTGTTCTTTGTCCCAAAGAGCTGGAATAAGCAAACATGGAGAGAGGGGCCCAAGGGGTGCTAGAGGTTTTGTTAATATAGCAGAAGTGGAAGGTTAAAAGCCCTCCTCCTTCGAATCACATATATATTGAGTAGAGTGCCACAAAGGGTTCTTTTTCAAATTTTTATGGAAGAATAATAAATACAATAAAATGTGCAAATCAGAAGCATAAACAATGAATTTTTACAAACTGAACAACCCTATTAAAATAGCACACATAGATTAAGAAACAGAATACACCATCCCAGAAACCACCCTTAGGCTTCTTTCCTGTCACTACCCTCCCCACTTTATCCCAGATAACCAGCATTGGATAAAATAGGATAAATTAATTATGACAGGTTTTGTATCTTTATAAATGAATTACACAGTACATCATTGTTACCTAGCTTCTTTCACTGTTGTAGATGGTTCGATCTCATTGCTGTGTAGGATTCCTTAATTTATTCATTCTATGCAATAATTTAGTTATCCATTCTACAGTTGAAGAACATTTGGGTAGTTCTCATTTTTTGGCTTTTACAAAAAGTGCTGCTATGAAGGTTCATGCACATAGCTTCTTGGAGAAATAACTGATGCTAGGGCTTAGGTAAAGAACATGCAAGATAACACAGGAGTATTGTATAATGCCAGAAAGCGAGGAACTGCTCAAAATCAAAGTGATCAGGATATGTTAAAGAGACCCAAGAACCAACAGAAAAAATTCTTAATGGCCAAAACTGGAACAATTTGAGCAATAAAATATATACATACTATTGAATTATAATCCAATGAAAAATATAAGCACAAAGAAAAGTCCATATTGATGTAAATAAATGACTGAACAAATAAATGAAAGTGAAGAGACAAATCTCCAATGCAAAAGAGTTTTAAGTAATTTAAGCTGATACTCCCCATTCAAGGAGGTGGAGAGCAACACCCTACCTTTTAAGTGCAAGCTACCCTTAATGACTTGCGTCCAAAGAGTAGTACAGAAGTGGAAGTAACTTTACAGTGAAGAAAAATGGCAAGAAGTACCTTAGCTAGGAGAGAGAATGAGAAAGAGAAGTTTCAATGAATTGGTTTATGTGATTATGGCAAGTCCAAAATCTAAAAGGCAAGCCAACAATCTAGAAATTCTCAAAAAGGAGTTAAAGCCCGTAAGTGGAATTTCTTCTGCCGCGGAGAAACCTCACTTTTGTTCTTAAGGTCTTTCAATTTACTTGACGAAGCCCACAGAGATCATTAAGTATAATCTTTTCTTAAGGTCAGTTTATTCTATATGTTAACCATATCTGCAAATTATCTTCACAGCAACCCCTAGATTAATGTTTAATTGAAAAACTTTGTACCTAGCCAAGTTGACACATAAGACTAACCATTATAATGAGAAGCTGTCAGTCCAGAAGAGTCTAAAGAAACATGATGACCAAATGTAACACAGTGTCCTGGATGTGATTCTGGAACAGAAAAATGATATTAGGAAAAACTAATGAATCTAAATAAAGTATGAAGTTTATGTAATAATACTGTCTATATTTGTTCATTAGTTTTGACATATATACCATCATAATGTAAGATGTTAACAATGGGGAAATTGGGTGTAGAGTATGTAATAACTAACTCTCTGTGCTGTCTTTGTAACTTTTCTGTAAATGTAAATTTTTCTGTAAACTCATAAAATAAAGTTTGTAATGTAAAAATTTATGAATTAGCATGTCAATGAACATTTAAAAACTGAAGTAATTTCATTTATAAAAGAGACATACATGAACTCAAGGAAAGATACTGATAGACAACAGGTGATGCTGGCCAGACAATTATCTGATATAAAATGGGAACTGGTAGAAATCAGGATTGAAATAGAAAAGCCAAACCATTTCAGAAATGAAGAATAAATAACAAGGAGTGTACTGAGGAAAGCACAGTAAGCAAGAGAAGACAGAAGTGAGGAGAATAAGAAAAAAGAAATAGAAATAAAATGATTTTTTAAAAGTAGAGAGATATAGAAAGGATAAGCAAAATACTTCCAATATGCAGATAGCTAGGATCTTTGAAAAAAAAATGAAACAGAACAAAAGCTTTACAATATAATTCAAGAAAGTGACCCTGAAAAAAAAAATTACTGACAGGATATTCAGTTTACAGAAAGAAAATGATGCAAAATGATCAAAATCAAGAAACACCATTAAAAATTAATGTGATTTTCACTAAGAGGGAATCCTTTAGGCATCCAGACCAAGAAAGAAAGAAAAATCAAGTCATTTTTAAAGACAATAAGACCACTTTAGCATGAGTTATCTTCACTTTGAAGGACAACAGAACATCACCAAGATAGTGGTGAAGGAAGAAAACAAGAGAAAATGATAAACCAAGAATTTTATACCCACCCAAGCTGTAAGTACCCAGTTTTACAAGTTTCAGACAAAATGTTTTGCATTCTCAAGAGAACAGGAAATGTTATTCACATGAGTCTTTCTTGCGGAAACTATTAGAGGACAAAATCAGCCTACTTCACTCAAAAAAACAGCAGAGAAAGAGCAACAAAAGGACTAGTGGCTAAAAACCCCAGTAAAATATAACATATATCACTAATACTTTGGGTTTTAAAATCATCTTTAATATACATTTATAACATAAGAGGAGTGATATCAGAAATTAGCTGGTTCCTGATTTTAAAGGGAATGTTAGTATTTGCCTTCACTGTCTATGTAGCCTATAGATTATTGGGGGTGCTTTTACTTGATGAAGAAATTATTTTCTCTTCCTAATGTACTATGATTTTTTTCATCTGTTGATTTTGTAGAGTTTTTCTGCATCTATTTTTATTTTTATATATGTTCTTTCTTCTTTAATCTTCTTGTATTCCTGAGTTAAATCCTACTTGGTCATATTACTTTAAGTCATTTATACATTACTGCTTTGAGTATGTACTCATTTATTAAGGATATTTAAAATTCTCTGACAATTTTCCCTTTTATTAACTCTACTTACCTAATTTATATATATATATATATATATATGACAGAGATCCTGAAGCTTGCAGAAAATTGAGACTGCTGATGTGTTGATATGTAAATGTCAACCACTGTTCAATTTTTAATGGTTATGAATGTGTGTAGATATTTATAACTCAGGTTTGATAAATTTTATTTTTCTAGAATATTTCCCATTTTATTCTGTTATGAATTTATCATATACAGTTGTTTCCATTGCTCCCTTATTATATATGTGTTTATGAGTCATGTCCCTTATTTTACTCCTAACATTATTTTATAACTGAGATTTTTAAGCTGACACATAGTAGTTTCTGGGTAAATCACTAAAGCATAGAAATATAATGTATAAATTGCAAACTTGAAGAAGAATAATAAATAAAATAGAAAAAAGTCAATCCAAAAGAAAGTAGGAAAGGAGAAAAATGGAACCCACAGTAAAGTGAAACTAGAAAAATCACAAAATAGGACATAAAAATAAGTTTGTAAGTTATAAAAAATATGAACAGATAAAGCTTACAAAGCTAAGCATTAAACCTGAGATATAAAGAAAAGAATTAGAATATAGTTGACCCTTGAAGAACGTGGGGGTTGAGGTGCCAATCCCACCCTGCCACACAGTTGAAAATATGCATATAACTTTGACTTCCCAAAAATTTAACTGCTGATAGCCTAATGGTGACCAGAAGCCTTACAAATAAACAGTCAATGAGCACATAGTTTGTATATATGCATTGTATACTGCATTCTTACAACAGAGTAAGCTAGAGGAAAGAAGATGCTTTTCCAAACTGTAATAAGTCCCCCCAAAATATTTCAATATATTTATTGAAAAAAACCTACAGTTTTTTCTGTGGACGTGCACAGTTCAAACCCATGTTGTTCAAGGGTCAATTGTAAATCCAAAGTATATGGAAGGATATAACAAAAATAAGAACAGAATTAGTATTAATGAATGTAAAATGAGGGTACAACAGAGTTTTAGAAAGGGAGAGGCCAGTACTCTAAAACACTAACAGACAAAACTCTGGTGAGAGTGACCAAGAAAAAAAAATAGAGGGTGCAGATTAACACATTCGGAATAAAGAAAAGTTAATTACAGATAAAGAAAAAATTTTAATGTAAGAGGACTTTATTAATAAACCAGTAAACATGCAATAGCAGATAAGATGTCAAATTCCATATAAGTTAAATACTGACTCAAAAAGAAATAGAAAGCCCTTCTATTTCCAAAAAACATTACATAATTTGAATAAGAAGCTAAAACCATGTCTGTCTCCACAAAGAAAACTTCAGAACCAGAAAGTCCAATAGATGAATTCCGACAAACTTTTAAGGAATAAATAATTCCAATTTAATAAACTTTTCCTAATACACTATGTAAAGAGTTTTACAGAAAAGATGCCCAATTCCTGAATTGTTTATGAGATTAGTATAACTAGAGACCACAACCAGATGAGTACAATATGGAAAAGAAAATAATCTCACTCATGAGCACATATTCAAAATCATAAAATATATAAAAGCCAACTTCTGAGTTATGTAAAAAATATAATATATCATAGGCAAGTTTTTTATGCAAAGTTGGTTTAACTTCTTAAAAATATATTTATCACATCAATGGATTAAAGGCGAAACCAATAGAATCTCATCAATAATAAAGAAAAGTTATTCAATAAAATTCATTACCCCTTTATAATGTCACCATATAAAAAACAAACAAAACTTATAAAACCAGTCAAAGAAAAGAAGTATCTTAACCTGATAAAATGGTAATATATTTTTTTCAAATTTGTATAGCAAACAGAAATAAGGCTAGATGTGTTATAAAAGGCTTTATCTATGGGTTAAGCTAAGAATTTTGAACTTTTTCAGGGACATTATAGACTAAAGGATTTCAAGTAGATTATATATTCATTTTGAAAAGATATTTCTATGGAATACACTAGAGGGAAACTAGATTATAGGTAGCAGTCTTCAATCTAGTGGTTGGATTGTGATATATAATTCAAATACAGAGGAATTGGTAAGAGATATTAAAGTAAAATATATTTACTTGTAAAGCATTGCTTGTGAAGGGAGATAGAGTAGCAATAGCTAAGATGTTTAGATTTATGGAGTGAAGTCTCATGTGGAGCTTGGGCATGTAAATAGAGATACCCTTCAGGCTGCTGTGTGTGCAAGTGCAAAGCTCAGAAGAACTGTGAGTAACAATAAGTATAGTTCTTGAAGCCATTCATTTAGTTAAGGTCCAAAGAGAAACTACAGACATATGTTTAAAAGAAAAAGAAAAAAAAGAAGACAAGCACAAAAAGCAACTACAAATGAAATCCGAGAACTAGAGAAGACTTTTGTGATTAAAGGTTTTAGGAAGAAATTGCTCAACAGTGTGAAATACTTAGCTCCCTTTTGCTGCCTCTTTCTCACCAATCACAAATCATCAAATCACACAAGATTTTTAGCAAGGACTATTAATGCATGTATGTGATAAGCACTATCAGAGCAGGTAAAGAAAAAAGCAGATGTTTATTCCCATCTCTTATCTTGACTTAGTAGAAAGCTGGTTAGCTTCATGTGTCCCTCAGCAGAGTAAAATAGCTGCCATTATGGAGGCATTGATTGGGACAAAGCTTCTATGAAGTGAATTATACCTAAAAATACAACAGCCCTTTGGAAAATGTTTCGCACAGAAAATGAGACAAATAATACAAGTGCAATCCTGAATGGACCTCCAATTACTGAGCTTGATAAAGAAAATAGAACCCAACCACAGCAAAATATTAGGATAAAGGTGCCATAAGTGGCCAACAGCAAAAGCCCCCAAGAGAGATTAATGCTGAGTCATTTAATTCCACTTAAGAGCTAATGAAGAGCTGTTTTTTTCTCTCTTTTTCTCAGAAAAAAGAAACTGCAACATTGATAAAAAGAGGAAAATAGATTCTATGTTATTGTTTCAGCAGCCATCACTTAATACCATTCAGAACCCAATCCTACTCCTGAGAAATGACTTTTTAACAGCTTTATTGAGGTTTAATTGACATACAATAAACTGCACATACTTAAAGTGCACACTTTGCTAAGTTATGATATATTTACACACTCATGAAACCATCACCACCAAGATAATGAACATATCCGTCTCTCTCAAAAGTTGCTTCGTGTCCCTTTGTAAACTTTTGTTCCTCCCTCCTTTTGCCAAGATCCCCCCTTATTTCCAGCAAGCTGCTGATCTAATTTCTTTCACTAGAGATTAGTTTGTGTTTTCTAGAATTTTATGCAAATAGAATCCTATATTATATTAGTTTCCTAGGACTGCCATAACAAAATACCACGGACCAAATGACTTAAAACAGAGAAATTTATTCTCTAACAGTTCCAGGACTAGAAGTCTGAAATCAAGGTATCAACAAAGCTGTGCCTTCACATGGCCTTCCTCCCTGTGTTTCCCCTATGTCTCTGTATGTTCCCAAATCTCTCTATTTATAAGAATATGGATAGCTGAATAATCCAGGAAAGACTCCACCTCCAAATAAGGTCACAAGTGAGAGGAGTGAGGACTTCAATGTATCTTTTTGAAGTCACAATTCAACCCTGTGGTCCTTCAAAATTCATGTGCTTCAAGTACAAAATACATTCACCCCTCTCCAATTTCCTCAAATGTCTTGACCCATGACAACAGCAACCCTAAACACAAGATCTCATCACTTCTAACATACAATGGAGGGACAGGTATAGTATAGACACGCCCATTCCAAAAGGGAGAGATAGGAAGTCATGGTTCCCAAGTGCATCTCAAACCCAGCAAGGCAAATCCCATAGGTTTCAAGGCATGAAAATACTTCTTTGTGGCCTGATACTCAGCACTCTGTGCCTGCCGCTGGCCCTGACCTCTGTGTCTAAGGAGGCCCCTTATCCCAACCTCTGAGCCACCTCAGTGGAATTCTCTTCTTTTCTTGAAGGATAACACAAGTTTGTAACTGAGCAGCTCTAATGACCTATTTCCTGCTGTAAAATCCAAGTCTGACAGTCTTCTTTCATTTTATTCCATCTCTATCCCCTTCAAGCTGGCAATATTTTTGGTGGTATAATATTCTCAAAACCCTTGTGGGCTCTTCCATATTTGTCAAGGGGTATCATCTTAACTAATTATATCGGAAAAGATCCTACTTCCATATCAGGTCATATTCAAAGCTTTAAACATATCTTTGGGGGAGAAACAATTCAACTCCTAATATGCAGCATGTATTCTTTTCTTTGCATTTTATTCAGAATAATTATTTCAACATTCATCCATATTTAATGTTCATCTTCTTTGCTAAACTGTCTGTTCAAATCTATTCCTGTTCAAAGTGTCTTTTTCAAATTTTTAGGGGGTAGTTTGTCTTATTATTGAGGTTTTAGAATTCTTTATATGTTCTGAATAAAAAATCCCTTATTAGATTTGCAAATATATTTTTCCTTTGACTTATCTTGTCATTCTTTCAACCTAACTTTCAAAGACCAGGCGTTCTTAATTGTGAGTAAGTCAATTTCTCAATTTTTCCATCTTTGAATTGTATTTTTGTCATATCAAGAACATCTTATACACCGTTAAAGCCAAAGTCCTTACAAAGACCTACAATATTCTAAATGAATAAATGAATTTCCCTCCGCCATTATCATTCTGACCTCCTCTTTTACTATGGATTTCTCCTTTTCTCACTCTTCTCCAGCCAAACTGGCCTCCTGCCCCTTTCCTGAACACTCCAGATGCAGTTCTGTCTCAGAGCACTTGCATGTGCTGTTCCTTTTACCTGGGATTCTCTTTTCCAAAATATATGCAGGGTTCACCCCCAGTCTACTTCAGGTCTTTATTAAAAGTTAACTCAGTCAAACCTATCCTGGCCCTACTGATAACAATAGCAATCCCCCTCCATTCCAACCCCCCTACCCTGCTTTGCTTTTGTGCAGAGCACTTTCTATCATGCGGTGTATTTTTATTTTCTGATTCCCCTACTAGAATTAACCTCCATGAAGCCATGGATTTATGTCTGTCCACCAGTGTTCCCAGCTAGAACATTACCTGGCATTTAATATGTACTCAAAGAATATTTGCTCAATGCATGAATGAGTATCTAAACATGTATTGATTTTACCTTCATTTTTATTTGATACTTTGGCTAGATTTAGAACATTCATTAAAATTTTCTTTCACAGTTTTTTAAAATGAATGTTTGATTTTGAAATAATTTTAGATTACAGGAAAATTGCAAAGATGGTAGACAGAGTTCCCATATCCCCATCATTCAGTTTCCCCTATTCTTAACATCTTATATTACCATGTAAATTTGTCAAAACAAAGAAAATGACATTGGTACATTATTATTAACCAAACTCCTGACTTCTCTCATAATTATGAAAGCAATGTTCCAATTGTTTCTAAATTTTAGAGTGCTTATAATAAATATAAGTCTGATTTTCATTTTTATATGAGTGGACCCATTATAGAAATAGGGGCCATATATATAGTGATGGAAGATCTTAGTCAAGACAGGCATAAATCCATTGTAACTTTTTCCTTTGGCTAGTAGAAAAAAATCCTATCTGGCTGAAAAAAAGCAACCACATTTCATAACAGAGATTCCACCAAAAATCCCAGCTATTCCAGAGGCAAATTAATGGTGGGCTTTCTGTATGTCTGAGGAAAAGTGGTTCTGCTATATAAGACCAGGGGTATCATAGGTTCTCAAACAAAGTCACTAACTGTATAAGCAGGACATCAACTTATGAGAGAATCCAAAAAGAGAAGGATGTTCAGTAAGTAGCCCCACAGAAACTGGATATATGGAACAATTAGACAAGATGGAAACTGAAAGAATGGTGTAAATGGCAGGTACCTGAAATTTAGGCCGTTGTTCCTCTTCCTGGTCCCCAGAGGGCACTGTGTTGCCTTGCCTCCTTCAGAGCAGGAGGGCTACAGAGGTGTCTGGAACTGATCTTCACTAAATATTTTACTGTTCTAAAAAAAAGGCTCAACTCCACTGCTTTCACAAGCTCCCAGCTTTTATCATGTGGCATTTAAGTGTTAGCTGGCTGGGACTGCCCCAGGGCTGCTAAGCCTCTGGAACCACCAGACTGGTGTTTACAGGAGCCTGGATTTCCATGTGCTCATCATTCTTAAGTGAGGGTTGACATTGCTTTAGGCCTATAGTCTACTTAAAATCTAAGATGAAGATCACCTAAAATCTAAGTAATATTCATTTAGGGAAATGTGTGCTATGAAGATTGTGTTATTTCCAATAATCAGTGATATATGGGATTTTAAGGAGAATCAAGATGCTGAAATCAGTTTATTGAAAAGTCTCAGTATTTTAGGGAGTAAAAAGATAACATTTATCTTTCTAATAACTGACTCTGATTTGTGCTCTAATGAACCCTTTTCCCACTAGACACTAGCAGATATTTAATAACATCTTGAGCAGATTCCTTAACTTTTGTTTTTTTTGTTATAAAACCTTATTTCAGTATTTAGTTAAAATATAATAAAACTTGCCCTAGCTTATTTTAAATCTTCATTCCTAAATCTATTTCAAAGCTTGTCTTTTCTCCTCCCTTGGTGCTTACTAGACCTACCTAAGGCTAAACAGCTTTGTTTTTAGAGGACTGTAATAGGATCTCTTTTCATACATTACTCATTCTGCTTCTCTTCAAATTTCCTTTCTCTTCCTCGTCTCTAGATATTCTAGACCTTCATGGCGTGTTAGTCCCATTCACCACCAGCAAAGGCGAAAGGGCAGAGAGGAGTTTTTCTCACATGATTGGCATTGTCCCAAGGATCCTGCACAGTCTGCTTCATGTAGAGCACAGCAACATTGACTCCAAAGTTCAGGGAACATATGTTAAGCAAGCTCTTTTTTTTTAATTGATATGTTCTTTTGGATGTTCTCCCAAGGACACTTTCAGACACTCTCCTCTGACAATGCCATAAAAGTGGGCCTATGGGATCTGCAACTGAGCAAGCATACAACCAGGGGGAAAATGTCCCTCTTCCCTTCTTGCAGACACACCCATTCTTTAAAGTAATCTTTTAGAGCCCTGCTTGCTGCATCAGAGAGGAGAAAATACTTCATTGCCCGCCCCACAAGGAGGGAAGGAAATAGGTCTTACTTGTGGACCACAAAATCAGTTTTACTGCCCTCTACATATTTCCAGGATCTTCAGTAGGGAAAGAAGGATGGAATTTGGTGATGAGTTTATTGGAATAAAGGGGATATGGCTTTATCTGACTATTAGAGACTAGACTTTGAGGTACATCCTTTATCACACTACATGAGAAGAAGTGGAAATTCCAGTATGTTTTTGAGGATGCCACCTTAGAGATTGTTGCCAGGAGGCTTTGTACTCATACCCTGCCCTCCGTGCTGGGTCACTGTAATTATGTATACCAGCCAGCACCTGACCTCATCCAGGGCTGAGGACTCCCGGCTGCGTAGTTCTCTGTATACATAATTTCAATAAGCTTTTTCCTGGTTTTACAGGTTGTATTTTCTAAAGATAGTCGCAACAATGTCTCTCCTCTCACATGCCTATCTACAATATAGCCATGACATTTTCTGGTCAAGAGGTGGAGTCTATTACCCCTAGCCTTGAAACCTGTGACTAATTGAGTGTGGTAGAAGTGACTCATGCGACTTCAGAGACTTAGTAATAAAAGGCAATGTAGTTTCCACCTTGTTTGCTAGGACACTCGCTACATAAGAAATTTGACTGCCCCAGAGGCCTCATGTTGTGAGGAAGCCATGCCTTACGGTGAGGCCACCTAGCAGTAGTCCAGTCACAGGCCACCAGGAGGTATCTTAGTCAACAATCCTAATCTTTGAATCTTCTATCCCAGGTGCCAGACTCATGAATAAATGATCCTTCAGGGTATTTCAGCCCCCAGCTGTCAAGAGCCCCCCACACACACATACATCCTTTAAGTACTCCCAACTGAGGAGCCAGATATCACAAATCAGAGACAAGCTATCCCTACTATGTCCTTTCTGAATTCCTGACAATCTGTGACCACAATAAAGTGTTTTTTTAATGCTACTACTATGGCTTATTATGCAGCAACAATTAACTGATACACCTGGGATCCTGAAAGTGATTTTATCCTCTCAGACATCTACATTATTTACATATTTAAGGCAAAAATAACTTTCTCTGAACCTCGTGAATTTTTTACCTAAACGTTGGACTCAATGTTGCTGTAGCTCTGTGTGAAAAGACTGCAGAGGATCCTTGGGATAATGTCCATTATGTGAGAAAAAGTTCCTCTCTGCCCTTTTGCCTTTCAAATTTTATCCTTTGACCATCTGGAAGAAACAATAATACAGGACTTGGCTAGAGTCTTTAGGGAGAATATGTTGGAATCTTGCAATTGCCCAATTTTCACAGATGCAGATGTCACTATTTTGGGGTGACATCCTGCTCCAACAGGCTGGTCTACAGATCTAAGTATTCATGATCAAGACCAACATCTAAACCACCTGCATCAAACTATTCTGAATTTGAATATATCATCTAATTCCCAGGACAGGGAACCAAAAAAGTTGCTTTTTCATTCTCTATAAGGCTAAGTGGTCATATACCAATTAAGTTTAATAAGCATTCTTTGTACCTATACAATGTATGACATAGGGCTCAGGAAGGTTGGTGGGCAGACTAGTCATGTTATGATTGTTATTACCAGATTTGAATATCAGGTAAGCAGAAATTGGGTGGAAATTTCTCCTATGGTCTCAGAATCATATCTAAGGTTTAGGAAGTGTTACTTAATCCACAATCTAAAGAGAGCCAATAGAGTACCCCTTATAGAGCAGAAGCCAAGAGAGTGTCAGGAAAAAGGGAGGGATTAACATAACAAATACCTATGTTTAAAACGTAATGACAAGAGAAATTACTCCCAGATCTAACAATTAGGAATGGCTTTTATAAAAAGGTAGGAACTGATGCCAAGATGCAATGAGTTGAAAAATTGTAAATTGATTAGTAAGAGCATTCTTCAAGAATTTTTTAAGAAAGGGAAATGAGAAACTAGATGGAAGCTAAAATTACATGCTCTGATAAAGAAGCCAAGGAATAAAATTTTTTTTATTAAGGTATCATTGATAAACAATTTAATGAAGATTTCACATGAGCAACATTGTGGTTTCAACATCCACCCATATTATTAAGTCCCCCCAATGCACCCCATTGCAGTCACTGTCCATCAACATAGTAAGATGCTATAGAGTCATTACTTGTCTTCTCCAAGCTATACTGCGTCCCCATGACCTACCTATATTATGTTTGCTAATTATAATGCCTCTCAATCCCTTTCCCCCATCTCCCCACCCACTCTCCCCAACCCCTTCCTTTGGTAACCACTAGTCCCTTCTTGGAGTCTGTGAGTCTGCTGCTATTTTCTTCCTTCAGTTTTGCTTTGTTGTTATACTTCACAGATGAGTGAAGTCATTTGGTACTTGCCTTCTCTGCCTGGCTTATTCCAAGGAAGAAAAATTTTAAATATTCAAAATGGAAGCCTGAACAAGTTGGAAAGGATGGAAGACAATAAACCAGGTCAAGGTCACTCAGTTGGGACTCAAACAACATGCACATAAGTTAGCTGATATTATTAAAGAAGCAATTTGTTTAGTTTTGTAGAGGAAGTTCTATAAATAGTCAGTAAAAGGGTCCAGTTGAAATCTGAATTCTCACATTTGAGTTTCTGTTTAACTTATTGGTCACACTGCCCTTTCTTTAAAGTCTGACTGTAAGACTTTTTCAGTGAATATATTTCATAGTATGTTTTGTAATGAACTATTAGAGAATGTAATGTAATTGTAGCTAGTAATCATTTTAAAACACTGAATTAAACTTTTTTAAAGCATATTAATTTCTGTGCTACTGATCAGGCCTTGACATTTTTACCCATAATGAGGCATCAAAATGTGGAATTACCCTAAAAATTACCAGAGAGTGTTAGAAGATGAGGTCCCATTTAAATGCTAATAAAATTTATTTTTTTCACCTATTAGACATTTCCAGGGTTAATCTTATTTGGCCATAATTTATAGCAAAATAAAAAATAAAAACTTTGAAAAAGAGTTTCACTTTTTGCATTTCCAGAAGATTATAATTATCCCTGTATCCTCTGAGGCTTATAATTTGATAGCATGACACTCTTAATAAATAGCCCAGTTCTGCAATTCTAATATAATCCTATCATATCTTATTATTAGATGATCATTAACACTTAAACCCAATGATTTATTCTTGCCCTCTGTTAATATATGCTGTCATCCCTTGTAAAAGAGATTAAAGGAAACAGAGAATATGTTCTCCTTGGGGACAGAGATGCAATTTGTGGTAACCTGGCAAATAAACCTCCCAAATAGCTCTTACACAATGTCCCCATTTTGATCCAAACCTTTAACCTCTTGCAAAAATAAAAGTACTATAGGGACACATTGAGCCCAAGCATGAGTCATGAGGAAGGAGAATCCTCTGGAATAACCTCCTTGTTTGGACAACAGAAGCACCATCCAGGTTTCTACTCCTACCACAACTATTTACATCTGAGGAGCCATTTTGGCCAAATATTGAGCACAATGCTAAATATCTCACAAGAAAGGGTACCTGAGAACAATTTGATGACTACTGGCTTAGCTCTTTCTGTGTCAGTTTGATTGCCTAGCAGTGATGGGGCTTCCCTACCTGCTCACAGTCTAGACTGTCAGGAGAGCATTCTCTCTATCATGTTACCTCAGTGCCAAGGGTATCCCCATGAAAAGAAATCAAGAAAAAATTAAGGGATAGACTAAGCCCATTCACTTCAGTGAGAGCTGGTTAACAGGGGAAGCAAAAGTCAACCAGCCGATGAAGTCAGGCAGGAGAGCATCACTACCAAATCCCCTCACATGCTTCCTCTTTTCATCAGTCTCCATCCAAAATGCAATAACTACCCTTAAAATTCAGGTGTCCCCAAAAGAGAACAGTGGTCTCATAAATTACCGAAGCTTTTATATTTGGTCAAATAACAACTTCCCCTAGTAGCTGAAACCGAACAGGATGCTATGGTGTTCATTGCTCCTGGCTGTGAAGCTTATATTTCATTTGGAATCAAGTGAAAAGAGCCTTCTTCATCCTCTAAAGCAAGCTGAATTTTTAGAAAAGATGTAGCCATCAGAATACTCAGGAGGAAAGAATTTACAAAACCCTGTGATAAAGAAGAAAAATCTTTTAAATTGATGTTTTAAAGGCACCTAGATGCAAGCAATGGGAAACCTTTTCCTGGTGCAGTTATCGAAGTCTCTGCATTTAAAATGGACCCAAACCAAATTCAGAATCTTCACTATAATTAAAAAGGACTCTACTGTGACAAAGTGACCTTCTTGATACCAAAAGGCACATGACAGAACAGGGCAGAGTACTTCCAAAAGAATTAATACAACAGACCTAAAAATCTGAAGGAGATCAAGACAATCCTCTTAGTTAGAGCTGACTAAGGTTGTCAGTATTTCCTTAGAAGGAATAAGTGAAATGCTCATCTCAAAATGCCAGCCTATAATATCTTAGTTGTTCTATCTACCAAATAACTACATTCTTCAAAGTTCTAACTCTATAACTTATGTTCAGTCATTTGTAATGAATCTTTTTGTTCTCTCTCCAAGAATAGTATTCATCATTATGTGGCCCTTGTGGGCCCTGCAGGACTGTGTCTGATGGCTGGAATGGGCAGATCATGCAAGTAGCCTCACCTTACAGAATGGTGCCTTCACATTTGTTTCTGAGTAAGACAACTGTAACACCTGACTTTATGCATTCTTTGAAAAGCATTTATTGAGCACCTAACAATGTGTACAGCTGTCTGAGAAATACAAAGATGACAGTTCATGGGTGGGTAAGGAGGAAGTTGCTGATATATACAAATAAGTGCCAAGTGAGTTATATATCAAAATCTCCTGGTTCTTCCAGAAGTAACTTCCCAAGCTGTTCTGGCATGGCACTTGGCCACACATTGCCTATGAACATTTCTACTCTATTGTCATAAGTTTCTAGGCAGAAGAGACTGGCATATTCAAGCTTGTATTCCCCGAGTATTACAAATATTGTGGCTGCTTTGGAGTATATTTTTGGAGTGAATTAATGAATTCAGAAGATAGGGAGTTCATAGCTAGTTCATATAATCTGGAAATACTCAAGAATAAGAAGGCAACTCAGTAGTCCTCGAAGAACAAAGAAATTACTGTAGAAAGAAATGGTGGTAGGAGGTAATTAGAGGAAAATGCCACTGGTCTGGATAATGCAACTGGTAGAAGACAAGTAGAGATGACTTTTATTTCAATTTTTCCAGACATATTCAGTTCAGGGAGAGAAAAGATAAAGTTTTGATTTGAATTTTCCAGATAAAGTATAGCTGTCAACATAGCTATCTATGTCAAAGAAGTCCTGTTCTCTTGAGACAGTTTATGTACTGCATGTTATGGGCTGAACTGTCTCCTCAAAAGTTCATATGTTGAACTCCTAACCTCCAGGACCTCAGAATTTAATTGCATTTGAAGGTAGGGTCTTTAAAGAGGTAACAAAATTGAAATGAGTCCACTGGGGTGGGCCCTAATCCAATATGACTGGTGTCCTTATAAGAAGAGGAAACTTGCGCACAGATACATACAGAGGGAAGTCAGTGTGGAGACAGGGAGAAGACAGCAACTATACATCAGAAAGAGGGGCCTGGAAACGACCCTTCTCTCAGAAGAAGCTAATGCTGCCAACACGCTAATCTCGGACTTCTGGCCTCCAGAACAGTGAGAAAATAGATGTCAGTTGTTTAAGTCACCAGGTCTGCACTTTATTATGGCAGCCCCAGCAAAAAAAGATTTTTTTAAATACTGCACTGCAACTCTGTAGCACTTGGCCTTGCTTCTGTTGTTTTATTCCTTCTTTCAGTCCAGGTTGATGGAAAAGTTAGCCCATCTTTGACACTCAGGTTAACTAACCAGAGAAGTTAGAGGGGCTCCCACTATGGGATGGAAGTGCTATTATGTTCAAACCAGTGGCCTAGGGGATACTGGTCCCTTAAGCTGATTCCCAGACTCCCACACAAAATGCAATGGCACCCAGCCCCTAAACTGCCTCTTAGGAAAAGAAAGAAGAAAATATTTCTGTAACAAGGCAACGACCTCTACTGGAAGCTGTATGGAATGACAGACATCCCAATAGTCTCAAACCTTAGGGGAAAAATAAAATAAGAAGCAGTGACCTCAGAGGAATTTCTAACGAAGAATACTGTTTTCCCCAACCGTAAATAAGTCTAAATTGCAAAAAGTGTAGAAGAAGAGAAGTAGGAAAACTTTCAAATCATGTGTTGTGGGCACCGTGATCACGGGAGAGGATCACACAGGCTTAGGCGTGTCTCCCCACTCGTGTCCTCTGGGGATTACTAGTTCCTTTATATGCAGACTGTGTCTGCCAGGGTCCACAGCAGAGGCCCCACCCAGAGCTGCTGAATAAGAATCCAGGTTTCAACAAGGCTCCGCCAATGATCTATAAACATTAAAGTCTGAGAAACACTGCAATCTTACACGTTCAGAGAGGTGACATTTAGTGCTGTCTAGTTCTCAAGTAATTACCAGTGGGAAGGGTAGACAAAGGAGGCGCCACCTATGAGACAGTTCTAGGTTTTAAGTTCCTAAGCTCATTTTTCTTGACTTAAGTAATGCAATGCAACTACTCATAAAATATAGAGGTTGAATTAACAAATGTTTAGTCAGCATTTTTTTTTCTTTTAAACCCTCGAAACTCAATTAATGACAGCTTTCGAACTCCGATTTTCAGGGTTTTCCATGTAAATATCAATCCTTCCAGCTTTCCTATTAATTATCCTGCTGTCAGGGAAACAGGGAATCTGAATTTAATTCTTCTTAATGAGCCTATTTCACATACCAAAATTACCTCAGCAATTTGCTCAGCAGTTTTAGAAGCCATTTCTAAATTGCAGTTCAAATTCATTTCATCCACTTCCTAAACTCGCTCTATAGTTTATCCTCACAAAAAATTCTAAAGCATGGCATCAAGAAATATCTATTTATATTCATCAGGAAAGGCAGTTTTTAATGTAAATGCCCCCAGAACCAGAATATATTAATTTGTTTTACACTGTAGTTTATTTCCACTGTGAGGTGGTGAATCTTTGTTACCTTTCAAAAAAGAAAAAAAGTTGAAACTCTGATTTGTGGCATTTGCCAATTGCTGTAGTATAAACTCTCCCATCCTGAACAATTTCCAAATCCCAACATGATCATGGAATTGGGAAAGGTGCACAATTGTCTCATGGCAGTGCAAGGAGGTACCACTATTCATTTCCAAAATACTACCAAATACCCCCATTTCACAGACTATTTCCTATATTAGCTTCAAAATACATGCCAGTGTACAGTGTATGTGCAATTGACCAGTCTTGACACATACCAATAGAAGACTACCAGGTTTGAGATAAAGCACCAGTTTTATTAATGATGTAATTAATGTTTTCCTATAACAGTAAGATGGTTATATATTATAAAAATTTAATGCTAGTCTCTTTAATTTATATGAAACTCTCAGGAGCACAGATGTAAAACAGCTGCTAACTCCAAGACTTACTCTAATGACCTTACCCTTCCCACACTTTCTGGAAAAGCAGTCTCCCCTGTCCCACAAAGAGGCTAAGTTTATATTTGGTGTCTCTGCAACTGCTTCAAGGTAGTTCTCCTAGTTATGATAACCCTTCCCACAGTCATTCATTACCGACTACTTTTTGTTGGCAGTTCAAGGCCTTTCAAACTGGGCTAGTCTTGGCCCCTGCAATTCTTATGCTCCATCTTTAGTCTTCCCATCTCACTCCAGAAAAGCTCATCTATGTTTTAATTAATTTCCTAAGGACTATGAGCCATTTCATCAATCAACTCATTGATTTTTCATCATTAATGCTACAAAACAATGGAATGCCACTTTTATGGATTTAAATGTATCCTCCCCTCCGCAAAGATGTTGAATTCCTAATCCTTCGTGTCTATGAATGTGACCTTATTTGGAAATAAGGTCTTTGCTCATCAAGTTAAGATGAGGTCATTAGCATGAGTCCTAATGTAATATGATTGGTGGGAATATATAAAAGGGGAATTTGGATGCAAAGACAGACATGCCTAAAGAGAAGACAATGTGAAGAGACATTTTCCTTTCTACAAGCCAAGGAAAGAGGCCTGAAACAGATCCTTCCTTCAGAAGAAATCAACCCTGCCTGTGACACCTTCATTTCAGACTTTCTAGCCTCCAGACCCATGAGACAATACATTCTGTTGTTTAAGCCACTCAGTTTATGGCACTTTGTTATGGCAGCCCTAGCAGACTGATATAGTCACCATCAGAAGAAGTATGTTCCAAGTTTGATACTCATATCAAATAGAAGAAATATTCATATCAAACTTGCAAAATTAATATACTGTTATTCTTATAAAACTTGACCAGAGTCTTGGTTATTCTAATAATAATGTCACTCTATTTGCCAGCTGAGATGCTTTCATAGGAGGAAGGAGAAGAGTGGAGATGCAGCCGGGCATCCTACACAGCCCTGACTCCCCCAGTGGGGGGGAGGAGCTCATGTGACCACCATCAGTCACAGCTGTCACTCCCAAGTGACAGAAGAGGTGGCTGGTACGTGCTAAAATATTTATACAAAAGTATTAAAAATTTGCTAAAGTGGTTCATAATGCCCTGCTAAAGGGGACTTAAACGTGTAACCAAGGAGACCTCAGGTTAACCCATTCCTTTACTGGAGAGATTTCTGAAACTGAAAGCAGATTAGTGTAGACGTTCTGAGGAAGAAAGTCGTCCTGGAATCCTTCAAATGAACTCCACAGTCAGTCATAAACTCCATCTACATTAGCTCTAAAAATGAGTTGCTAAACCCAAAGGCACAAAACCAGAAACAACTGCTGAAACTATGGTCAAAATTCTCATTTATTGAGTCATAACATTTTAGAGCCTAAAGGAATCTGAGAGGCTCATATTTTATATGAAAGAAATGAGACCTAGAAGTATTTCTCCAAGGCTACAATTAATGGGAAAACTCAACCTTGTTTTCTTAGTTTCTTACATTCCAGCCCCAATGACCAGGAATGAAGTTTTTGAACCCAATCGTGTCTCCTAGTCACTTGCAGGGCTTTTATAAAAATGCATATTTCCAAGGCTCAACCTTAAAATTCTGGATTCAAATCCCAGGTTTGGCTGCTGAATCAGTAGTTAAACTCTTGGGGAATTTGGCCATGCAGCAAGGTCTGGAACCACTGCTGGAAAAGATTCTTCCTGGAGCCCTGTTACTTTTAGTCTGCTTCTGATTCCGTTCAGACCCAGCCCTGTGTGACAATTACGTATCTCTCATCCTAAGAAAGATGCTCAAGGTCCTGTGGACCCACTTATAATGCCTGGCACATGCACACTGAGCCTTATACTGTAGAAGCTGCTTCCATGACTCCTGGGGAATGTGTCAGAGCAGAGGAAAACAAACGTGAAATTTCCTGAAACTACCTTTTTTGAATGCTCTTATTTTATACTCACTGGTTTCTGTTCCTTAGTGTGCCTGAGTAAACTCAATTTGCAGCCTCACAAACAGCCATTTATCCATTCACCAAGAGCAAGATGATTTATGTAGGATGAGTTGTAATAAGCACAGGTTTCATTTATTTTCTATCATTGCTGTATCTCCTAGGGGAGGAGAGTTGATTTTAAAACAAAACAAAACAAAAAATTAATAAAACTATGGCTTAGTGCATCACAATTATTTATAAAATTTGATAGTTCAAACTGGGACATAGGGTTTCCTGGGGGATGTGAAGATGAAGGAGAGCACAGGAGAGAGATGAATGTAGGAAATTTGAAGCTGTAAATAACTTTGTGCTTATGGTCGTGGGGGCAGGGGTCATAAACTAACTGTAGTTGTGTGACTAGAACGCGATTGAGTCTATCCTCTGCCAAAGCTCCCAGACACCTGCAATGTGGGGAAGTTCTTCATACCTACAACTTAAGGAGGCCAGCACAGACCAGGCAAGAACAGATTTCCCAGCCACCTTAGAGCCACCATGGCCATTTTGAAAGCACAAAACTCTCCCTTTCTTGGCTTTTCAAAGACCTTCAGAAAGGAAGAAGGAAGGCTTAGACTGACTTTTCCTGTCCTCTACCTCCCAGTTAGCCCAGATGAACAAATGCACTCAAATAGCACTGTCCCTAAATATGAACACAGGACCCCTGAAGCACAAGTCACCATGAAGGCTAGAGAAATCTCAGTAAGTCTGATAACTGCTCATCCTTGGAGTACAAAAACTTGAAATAAAATAAGTAAGGTACATGACATAGCTAGAGAGTCCAACACTTTCCTACTTCAGATATTTCTTTGATTCTGCAGCTTTTGTCTTTAACTTAAAGGGTCTTCTTTTTCAGGGCCTGATGTCTTCTCTGTAGCCGTTAAACCACTGATGTTGTAGCTATGTCTGAAGCTTGATCCATGCAAGGCTGTCTGAGAAATTTGTTCTTCTAAGCCTACCTATTTTCTGTCCGAGTCTTTGCTCGTGTGCTCTTGTGGTTTTACTCGCTGGCAGCAGAACCATCATCTGTCCAAATGAGATGGTGTGAACAGCAGCACCTGGTGCTGGGTTCCCTTCTTTCCGGATGCCAGGGAGGACTCCCTATTCAAGCCTAACTCTTTGAGACTCCCTGAGACAATATCTCAGCTTTATTCTCTACCGTCAAATATCTCCTACACTTCTAATACAAATATGAACATTAGCTTTCATTCTCAACCTGAACTTAAGCCAGTTCTTTGCTTCTGTTGTTTTTTCCCCTCCAAGTTTCTCCCTTAGATAATGACTTCCTCATTCAAATTAACTTGCACAAATCACTTAATTTACAAAAGCTATGCATAAAATTCCTTTAATAGTAGTGGAGATAACTGAACAGGTGTGCCCTGGTGAGAATTGGTGTCCCGACCTTTACTAGGTTTCTTCAAATGCCCCAAAGGGTCCATGCCTTGAGAGCAAGAAATCAAGGCCCCCTGAGTTATTCCAACTAAAAATTGAAAAATGTATAACTAATAAAGCTAAATTCATACATTCTCAAGAAGAATGGAAACTTTAGTCATTCTCCCTGTGCTTTGGAAAATTCATGAGTAAATAAATATGTTAATGCCAACAGCTCCCACCTCAGGATGGGTTTGTAAGAGGACATCCTGTGCATAAACTAAAATGCATTCTAAAGAAACTTTACCACCTGAAAGTATATCTGGCAGAATTGGTGAGTAGGAATGACCTTTTCTCAGTCTGTAATTTCAACAAATAATTGATGACAGCCTCCAAAATGATACCAACATCTGACCTGGTACCATTACATCTTCAAGGTAATTCATGTCATAATGGTTCATTTTAAAATATGTACAAGCAAGCTTATGCTGCAATGAATATAATCACTTGTACACATTCTCAGGATCTTAAAAAAAGCAGAATAGGCTTTTAAAAATCAATACTCAAGTCTCAACCTCATGAATTATTCATTGAAACTTGGTCTGCTGAGCCACAGATTCCCAGTTCCGCCACAGTTCACAGCAAAGCTGAGTGAGAGTGGAAGAATTTGTCCTACGCACCTCCCTTTCTGAGGAAATTCTAGGTATCAGGGAAGTGGAAAGCTGCCAAACAGGCCCAGGGAAAAAGAAATCAGAGACCAAGGCAGTTTTAGGATGAACAGAGTTCTATATTGGAGCAGAAGGAGATATAGCTCTAAACACTATCTATCCCTCGTTCATTTTTCCATTCTTTTTAAATGTATCATTCATAACAACCTTGAATCTAAAGGAATTCTAAGATCCTGGGTGTCCTGGGAGAGCAGCAGGAGATGTCTGAGAGGAGCTAGCACTCTGCATGAGGTGAGGCATCTTTCTCCACGGAATGCGTCCTGGCTGGGAAAGCAAGAAAACCAAGGGGTAAGTTGATTCAACAAATGACTCCAGGGACATCTTAGACTTCTGTGCCTTAGTATCTTCCTGGCTGAAATGAGTATGGAGAGGGAAGTTTTATTGTGAAAGGCATGCCTTTCCTTCCAAGGGTATGATATACTGATGAAAGATAGGAGCAGGTTTCTGGATTAGAGACACTCACCTGGCCTGGGCTAGGCTAGTTAATCAAGGTGACAACAGGACACATTAAGCTCTGGCCACACCACGGACTGCGGAACTGGCATTGCCTAGGTCCCGGATTCCTCAGTGTCACTACAGCCACACAATAGGGTGGGACTCAAGGGCTTAAGGGGTGTAACAGCATTTTCCAAAATAAAAAAGGCAAATTTGATTTACTTTTCAATATTCACATAGGCCCTATAACAATTTAGGGGTTTGTAGGAATCTTTGAAAGGGAAGTGAGGCAGTAGGGATGGAAAAAGTAAACATGGAATAGTCACATACTGAGTGCTTCCATATTAAATAAGCTGACTCAAATGCCAGCATTCCACAGCCACTCAATCAGATGCAATGTTATATTTATTACATCCTTGTTTATTCTGCTATTAGAGACTGATTTTCATAAACTTGCATTCCAGATTACATTTTCTAAACTCTTTAATCTGGATTCTGTCATTGTATATCAGAAGCTCACACATTCAAACATCAATCATGATTTGCATGGGTACAATTTAAAACACATACACACTATTTAACTTTGACTGGTTTCAGTACACAATGCAGAGAGAATAAACTTTTCAAAACACTCATATTTACAAAATTAAAAACCAATGCCTACTTTAATGATAGCTGTCTAATGAATGAAATTAAAGCAATAGACACAATTGTAGCACCTATCAGTTAAGACAAAGTAGAATCATGTGAAGGTATGGATTGCTGTCATGACTCATCCTTTCCCCAACATTCTTCACAATAATAGAAAGCACCTAATTGAAATGTTAATTCAGATTTCATAACAAAATCTTGCTAAGCAAAAATTCTAACTCCTGTTTTTTGGTTAGTAGGAAAAGTCAAACATTGACATCATTTATAACCAGGGCGTGGTGATAACAGATGGACCTTTTCCCCAGTCTGTATCTCAGTGCCAGGAATCTGAGGTCCAGCTGTCAGCTGTTACATACTTGTGTCTCCATCTGGAATTTCTAGAAGATAATGGGCATAAAGGTACTTGGCACAGAACCCAGCAGGCTCTCCATATCAATTAGTTTCTCTTCCCATCCTCCTTCCAACATTACTAACTCACCTGGTCAGGGTTATGTCTTGTTCCCTTAAGCTTTTGGAGCTTGAAATGAAATATGAACAAAGTCTACTGTCTCAAATTTTGCATAAACAAGAAGAGCCAACCTGTTTTTAAGTGTCCTATGCCTATAAAAACCATTTTCCTTAGCTCTAACACCCATCTGTCAGTGGGTTACAATCATGATCTTCTGTATCCTCTCTTCACAGCATTATGTCCCCCTCCTTAGGATCCCCAACTTTAGCCTTGCATGGATCCACAGGAGATTACTAGGGTTCCAAGTATCACCATTCAGAAGGGAACATTCACTCCCAAGTACTATGAAGTACCACACCAGAAAAGTGAGAAGTACATAACAGCACTAGTTCTTGGATGAATATTTATGTCATTAATTTTAATGTGACTTGCTTATAATAACAAAGGGAAGAGAGAAAGTATATACCCTATTTCTCAACCCACTAGCCTTATTATCCTGTTCATTGTTTTCCTTAATACTTTTCATCTCCTTTACCATGAACGATAGATTTAAAAACTTATATGTCCCTCTGCTTTATAAGCATTGACTTACCACTAATGTTCCAATGCACAAATCTTCACTATTTTCTTCAATAGAAATATTCCAAAATATTAATACTTTTATGTCCTGGGAAATCGCCTAAAAGAAATGTCCCCTAGTAGCGTACAGTCCCCTAGTGGCCCCTATTATGTTTCATACCTCTCTTATAAAGTACCTCATTCATTCAACAGATTTTGATTGAATGTCTACCATGTAGCAGGCACTGTACCAACCACATACTGACGTCCCCAGAGTGAATAAGACAGATTTGGTCCCTGCTGTCATGGAAATTACACTCTAGTGAGGAAGCCTGGAACTAAGCAAGTGAAAACTCTTCTTAAAGTCTAAAAAATGAACAGGGTGTGTGATGGAGATTAATAATGCATCTTGCTTTTTTTCCACTGACAAAACCCAAATCTTTTCTTTCCTGGTTCCCCCAGCTCACACCCCATTTTTGGCTTCCTACCTTACATCCAGTTCTCTGCTTGGCCTATAAACGGTTTGATGACCCAACTTCTTCCTCCTTACTTTAGGACCAAAGAACCCTTAATACTAATATGCAGAGATCATTAATGTATAAAAGTTAGCTCAATCCAGAAACAAACATCTTTAACATTGATTTTAAGTTACTAATTTTCAGTGGAAAGAAAAACTGAGAAAAATAAAAACTCAGCTTGTGAACTTTTCAAAATACATTGTAAAACTATGCAATGTAATCCAAATGCAAAATAAATCAAAATACATAGTTTAGCCTCTTATTATCACCCTCTCTTTTATTGCTATACATGTCCCTTTCACCATCTCTTTACTCTGGAGGGGAAAAAAAAGACAAAATGAAGAGTTAGAGAGAGAAAAAACAGACTTAAAAAGTAGAAAAAGAAAGGGAGCAGGACCATTGCAGATAGGTTTTAAAAACAAAAGGTCATCTTTCAAACTTTAAAAATACTGCTGCCTCTAAAATTCTGAATCACATTTTCCCACTTATATTATTGTACAGTGACTTCATATCTGCAGTCTACAAAATGAGCATCTTGTAGAAAGTGCCTGTCCCTAATTTATGAAAATTTTATCAGTCTACTCATTGCATCTCAAGCCCAGATGGACTTCAGGACAGCACTACACAGCTTTCTGAACTTTCCTTTCAGAATTAGTTAAAATTAGATGCTAAGGCTCCAAGGAACGAGGGAATTCATTTTCAGCTGTCACAGATACCTCTACACCCCAGAAAAGAAATTCACATTGAATTAAGCATGTTGGGGTGCCCCTGTAATGTCTTGGTCAAATTTACTTTCCTGTTTTGATGAGTTCATTTCCGCAATGCAATTTCTAGACAGAAACATGAAATAAAAATCAACCAACTATATTCTAGCTTATAATGCAGTGTGATGAACAAGTAGAATTAAAGTCAGGTAAGTTACCACTGCTTAGAAAATTAGTGAAGACCTCAGATTCACAAATCAACAGGATTTATACATGCAGTGAAACCTAAGGATATTATCTGTTGACTCTAAAATAAACACATTTGGACACTAATACATATTCCTCATTTGAATTACATAGAACTAGGAAGCCAATGTGAATTCTGAAAAATCAAGAGCAGAAATAATGTGCTGGCCTATTTGCATATCAGCAGCCCATGGAAGGCTTCTGGTAACCACTGTAAATCTATTCCTGCAACCTGTCCAAACCCAATTAATTAACTGAATTTCCTCAGCATCCTAGATAGAGAAGATAAATTTTTGCAAATGTATATACAAAAAGATGTTCCCTTAGTTTCTTTGGGAAGAAAACTTACATTAAAAAAAAACACGAAATGGTATTCAAGATGGTGGTGTGAGAAGTGAGACAGAGAACTCCTCCCAAAACTGCAGATAGTGTGAAAATATAGTTAATACAACTAACCCTAAAAGAGCAACAGGAAAGAAGGCTGCCCCAGACTGTATACAGACCTCACAAACAGAGCAGACCTCACAAAACAGGGTAACGTATGAAAGCTTTGATCAGGCGGGACCCGAGCCCTTCCCCCACCCCAGTTCACAGGCTGGAGGAAGAGAAATGGAGTGGGGGATGGGGTGGAAGCCTGGGACTGCTGAACACCTAGCCCTGGAGATCTGCTTTGGGAGCAGAAATCTACATTGCGTGGTGGTCTGGAGGATGTGGAGGTGGGTCAGGCAGAGTGCTTGAGAGACAGATTCTGGCCATTTGTAGAGGATGGGATCCACACCCAGCTGCTCTGAGACCAGGGAAAGGAAGGCAGTCAGAGAGGCTTACTAGCAGTGAGAGGGCTGCTGAAGGCATGGGGTTTACAGGGAGCTTGCTGTGGGGGAGAAGGGACAGGGAGATAAGGTTATCTGGAAATGCTCTGCCCAGCAGATTGGGAACTTTAAGGAGCTTCAGGTGCTCCATACCCCTGCCTGGCTACTCAGCTCCGAGGCCCCCCACTGTGATACACAACCATCTGAGCCTTCCTCCTGGCATGACAGCACTGGCTCGCAAACAGGCAGTCACTGCTCTGGCATCAGGCTACCCAGAGAGAGGCCTCACCTACAAAAGCTAGAGATGCCAAGCACAGAGGATTACACCCTGGGGAGGGAGACAGGAAACAGATCTTTCCTCCCCCCAGGCACCAGCTCCACTCCCCTAGGACCCCCAACCTCACTCTAGTGGCTGAGCAACTTCAGAGACTGGAGCTTCTGAACAATAGAGGGCACCACACAGAAATATAAAACATCAAAACAACATGGCACAGACCAAAATCACACAAATGCCAGAAAAAGGGCTAAAATAAACTGAACTCACCAATTTTCCTGAAACAGAGTTCATAATAAAAATCATAAACATGCTTATGGAGGTACAGAAAAATATTCAAGAGCTCAGGAATGAATTTAAGATGGAGATTCAATCATTAAGAAATTACATATCTGAAATGAAACATACAATGGAGGGATTTAAAATCAGATTAGATGTAGTAGAAGAGACAGTAAATGGAATAGAAATTATAAAAAGGAATACAGAGATATTGAGGCACAGAGAGAAAAAAGAATCTCTAAGAATGAAAGAATATTGAGAGAACTGTGTGACCAATCCAAATGGAACAATATTCGCATTATAAGGGTGCCAGAAGAATAAGAAAGAGAAAAAGGGATAGAAAGTGTCATTGAGGAGGTAATTGCTGAAAACTTCCCCAATCTGGGGAAGGAGATAGTCTTTCAAGCCATGGAGGTGACACATCTCCCAACACAAGGCACCCAAGGAAGACAACATCAAGACATATAATAATTAAAATGGCAAAGATCAAGGGTGAAAGACAGACTTTTAAAAGCAGCTAGAGGAAAACCCATCAGGCTATCATCAAACTTATCAACAGAAACTTTACAGGCCAGAAGGGAGTGGCATGATATATTTAATGCAATGAATCAGAAGGACCTTGAACCAAGAACACTCTACCTGGCAAGGTTATCATTTAAATTTGAAGGAGGGATTAAACAATTTTCAGATAAGCAAAAGCTGAGAGAATTTACCTCCAATAAACCACCTCTACAGTGCATTTTGGAGGGACTACTATAGATGGAAGTATTCCTAAGACTAAATAGATGTTACCCAAGGGATAGACAAAGTGTACAAAATATGATTCATAACATACAAAGAATGAATGAGGAAGGAAAAGGAGGAGAAAAAAAAGAATCTTTAGGTTGTGTTTGTAATAGCGTATTAAATTAGACTGTTAGATAGTAAGGGAATAACCCTTGAACCTTTCATAACAACAAATCTAAAGCCTGCAATGGCAATAAGTACATACCTATCGATAATCACCCTAAATGTAAATGGTTTGAATGTACCAATCAAAAGACATACAGTCACTGAATGGATAAAAAAACAAGACCCAACTACATGCTGCATACAAGAGACTCACTTCAAACCCAAAGACATACAGAGACTGAAAGTAAAGGAATGGAAAAAGATATTTCATGCAACTAATAGGGAGGAAAAAAGCAGGAGTTGCAGCACTTGTATCAGACAAAATAGACATCAAAACAAAGAAAGTCAAAAGAGACAAAGAAGGGCTTTATATATAATGATAAATGGGTCATTCCAACAAGAGGATATAATTATTATAAACATCTGTGCACGCAACACAGGATCACCTACATATGTGAAATAAATCCTAACCGAATTAAAGGGGGAAGTAGAATGCAATGCATTCATTTTGGGAGACGTCAACACACCACTCACTCCAAAGGATAGATCAACCAGACAGAAAATAAATAAAGAGACAGAGGCACTGAACAACATATTAGAACAGATAAACCTAACAGACATCTACAGAACATTCCATCCAAGAGCAACAGGATACACATTCTTCTCAAGTGCATGTGGAACATTTTCAAGAATAGATCATATACTAGGTCACAAAAACAGCCTCAGTAAGTTCAAAAAGATTGAAATTGTACCAACCAGCTTCTCAGATCACAAAGGTATGAAACTAGAAATAAATTACTCAAAGAAAATGAAAAAGCCCACAAACACATGGAGGCTTAATAACATGCTCCTAAAATATCAATAAATCAATGACCAAATAAAAACAGAGATCAAGCAATATAGGAAGACAAATGTCAAAAATAACTCAACACTGCAAAATCTGTGGGACACAGTGAAGTCTGTGCTTAGAGGGAAATATATTGCAAAACAGGCCTACGTCAGGAAAGAAGAACAATCCCAAATGAACAGTCTAAACTCACAATTATTGAAACTAGAAAAAGAAGAACAAATGAGGCCCAAATTCAGTAGAAGGAGGGACATAATAAATATTAAAGCAGAAATAAGTAAAATTGAGAAGAATAAAACAATAGAAAGAATCAATGAAAGCAGAAGCTGGTTCTTCAAGAAAATTAAAAAAATAGATAAACTCCTAACCAGACTTATCAAGAAAAAAGAGAGTCTACACACAAAAACAGATTCAGAAATGAGAAAGGAAAAATCACCAGATACCACTGAAATACAAAGAATTATGAGAGAATTATATGCCAAAAGATAACCTAGAAGAAATGGACAACTTTCTAGAAAAATACAACCTTCCAAGGCTAACCCAGGAATAAACAGAAAATCTGAATAGACGAATTCCAGCAAAGAAATTGAATTGGTAATCAAAAAACTACCTAAGAACAAAACTCCTGGACCAGAAGGTTTCACTGCTGAATTTGATCAAACATTTAGTGAAGACTAATACCCATCCTCCTTAAAGTTTTCCAAAAAGTAGAAGAGGAGGGAATACTCCCAAACTCATTCTATGAGGCCAACATCACTCTAATACCAAAACCAGGGAAAGACACCACAAAAAAAGAAAATTACAGACCAATGTCCATGATGAACACAGATGCAAAAATACTCAACAAAATTTTAGTAAACTGAATTTAAAAATACATCAAAAAGATCATCCATTATGATCAGGTAGGATTTATTCCAGGGAAGCAAGGATGGTACAACATTCGAAAATCCATCAACATCATCCACTACATCAACAAAAAGAAGGATAAAAACAACATGATCATCTCCATAGATGCTGAAAAAGCATTCAGCAAAATTCAACATCCATTCATGATAAAAACTATCAACAAAATGGGTATAGACAGCAAGTACCTCAACATAATAAAGGTCATATATGACAAACCCACAGCCAATATTATACTTAACAGCAAGAAGCTGAAAGCTTTTCTTTTTAGATCGGGAACAAGACAAGGATGCTCACTCTCCCCACTATTATGCAACATAATTCTAGAGGTCCTAGCCATGGCAATCAGACAACTCAAAGAAATAAAAGGCATTCATATTGGTAAGGAAGAAGTCAAACTGTCCCTGATTGCAGATGATATGATATTGTACAAAAAACCCTAAAGAATCCACTCCAAAACTACTAGATCTAATTTCTGAATTCAGTAAAGTTGCAGGATACAAAATTAATATGTAGAAATCTGTTG
>JAQQAC010009165.1:43750599-43797380 GCA_029783875.1 Phataginus tricuspis
TAATATTGTCAAAATGGCCATCTTGCCCAAAACAATCTACAGATTCAATCCAATCCCTATCAAAATACCAACAGCATTCTTCAAAGAACTAGAGCAAATAGTTATAAAATTCATATAGAACCACAAAAGACCCCGAGTAGCCAAAGCAATCATGAGAAGGAAGAATAAAGCAGGGGGAATTACAATCCCTCATTTCAAGCTCTACTACAACGCCACAGTAATCAAGACAATTTGGTACTGGCACAAGAACAGAACCATAGACCAATGTAACAGACTAGAGAGCCCTGATATAAACCCAAGCATACATGGTCAATTAATATATTATAAAGGAGCCATGGATATACAATGGGGAAATGACAGCCTCTTCAATAGCTGGTGTTGGCTAAGCTGGACAGCTACATGTAAGAGAATGAAACTTGATTATTGTCTAACCCCATACATGATAGTAAACTCAAAATGTATCAAAGACCTAAATGTAAGTCATGAAACCATAAAACTCTTAGAAAAAAACATAGGTAAAAATTTATTGGACATAAACATGAGGAACTTCTTCATGAACGTATGTCCCTGGGCAAGGGAAACAAAAGCAAAAATGAACAAATGGGTCTATATCAAACTAAAAAGCTTCTGTACAGCAACGGACACCATCAATAGAACAAAAAGACATCCTACAGTATGGTGGAATATATTTGTAAATGAAATATCCGATAAGGGTTGACATGCAAATTATATAAAGAGCTCACACACCTCAACAAACAAAAAGCATATAAGCCAATTAAAAAATGGGCAGAGAAGCTGAACAGACACTTCTCCAAAGAAGAAATTTAGATGGCCAACAGGCACCTGAAAAGATGCTCCACATTGC
Source organism: Phataginus tricuspis (assembly GCA_029783875.1). Classification (NCBI taxonomy): domain Eukaryota; kingdom Metazoa; phylum Chordata; class Mammalia; order Pholidota; family Manidae; genus Phataginus; species Phataginus tricuspis. The sequence continues at coordinate 43,751,465 of JAQQAC010009165.1, forward strand.
TAATCATCAGAGAAATTTAAAATAAAAGTACAATGAGATATCACCTCACACCAGTTAGGATGGTCAACATACAAAAGACAAACAACAAATGTTGGCAAGGATGTGGAGAAAGGGGAACACTCCTACACTGCTGGTGGGAATGTAAGTTAGTTCAACCATTGTGGAAAGCAGTATGGAGGTTCCTCAAAAATCTAAAAATAGAAATACCATTTGACCAAGGAATTCTTCTCCTAGGAATTTACCCTAAGAATGCTAGAGCCCTGTTTGAAAAAGCCATATGCACCCCTATGTTTATTGCAGCACTACTTAAAATAGCCAAGATATGGAAGCAACCTATGTGTCCATCAGTAGATGAATAGATAAAGAAGAGGTGGTACATATACACAATGGAATATTATTCAGCCATAAGAAGAAAACAAATCCTACCATTTGCAACAACATGGATGGAGCTGGAGGGTATTATGCTCCATGAAATAAGCCAGGCCGAAAAAGACAAGTACCAAATGATCTCACTCATATGTGGAGTATAAGAACAAAGGGGAAAAAAAAAAAACTGAAGGAACAAAACAGCAGCAGACTCACAGAACCCAAGAATGGAGTAACAGTTACCAAAGGGAAAGGGACTGGGGAAGATGGGTGGGAAGGGAGGGACAAGGGGGAAAAAGGTTATTATGATTAGCAGACATAATGTAGCAGCGGGGGGGCATACGGGGAAGGCAGTATAACTCAGAGAAGAGAAGTATTGATTCTATAGCATCTTACTATGTTGATGGACAGTGACTGTAATGGGGTATGTGATGGGGACTTGATAATAAGGGGAGTCTAGTCACCATAATATTGCTCATGTAATTGTACATTAATATTAGCAAAATTAAAAAAAACTGAGCATGGAAGGCCAGAGTTAGTATTTTCACAGACAAGAGCCTGACCCGTATGTACATTTCAATAAGGAACTAACAAAACAACTAACTCTACTTGGCGTTCCCCATCAAAGTAAAAGGACAGTTAATAAAATACTGATTTAAACAAACCCTTCAACAGGTATACTTGCTGTAAGTTTTAAATTATTTCTAAATAAAGAAATGTTTCTTGGTGTTAAATTAATATACTTGGACATATACACAATGGAATACTATTCAGCCATAAGAAAGAAACAAATCCTACCATTTGCAACAACATGGATGGAGCTAGAGGGTATTATGCTCAGTGAAATAAGCCAGGCAGATAAAGACAAGTATCAAATGATTTCCCTCATTTGTGGAGTATAACAAAGCAGCAAAATTAAAGGAACAAAACAGCAGCAGACTCAGACTCCAAGAAGGGACTAGTGGTTACCAAGGGGAGGGGTGTGGGAAGGCAGGTGGTGAGGGAGGGAGAAGGGGATTGAGGGGTATTATGTTTAGTACACATGGTGTGGGGGGTCATGGGGAAAACAGTGTAGCACAGAGAAGGCAAACAGTGAATCTGTGGCATCTTACTACACTGATGGGCAGTGACTGCATTGGGGTATGGGTGGGGACTTGATATTATGGGTAAAAGTGGTCACCACATTGTATTTTCATGTGAAACCTTCATAAGAGTGTATATCAATAATACCTTAATAAAAAATTAAAAACAAAAACAAAAACAAAACAAAACCACAAACGCAAGAGGAAAACTACCAGGTTTCAATTATCCTTCAGAGCAGACACAATGTCCATTTAACATTTTAGAACTTAAGAATAAAGAAAATTAATTCTGTGATTTTCAATTCCTTCCTGAAATTGAAACCTGGGGCTCCCCTGGGAATCTAGAAATGTGCGTAGTGAGCTCTTCTGAAAACTGTTTGGAGGCTTCTGTAGAATAAGAAAGTGTCACCTCTCTGAAGAAATGTGGAGGGACATCATTTTTGCAGGCCAGGAAACAAAAAAATTTACGAGGCAAAATTAAGTCTCTGATTTATACCTTCAGCATGGCTCTCATTCCTGCAGGTGCCAAATAGCCCCACACTGGCTTTGGAGGTGGGATTTAGAGGTGCTCACATGTCTTTACCCAGCCCTCCTCCCCCAAGTAATGATATCATGGTGTCCTCCAGCCTAACATTTTTGTCTTTGTAAGCCCAGATGTTTGAGTTGTCCCTCACATTGCTTCACCAAGAAAGCAAACATACATTATTTACTTTATAAATATGGTTCCAATTAGAATCCCATCTGCAGTCATTCTCCCGTAAAATTACACATAAATGAGTGTGCTTATTTTTTGCTGTAATCATAGTCTTATAGATGCACAGGGTATTTAAAAATAGAAGAAAAATGAAATAAGTTATTGTTCTTAACTATTAAAAGACAGATTACAGCCCATCAATAAATGAGGACTCTTAAACACTGGCATATCACCTTCATATCAATTCATTAAAATTCATCAGTGTTTTACTTCAGAAGTCCCATAAAATAACCTTAAAAGAGTAGCAGGATTTTGAATTTCTCCCTATCACTTCTATAACTAGAAAATAACTCCCCAATCATTCCCATTAAACACGATATATCTAGTACAGTTTATTACAGCAACACGTCACTATAATCAATATGTGTGTCTAGTGCTTTGTATGTCTTTCCTCTCCCCGTAATTATTTTAAAAATTACTTTCTTTCTCTTGACTACAAATAGAAGAGTTCTGTGAGCTTCTGTGCCCTTATCTTTGTGAACTTAATCTGCACACTATGACTATAAATCCTCCACCATAATACAAGTCAGTTATATTAATTTGCCTACCCAAGAAACAAATTAATCTAAATAATTGATAACCCATGAGTTTTCTTTTGATGAAGAAAATTATTAGGATCATCAGTAGATGACTGACTTAATCACTCCCCTCCAGACACAGCACATCCATGAACCTTACAGGTGTCCCCAGGATATCAGACCTGCCACTTTTCCCCAAATCCACCCTGATTCCCATGTACACTACAACGCTAGTTGCACTCTAGGTTGCTAAGGGGATCCCAGCATGCCTTATGCCTGAGACTACACAGATTAAACAATAATTAACTGTTATTATAGAAAATAGAGATGAAGGCTTGAGGAAATAAGTCCTAGAAGGTAAGTCTGAATTGGTATTTGGGGGAAGGGATTTGCAGATAAAAGACAAAGGTTTAGAATATGAAATATATACAGAAAAGGAAAAATCATGGCTGGACTTCAAGGGCAGGCACTAAACCTCCCCACTACCTCATGAAAGTTTTATAGTTTCTAAGGTACAAAAAGGATTCTCAATTACAGTCAAGTTTGCAGTAGGTGCAAATTTACTATTTTCCCTACAGTTGGCCTGTATTAGTGGCCCTTTGACCATAGAACTTTCTGGGTGAGTTGATAATTGATAATGCCTTACTAAATGTCCTTTAATTTGGAAGCTTATTAGTAAATTATGTCTCCTAAAGAAACATGGTGCAGAAATTACATGGATTGTGCAGACAAAATTCAACCTTAAGGCTGAATGAGAAGCTTTTTTATAGAAGCATAAGCACAACTTTCTAGGATGTTCTCTTCAGTGACAGTCTATGTCACAAGCAAAAAAAAATCTTCCAGTGATTGAAGCCTCTAGAGAAGTTATGGTGACATGTTCCCATAGTCTGATGTCAAAATTTTACATAATATATTCCCAGTTAATATGACTGATTTTTTTCTAGGTTAGCTGGCTAGTTACTGCCTCTTTTGATTGACATTCATTAAGTCAATCTCTAAATTGGCATTATTATTAGAAAGTGTTTTAAAGTTCAGTTTGATAGTGGTGTTAGCTATTTAATTCATCTTAATCACTTCAAAGATCCTGTTAGAATATTTGGCAGATATAGTTCCAATGCAGACCTAAGACCCAGATCTGATAAACTGATGAGTTCGGGACATATAGAATCATTTTTTTTTAAAGATGGAAAAACACCATGGGCAGATACAAGTATATCTCTAATGTCATTGTCATTGTCTTGGTGATCCAATGAAAGTGATCATAAGAAGACTAAATTTGACAACATGGCAACTAATAAAAAAAAGAACAGCATGAAAGGCATAAAAAAATTCTTTATAAAATAAAAGAGATGTGTTCTTTTCTTGAATTATAAACCCAGGTTATTGAAAGATGTGACCCACCCATTTCACTGAGGATTCTGTCAGCAGCAGAACCAGTAAGTAGACTAGGTCATACATAATTTAGGAAAGGAAACTCAAATCTGTCTGAGTCTTCACAGAGATCTTTTCTACTATGCAATCCTACTTCTAGCTCTAGCTACCTGTTTTGAAACTAGGATGGCAAGTTTTCATCTTCAAAATCTCTGAGAAGTTTATCATGAGTCAGATTAACATTATCCCATTTCATTATTCACATTAATTCAACAAGGTTTTTTTTTTTTTGAGAACATGTTATATGCAGAAGGTGCACTAGTCAATGAGCATATCAAAAAGAGTCAAGAAACACTTTTTGGTTTCTTCATAGTCCTCTGTGTAGGGTCTTAGATTTCTACCATTCCTTCCATCCATTCTGCATAGACTTTACAAGCTTTCTATATTAAACAAGTAATCTCTTGAGATTCTTAGCACTACTTACCCATCCTTCTGATTGGCTCTCTTGCAAACCTTTCAATAAATTCAGATCTTATTCTGATATGTTTTATCCTTTACATTTTTACACTCTCTACTTCAATTTCTGTTTTCTTGCCTTAACTGCTGCCTAAGAGACACTGAGGAAAACACTTAATTTTTCTAATTGCTCCATATGCACCACTATCTCCATAGAAAATTCCAGTAGCATTGGATTTTTATACTAATGGTAGATCTCTTTTCTCCTGGGGAGAACCTCTATAAAATAAAAAAATCTCATGGACCACCTGGAAAAATAATGTACAAATTGTTTTGGTTATATGTTTTCACCATCTGAATTCTAGATTAAAAAAAATATGATGCCAACCCAGTGTAAAACGACTCTACTTCCAACCGGGTAGAAGTGGTGACAGCACTCACCCTAATTTTTTTTCCCCTCTCCAGCTTTCATTCTAATTTAAATATATGTTTAATTTAAGAAGCATCTGATTCAGTGACAGATATTACTAATCAGTAAATAATGTACTGGATGTATGCTTCATGTTTCTTCACTAAATATTTGATTACCAATAAGCAAAAAGTTTAATTTCACTTGTTTTTAAAAGTAGTGCAATAAAGCATCAGTATAATGATCTAATTGCACAATCCAATTATATAATCATTATATAAAACTAGTAGTAATTAGTTTTACCTTGAAAATAGATTTCCTGGGGATGCTTTTCAAGAAGAAAATATCATGGCTTAATCAGGATACTTTATCTTGGTACATCAACATTTTATTTCTTATTATGTATTAGGTTAACCCATTCAGAATTATTGAAATTTGACTGTCTTGACTTGTAAAAATGGCAATCCCATATTATTTTTATTTATATAAACCATATCAACTTTACATGGTTCAACTTAGTAAGTAAAAGTCAACTTACTACCATTGCGAAGTGCCATTTCCTGGGCTACATATTCTTCATGGATTATTGCATTTAATCTTCACAATAATCCCCAAATGTGGATATTATAATCCTTGTTCTACAGATAAGAAAATTGGTTTGGGGGAATCATAGAGATAAGAATGTTAAAGATGCTTCTGGTGATGTCTCAGAAAGAAATAACATGCTATTAGACACTAAAGGAAATGTGATCCTTGTTATAAAGTGGCAGAAAACAGCTGAATTGTGTTCTACTGTTGAGTGAAAAGTAGAGTGGACTGTTGTGGGTTAAAATGCACCTCAAGAAGATATGCTAAAGTCCTAACCCCCAATATTTTTGGAATTGAACTTGTTTAGAAATAGGTTCTTTACAGATAGAATTAGTAAATGAGGTCATATTGGATTAGAGTGGATCTGAAATCCAATTTAACCAGTGCCTTAAGAAGGAAGACACAGATAGACAGACACATTCACAGGGAAGAACACCATGTAAAAATGGAAGTGGAAACTAGAGTTATGCTGCCACAAGCCAAGGGAAACAAGGATTGCTGGCACCACCAGAAGCTGGGAGAGAGGGAAGGAAAAGATTTTCCCTCAGAGCCTCAGAAGGAACCAACTTTGCCAACATCCTTATTGCAGACCTCTGGCCTCCAGAACAATGAGAGAATACTTCTCTGTTGTTTCAAACCGTCCAGTTTATGGTACTTTGTTACGGCTGCCCTAAGAAACTAACTCAGAGGGACAACTGGACAGTCAGCCATTTAGTAGGTGGTAAAGAAAGGATTCAACCCAAACAGACTCCAGATCTCATGCTATGTAAATGTCTCCACAATTACATCCATTATCTCATTTTATTTTTTTCACATTCTATTAGGTAGGCATTAAGGGTTATATTTTATAGATTGGGAAATGGAACCTCAGAAAGTGAATGAGGCAATGTGTTGCCAGTAGCAAGACTAGGATTTGAGCCCACATCAGGTGAATTCAGTGCACTTTCCACAAAAACGCAACTCAAATTTGGTAATAATCCTCCACACAGTTGTATTTACAGCAAGAGTATTTCAGTTGAGTGTTGATTTCTCCAGTAGCTTCTGAATTTATGCATTCTCTGGGGAGATTTGAGAACTGAGTCAAAGATTCAGCCATTATCTACCACCTCTGTACATTCTTTTTAGTAGCCTAGATCTGTGAGACCCTTTCTAGTATTCTTTCATGGGGATAAATCCCTTGGGCGGTTTCTATAAACTATTACCTCTACAACTGTTGCCACATTAAAAGCTTACTCTTTGCCATTCAGAATGCCTTAAACATCTCTAAAAGTTTATGACCTCAAAGAACTGAAGGTATTTTGAAATTTTGTTCACCTAGAGAAAGGCCATTTGTTCCCTCAGTGGTTCCACAGAGTATAACTAACCTAATATTAGAAGAGGTTTGGGTAAGTTTTGAGAATAGAAGTGTAGAAGATTATATTACTATTCAGTAAGTAGACACACACAAAACTTATGTGAAAGGATTACACATTTCTACTCCTGTTGATGTTGGGCTTAGCCATGGGACTTCTTTGGCCAGTGGGATTTTCAGTGGACATCACAATCAGAGCCTTGGAATATTCTCAACTGGGGCTTGCCACCTTGTGTCTCTGCTATTGCCAAGGAAAGAACATATCTTGAAGAGTCAGTTTCCAGAAGAATGAGCTGCATGCCTTAGATCATCTGAGCCCCAGACAACTTGAAAGCATAAGGAAGAAATAAATGTTTATTATTGCATGCCAGAGATAATTTTCATGGTTGATAGTTATACTGCATTATTGTGGTAATAGATGTTTAATAGAATACAGAATTTTTTTTAATATTATTGTCTTCAGGGAATGCTATCCTAATAAAAAAATTTCCTAGTCTTCTAAAAATGTTCTTTTCTCCTGCCTCGAATAACCTTGAGCAACTGAGCCTGTCTTTCATGTGCTGCAAGCCTTTACTTCTTCATTGTCTAAAAGACAAATAACAAGAAAGAAATTCATTGAGAAGAAGAAAAAAATCCAGTTCACAAACAGATGCAAAATCCATAAAAAAAAGAAGTCCCCAATAAGGCCCAAGTCCTAGATATTTGTCACTGGGGTACCAGCATTTTCACATGGACTTTCCACAAAGCAATATTCTTTCAATTGTGTGTTATTTGTTAAATTTGTGAAGAATGTTATTATGCAAGTTAATATACTTTAGGATTACTTTACATTATTCAAGTAAATAAAAAGTACAATTACTTATCTTTTGCCATCTAAAATATTCCTGCTGCAAGTTGCCTATGGGGGAACCTTTCATATTCATGAATTCTACCTGTGTGCTTAAAAGTTAGCTAACCAGACTTTTCTTATATTGCTAAATTGTCTCTATCCAGATATTTTATTGAAATAAGGAAGGGCTAAAAATTTTAGAGTACTCAGGAGTCTCTCTCATATAAAACTAAACTTTTATAAAAATGATAATTCTTTGGCAGGAAATTCTAAGTTTTCATGTTTTTGTTTTTAATTTTTTTAAATATTTTTTTCAAATTTGCCAACAGTGGGTAAACAATTGTCAATAGCAGTTTTGGTGATTAAAAACCACTGATTAAAACATACACTCATACAATACTTGTACAAAACAAACAGATTAAGTACCAAGAACAAAAGAGGCTATTATCTGATGGGAGTGAGGGTACATTTATCATAGAGCACCCACTCTAAAAACACTTAACAAATTACTCAGGGGAGACGTTTTCTCACTCCACACACTTACTCAGAGGAATGGGAAGGGTGCTGTATTTGAAATATGGCTACTATAACAAGAACAATCACAACAAAAGCCACTTTACCTGCCTCCAAATCAGAATACCCTGCAAAATAAATTATGTGCAAAAATACTTGAAAAATACAATGCTTTTGAAACTATTCTTATAAAATGCATGCTATGGGTGTGACCTAAGGACAGCATGTTTGCCCCAATAAGTTGATGGTAAAAGGGCAGAAACGTGTTCTGTGTAAAGAAGTAGAAGAATTTAACTGTCCTTTGACAGGGTAGTCTGTTACTCTATTTCTTCCTTTCCTGGAAATTTAGGATTAGTAGACTACTCCTCGAATCAGCAAAACAACCTCATAAGCAGGAAAAGCATGACACTGATACGAGAGAAATGGAGAGACTAGAGAGAGGTACCCCGAGACGTTGGTCCTAAGCCAAGCTCTGGCCCTGGTCAGCTGTTTGTACTTTGGGGAAAGTCATTTCAGAACTAAAGAGGCCTGGGGGAAACGTTTTCCCCACACCTCGCAGGAGTATTCGGGCATGCAGTTCTTCCTCACAGCAGGCACAGACCTAGCTTAAAAGACTGTCCCAAAAGGAAAGACCATAACATTATATATCTAATATGCCTGTGGTCTGAGGTACTTTGTTCCTCTCAAGCACTGCAAAGAAGTATTGGCCAGAATAAACAGTCAGAACAGGGAGCCCACATCCATCAGTTTTCTTTTAAAATTATTTGTGCTCCCTCCTGACCCCCCAAAAACCCTGAAGCAGTGATTCTCAAACTTTGGTGCACATAATTCCTGCTTCACTTATTAAAAATGAATATCCCCCAAGACCCACACTCCAGGAATTCAGATTCAGTGAGATTTGGGGAGTGTCTATGAAGTTGCATTTTAAAAAATTACTCCAACTATTTTGGAGACAGATGTCTATGAACCACTCTTCAAACATCCACCTCCACTGGCCACCCTTCAGACTGGAGGGATAAATTACAAAATTTTGAAAGAGATTATCATTATCATTATCACAGGTAACTTCTTATATTTTCTACATTGGCATATATTATTTATGCAATTGAATAATCAATCACAAAAGAATCCAAAAGAAAAGAAATTGTTTTAAAGTCATATGGAAGATCCCATCCTGTTTAGAGAACACATTTGTATACAATACTATAGCAGAAAGTGGCTGTTTTCTCATGCAATTCAGGACAATTTTATTAAGTCTTAGTTTTAAAGAGAGGAAAAAGAAGGTATTTACCAATAAGAAAGGAGACTATGAAGCAAAAGAGGAGGGGGAGACTACAGAGGAAGTTTAAGGGCAAAGAGTAAATGGCATTACTATTGCATTAAATGAATTTCAGTTTTTCTCCAATTACACTTTTTCTTTAAAAATCCCTTTTCCCATTCTTCATTCTCTCACATCTTTTATGTCCTCCTCAGATACCAGTAAGCAGTTTCAGAAACCTAAATCTGAAGAGAAAAATTATAGCTTCCAGCCACTTAAAAAATAAACTCTATTTTTGTTCCACTGCTTTCAACCCAATCTCCTGATCAGCTACTTTTTAACTGGGCAACAGATCACTTGTCTCCCAAAGAAAAAAATTGTACATTTACCTTAACCTCCAGAAGCGCACAAAAACTGGTACAGAATAGTTGCATTTTGTGCTCTTTTCTCATTCATTGCCATGTATGATGTGGCACACCCTGGCAGGAATAAGCTGTGGTCGGGCATTATATGGAAAGGGACCACTCACCTTCCCAGGCACCAATTTCATGATCTCCATCATCACTTGGAGGCTCATTTGTTCAGCTATTTAACCCTTAAAAAATCTGGGAGCCTTCTTTTAACTTGCATCTTAAAAAAAAAAATTAAAAAGCAGCAGCAGCAACTGAAAAAAAATAAAGTAAAATTTTGGGATGAATTATGTATGTTTCATTAATTTAAACTTAAATATGCATATAGCAAAATAATATGCAGTTGGTGAATCTGATGTCCTCTGTTGCCAATATCCCTTCATGAGAACATTGGTATAAGCCTACATCTTTAGTGGCTTTTATTTGAGTTCTCTATTTCTTTTTCATTCAAGTTCTGTGCAATCCACTGATCATACGCTGTATTCAGATGCCATCTCCACACAAATCCATATCAATCCATGCCAGACTAGCTTCTGCCTTAGAAAAAGGACTAATACATACACTGAAAATTTTCAGCCTCTGTCCACAATTATTCAAAGAGCAGACTTCAAAGACAGAGCTTTATCAATTTGAGAAACCACAGGTTCATACAAAACCTATAAGTGCAACTCTTCCTCATTTTTACAAATATGTCTGCTCTAACCATGTGTGAATAGCTAGGGTTTTGTGTTTACAAGTTTTTTTCTCCTCTGCTCTTGAAGGAGTTTTGTTATAGATTGCCATGACTTTTGTTAGAAAAGCATAACTCTTAAAGGACTGAATGCTACTTGAAAATTTTTCTTGTACGTTGAAGTCATTTAGCACGTAGTACTATAAAATTCTGCATCCTTATTGTAGCGACTGTAAGAAAATTATTTATTAATTCTTCTCCTGACATTTTGCTATTTGTCTTAGCTTGGGCTGCAAAACGGAACAAAGCCTGAGACTAGATCTTGCAAACAGAGAGTTTATTTTAGCAAACGATCACAAGGAATAGGAGATAACATGTGGAATTGGGAATATCAATCCAGATATGAGCTTTCAAGCTGGTCACTGCTATGGACAAGTGTCTCTCTGGAGACCCTCTGAAGGACTAGGTAAATTCAGTTTCAGGACTTTCCAATCAAGGAACAAAAGAGGAGAATATTTATCTGCTAGCTTTCTTCCCTCATTAGTCAAGGGTTTTCTTTGAAGTTGAAAAGATTCTGAGAGTAGGAAACCAATAATCTTCAAGAGAACAATGACAGTGATGAGAGTGGTGATCCTCATATGATGGTATCGAATATCCTCTCTATTGTTGACTCTATTTCAGGCATTGTACAAAGCATTTACCCATATTTTCTCATTAGGTCCTTGTGATGATCAGCTTTTATGTATCAGCTTTACTGGGTCATGCATATATTTGGCCAAACATAATCCTGGGTATATCTATAAAGGTGTTTCTGCATGAGATTAGCATTTGAATTGGTAGACTAAGTAAAGCAGGTTGCCCTCCTAATGTGGGTGGGTCTCATTCAATCCACTGAATACCTGAATAGAACAAAGTTCTGAGTAAGAGGGAACTCATCCTGCCTGACTGTTCTTAACTGAACTGAAACATCATTCTTTTCTAGCCTTGAGACTCAAACTCTAACTTTGCTTCTTCTAGGGTTTCAAGCCTGCCAACTGCAGATCTTATAACTTCTCAGACTTCATAATTGCATAAATCAATTCCTTATAATAAATCTGTCAGCCTCTCTCCCTCACTACCTCTCTCTCTCTCTTTTTTACACACACACACACACATACACACACATCCTATCATCTATGTTTCTCTGGAGAACCCTAACTAATACACTGTTTATGTCAACTCTATGAAGTCAGGAACAAATCCCCAATTTACTTGAGAGAAAACTAAGGCACAGAAAGGTTAAGCAACTCAAATAACACAAGTAGTAGATGGCAGAGCTATTCTAAAACCACCTCTGAAATAGATAACAGAATAATAATTCCCCCACGCTTGTTTCATTCAATGCTATTGCATATAATTAAATAGAGGGTACAATGGAAAAATAGGTATGTGCTCAAATAGGTTTTCTAAATGCAAGAATGAATAAAATTAAACAGGTTTTTACATTGCAAGATTTCCTAGAGTCTTTAATAAAGTATTTTATATGGTGAATCTCTGAAAGAGTATATGTATTATTTTTCATAAAGCTCTTTAGTGGAATATATGTTAATGTCTCCTAATACTTAAGGTCTTTGGATCAAAACCTGAAAAGTGTTTCACTTGATAATTATTGTTCTTCTGTAGTGTCTACTGAGTGGTACTTATTAGGAGGAAAATCCATCCAATTGGGAAAGAGAAAAGTATTAGTCTTTATTAGTAAAAACAGAACATGTTAAGATAATTATTTTAGACATGTTGGAAATACAGGCAGGAAAAAAGAGGAGTTTACATTCTTTAATGCACGAGATGGGATGAATAGATTTGAAGTTCACCTAACTAGAGTAGAAGACCCTTCTGAGAGTCTATAGCACCTCATTTTATTGTGCTTCACTTGGAGCCTTGCAGATATTGCATTTTTTATGAATTGAAGGTTTGTTGAAACCCTGACTCCAGCAAGTCTACTGGTGCCATTTTTACAATAGCGTTTGTTTTTACTTCATGCCTCTATGTTGCATTTTGGTAATTTTCACATATCAAACTTTTTTATTATTATATTTGTTACTGTGATCTGTGATCAGTGATCCTTGATATTACTACTACAATTGTTTGGGGGCATCATAATCTGTCCCTATAAGATAGCAAACTTAATTGATAAATGTTTGTGTTCTCTTACTGCTCCACTGACCAGCCATTCCCTGTCTCTCTCCCTCTCCTCAGGTTTCCCTATTCCCTGAGACACAACAATATTTAAATTAGCCAGTTAACAACCCTGCAATGGCCTCTATGTATTCAAGTGAAAGGAAGAGTTACACATGTCTTACTTTAAAACAAAAGTTGGAAATGATTCAGTTTAGTGAGGAAGGCATGTTGAAAGCTGAAATACACCAAAAGCAAGAATTCTTGTGCTAAACAGTTAGCTAAATTGTGAGTGCAAAGGAAAAGTTCTTGAAGGAGATTAAAAGTGCTATTCCAGGGAACACACAAATGATAAGAAAGAGAAACAGCCTTTCTGGTGATATGGGGAAAGTTTTAGTGGTCTGAATAGAAGATTAAACAAGCCACAATATTCTCTTAAGCCAAAACCTAGTACACAGCAAAGTCCTAACTCCCTTCAAGTCAATGAAGGCTGAGAGGGGTGAGGAAGTTGCAGAAGGAAAGTCTGAAGTTAGCACATGTTGGTTCATGACATTTAAGAAAAGAAGCCATCTCCATGACATAAAAGTGCAGGTGAAGCAGTAAGTGCTGACATAGAAGCTACAGTGAGTTGTCCAGAATATCAAGTTGATAATTAATGAAAGTGGCTATACTAACAACAGATTTTCAAAGTAGACTAAACAGACTTCTATTGGAAGAAGATGGCATCCAGGACTTTCATAGTGATAACTTCCATAGCTAGAGAGGAGAAGTCAATGACTAGTTTCAAAGCTTCAAAGGACAGGCTGACTCTCTGGTTAGGGGTTAATGCAGCTTGTGACTTTTGCTGAAGCCAATGCTCATTTACTATTCCAAAAATCCTAGGGCCCAAAAGAATGATGTTAAATGTACTGTGCCTGTGCTTTATAGATGAAACAACAAAGCCTGGATGATAGTACATCTGTTTACAATATGATTTACAGAATATCTGAAGCCCACTATTGAGACCTACTGCTCAGAAAAAAAAGGTTCCTTTCAAAATATTACTGCTCACTGACAATGCACCTGGTCACTAAGGGGCTCTGATGGAGATGCACAATGAGATGAGTGTTGTTTACATCCCTGTTAACACAAAATTCATTCTTTAGCCCATGGATCAAGGAGTAACTTTAACTTTCAAGCCTTATTATTAAGAAATAGATAGCTAATGCTATAACCACTATAGATTGTGATTCCTCTAATGTATCTGGGCAAAGTAAACTGAAAACCTTCTGAAAAGAATTCACCATTCTAGATGCCATTAAGAACATTCATGAGAAGATGTCAAAATATTAATATTAACAGGAGTATGGAAGAAGTTAACTCTAACCCTCATGTATGAGTTTGAGAGGTTCAAGACTTCAGTGGAGGAAGTAACTACAGATGGTGTGTAATAACAATAGAGCTAGAATTAGAAGTAGAGCCTGAGGAGGTGACTGAATTATTGCAGTATATAACTTGAACAGCTGAGGAGTTGCCACATCTTATAGATGAGCAAAGAAAGTGGTTTCTTGAGATGGGATCTACTCCTGATGAAGATGCTATGCAGATTGTTGAAATGACAACCAAGGGTTTAGATTTAGCATATTACATAAACTTCGTGGATAAAGCAGCAATAGGGTTTGAGAGAACTGACTCCAATTTTGAAAGACGTTCTACTGTGGGTAAAATGTTGTCAAATAGCAACACTTGCTACAGAGAAATTATGCATGAAAGAAGAGTCCATCAATGTGACAAACTTCACTGGAATCTTATTTTAACTAATTGGCACAGCTGATCCATTCAACAGTAACCACTGCCCTGATCAGTCAGCAGCCATCAACATTGAATCAAGATCCACTGTCAGCAAAAAGATAATGATTCACTTAAAGCTCAGATGTGGTTAGCAGGTTTTAACAGTAAGGTATTTTTAAATTAAGGTATGAACTTTTTTAGACATAACGTTATTGTGCACATTGCGGATTACAACGTAGTGTAAATGAAACTTTTATATGCACTGGGAAACCAAAAAATTAATTTGACTTGCTTTATTGTGATATTTGCCTATTGCAGTGGTCTGGAACTGAAATCAGTGCCTCCGAAGTATGCCTGTATTCCACAAGCAGTGTTCTCAAGTTGCCCCAGTTTGGGGGCTTCCCACCTAATGCTATTCATATTATAATTAGAAAACCTCTAGGAAAAGAACTAACCAGTAAATAGAGGCAGAAGAAAACATTGCACAGGTCTGCCCTGAGGGAAGTTATAGATGGAGAAAAATTTGAGACAAGTTTTATTTACAAAGATGGAACACTCAGAGTGGTCCTGAGTTACAAATAAAGTGATTTTATTAAGCATGGAAGGTCATGAACTCCTTGGGGTAGTACAGATCTATTGATTTCCCCATGACATAATCACAGTCAAAATAGATAAACACACATATTCCTGAATCTTCAATTTATCTTACTAGTGAGTATTGCTACTTGGGAAAAACTCCCTGCCCTTTGAGATGACACAGCATATCTTCCTGAGGATTTGGAAAATTGCCTTGGATTGCAGCATTTGCGTGAGTCTCTGCACTGTTCCTATTCCTTTGCTGACACCATCCTTGGTCAAGCCCAGCCAAGTGGTTAGGAGAAATTGTATAAGTTAACATGACCAAGGAAATTATGCCTAGAATCAGAACAGAAGTAGCTCTGGATAGACCAAGAATTCCACCTTCTGAGGGAAATGACAGGAATTATAATTACCTATTGCTCAGAAATGAGATAACTTTTGTTATGTAAATAGAGATGAGAATATTTTCGTTAAGCCAATGTACAAATACAGCACAGTGGTGTCTAAAATACAGGATTTAGGGAGTTTCTTAATTAAAATAATTTGACTAGAAGAAGCACTAGAATAATAATTTGACATTTTAGAATTCTAGACCATGCTGAGCATGACATTTAGTATTCTGAGAAGAAACAGGCATCACAATGATTCTGAGAGGGATATAAATCATAGAAATAATTTTTAAAATTATAAAGTTAAGTTATCAATGATGTATCCTCTTTAGTAAGGAATTTTTAAAAGGTACATGTATGTAGCATGCTTAAGAAGCTTGGGATTTCAAAAACAGTTTTCTGCTCTAGCATTTACCATGGTCAGCAGTGGAATCAGTGTATGATTAAATAAGTATGTTTGATAAAACTATTCAAATGATTTCTATGGAACTCCCAAACTCTGTATTTCAGACATCATTATGCTGGATTTACAGACTGGCTCATTGAGGTAATCTGCATCTCTACTCTCACATAACAAAAGCAAAGGAAGGAAGGTCTAAGCAGAAAGAGGCTTCCAATCATACCCATTTCAACTGTGTGATAGACTGAACTGGTGAAAATAGGAGATTCTCCTTCCAAGTTAATAAATTAAATGCTATCATCAAAGATGAAAAGAAGGTTTGATTTAAAATGTTATTAGACCAGAGAACTAATAAATGTATATATTTTGGGGGAAGAAGAGCTGGCATCCAGACAGAAAAAGAGAGAGATAAAAACCGAGAGAGAATGAGAGAATATGAGAAAGAGAAAGAGAGATTCATTGTCGCATACTCTGGTCACATAGAGGAAAGTAAGGGAGGGAGGAAACTAAATTGACAGCATTTCTCTCCAGATTCCATTTGACAGCCTAAATTCCTAAGGCAGTGTACATTTCCTTCAGGTCTGTGACCTCATTTTGAGGCTTTCCAGAAGGCATCTTCTTATTTATAAGCACTTTAAAATATAATTTCCCAAATACCATAGTTCCCAGGTAAGCAGAAACATTTTCATTAGCAAAGGACTGAATGGAAGGAGATTGCAATTTAGTCATCTGATCATATTATCAGAGAGCCCTGCTCCTGACCCACAGTGCCTATAACAACAACAAAAAATCCAATATCACCCACTTTTTAAATGTTGAGTGGCTTTATGTTAGTACACTGATGGGAAAATAAGGTCATTTCATTTCTCAAAACAATATCTGGACAAAATGGACACAGAAATTGCTAAAATAAGAACCCTGAGCTTACTAAAATTTTACCTCAGTTTTTACCAAAGGGTACAGAAAGAAATATTCAAATTATCCCAAGACTATGGCATAGTTGAGCAGAGCAGAAAGTAACCAAAAATAATTTGAATTGCATCACAAGAATCTTTGTGCCAAATACTACCCATCAGTACCCACTGTAGCACCTGAAATTTCAGGTACGCAGGACTTTACAAACTTACTTTGCCAAGGGACTCCTTTTAATCCCCCCACAAGTTGCATCTACTAAAATCTAAAAACAGTAGCAATACAGTTTTGAAAAGCATAGGTCATCAGAAAAACTCTAACAGAAAACAGTCCTGGGATCATGAGACCAAGGCCATGTACATTTAAATGGGGGTTAGGTGGAAAGGAAAGGGCTGAACATGACACAACCAGGAGCAGACCCAGCAGGAGCACTAGTATGAAGTCCTGAGAAGGCACAGGATGTGAGAGTACCAGGGAGACAGGAAGAGTACATAAAGTCTGGGCATAGGGACAGAGCGGACAAGTGGGAGGAAGAAAATCTCCATGTTAACTGTCTACTGCGTGATTTTGCATAGGCAGGCACTATTCTTCCAGGAGACAAAACTCACCAGGAACAAACAATTTTAAGAGGCCTTAATTAGCTCAGAGATCTTAAATCGACTAAGCCCAGCACCCAGTATGACGACAGTAGCTGCATCAGAAATCCAATATAAAACGTTATATATATTTTTTTATTAAGGTATTATTGATATACACTCTTATGAAGGTTTCACATGAAAAAACAATGTGGTTACTACATTAAGTCCCCACCCACACCCCAATGCAGTCACTGTCGTTCAGTGTAGTAAGGTGCCACAGATTCACTGTTTTCCTTCTCTGTGCTACACTGATTCCCCCGTGATCCCCCACACCATGTGTACTAAACATAATATCATTCAATCCCTGCTCTCACTCTCCCCCCACATCCTCCCACACCCCTCCCCTTTGATAACCACTGGTTCCTTCTTGGAGTCTCGAAGTCTGCTGCTATTTTGTTCCTTCAGTTTTGCTTTGTTGTTATACTCCACAAATGAGGGAAATCATTTGGCACTTGTCTTTCTACACCTGGCTTATTTCACTGAGCATAATATCCTCCAGCTCGATCCATGTTGTTGCAAATGGTAGGATTTGTTTCTTTCTTATGGCTGAAGAATATTCCATTGTGTATATGTAACACATCTTTATCCATTCATCTACTGATGGACTCTTAGGTTGCTTCCATATCTTGGCTATTGTAAAAAGGGCTGCGATATATATAGGGGTGCATATGTCTTTTCGAATCTGAGAAGTTGTATTCTTTGGGTAAATTCCAAGGAGTGGGATTCCCGGGTCAAATGGTATTTCCATTTGTAGTTTTTTGAAGAACCTCCATATTGGTTTCCACAATGGTTGAACTAGCTTACATTCCCACCAGCAATGTAGGAGGGTTCCCCTTTCTCTGCATCCTTGCCAGCATTTGTTGTTCTTAGTCTTTTGGATGCTGGCCATCCTTACTGGTGTGAGATGACATCTCATTGTGGTTTTAATTTGCATTTCCCTGATGATTAGTGATGTGGAGCACCTTTTCGTGTGTCTGCTGGCATCTGAGTTTCTTCTTTGGAGAACTGTCTCTTCATATCCTCTGCCCATTTTTTAATCGGATTATTTGATTTTTGGATATTGAGGCATGTAAGTTCATTATATATTTTAGATGTTAACCTCTTGTCGGATATGTCATTTACAAATATATTCTCCCATACTGTAGGATGTCTTTTTGTTCTGCTGATGGTGTCCTTTGCCATGCAGAAACTTTTTAGTTTGATGTAGTCACATGAGTTCATTTTTGCTTTTCTTTCCCTTGCTTGAGGAGAGGCATTCAGGAAGAAGTTGCTCATGCTATATTCGGAAGATTTTTGCATATATTGTCTTCTAAGAGTTTCATGGGTTCATGACTTACATTCGGTCTTTGATCCATTTCGAGTTTACTTTTATGTACAGAATTAAACAACAATCCAATTTCATTCTCTTGCATGTCGCTGTCCAGTTTGCCAACACCAGCTGTTGAAGAGGCTGTCATTTCCCCATTGTATATCCATGACTCCTTTATCATTTATTAATTGCCCATAAATGGTTGGGTTTATATCAGGGCTCTTCAGTCTGTTCCATTGGTATATCGGTCTGTTCTTATGCCAGTACCAAATTGTCTTGATTACTGTGGCTTTGAAGTAGAGCTTGAAGTTGGGGAGCATAATCCCCCCAGCTTTATTCTTCCTTCTCAGGATTGCTTTGGCTATTCGGGGTCTTTTGTGGTTCCATATGAATTTTAGAAGTATTTGCTCTAGTTCATTGAAGAATGTTGTAGGTATTTTGATAGGAATTGCATTGAATCTGTAGATTGCTTTAGGCAGGATGGCCATTTTGACAATATCAATTCTTCCTATACATGAGCACAGGATGTGTTTCCATTTATTGGTATTTCTTTAATTTCTCTCATGAGTGTCTTGTAGTTTTCAGAGTATAGGTCTTTCACTTCCTTGGTAAGGTTTATTCCAAGGTGTTTTGTTCTTTCTGATGCAATTGTGAATGGAATTGTTTTCCTGATTTCTCTCTCTGCTAGTTCATTGTTAGGTTATAGGAATGCAACAGATTTCTGCGTATTAATTTTGTATCCTGCAACATTCCTGAATTCAGATATTAGATCAAGTAGTTTTGGAGTGGATTTTTTAGGGTGTTTTATGTACAATATCATGTCATATGCAAACAGGGACAGTTTAACTTCTTCCCTGGTAATCTGGATTCCTTTTATTTCTTTGTGTTGTCTGATTGCCGTGGCTAGGATCTCCAGTACTGTGTTGAATAGAAGTGGGGAAAGTGGGCATCCTTGTCTTTCAGCTTTCAGCTTCTCGCTGTTATGTATAATGTTGGCTGTGTATTTGTCATATATGGCCTTTATTATGTTGAGGTACTTGCCCTCTATACCCATTTTCTTGAGTTTTTATCATGAATGGATGTTGAATTTTGTCAAATGCTTTTCAGCATCTATGGAGAAGAAAATGTGGTTTTTGTCCTTCTTTTTGTTGATGTAGTGGATGATGTTGATGGATTTTCTAATGTACCATCCTTGTATCCCTGGGATGAATCCCACTTGATCATGAAGGATGATCTTTTGGATGTGTTTTTTAATTCTATTTGCTAATATTTTGTTGATCATTTTTTGCATCTATGTTCATCAGGGATATTGGTTTGTAATTTTCTTTTTTGTGGTGTCTTTGCCTGGTTTTAGTATGAGAGTTATGTTCACCTCATAGAATGAGTTTGGGAGTATTCCCTCCTCTTCTTCTTTTTGGAAAATTTTAATGAGGATGGGTATTAGGTCTTCACTTAATGTTTGATAAAATTCAGCAGTGAAACCTTCTGGTACAGGCATTTTGTTCTTAGGTAGTTTTTTGATTACCAAATCAATTTCTTTGCTGGTAATTGGGCTATTCAGATTTTCTGTTTCTTTCTGGGTCAGTCTTGGAAAGTTGTATTTTTATAGAAAGTTGTCCATTTCTTCTAGGTTATCCAGTTTGTTACCATATAATTTTTCATAGTATTCTCTCATAATTCTTTGTATTTCTGTGGTGTCTGTAGTGATTTTTCCTTTCTCATTTCTGATTCTTTTTATGTGTGTATACTCTCTTTTTTTCTTGATAAGTCTGGCTAGGGTGTTATCTATTTTGTTTATTTTCTAAAAGAAATAGCTTCTGCTTTCATTGATTCTTTCTCTTGATTTATTCATCTCAATTTTATTTATTTCTGCTTTAATCTTTATTATGTCCCCCTTCTACTGAATTTGGGCCTCATTTCTCCTTCCTTTTCTAGTTTCATTAATTGTGAGTTTAGACTGTTCATTTGGGATTGTTCTTCTTTCCAGAGGTAGGCCTGTATTGCAATATATTTCCCTCTTAACCTGGCCTTCACTGCATCCCACAGATTTTGCAGGGTTGAATTATTGTTTTCATTTGTCTCCATATATTGCTTGATCTCTGTTTTTATTTGGTCATTGATCCATTGACTATTTAGGAGCATGTTATTAAGCCTCCATGTTTTTGTGGGCTTGTTCATTTTCTTTGAGTAATTTATTTCTAGTTTCACACCTTTGTGATTTGAGAAGCTGGTTGGTACAATTTAAATCTTTTTGAATTTACTGAGGCTCTTTTTGTGGCCTAGTACATGATTTATTCTTGAAAATTTTCCATGTGCACTTGAGAAGAATGTGTATCCTGTCGCTCTTGGATGAAGTGTTCTCTAGATGTCTGTTAGGTCCGTCTGTTCTAATACATTGTTCAATACCACCCTCTCTTTGTTTATTTTCTGTCTGGTTGATCTATCCTTTGGAGTGAGTGGTGATTTGAAGTCTCCCAAATGAATGCATTGCAATATGTTTCCCCCTTTAATTATGTTAGTATTTGTTTCTCATATGTAAGTGATCCTGTATTGGGTGCATAGGTGTTTATAATAGTTATATCCTCTTGTTGGACTGACCCCTTTATCATTATGTAATGTCCTTCTTTGTCCCTTTTGATCTTCCTTGTTTTGAAGTCTGTTTTGTCTGATACAAGTACTGAAACTATTGCTTTTTTCTCCCTATTAGTTGCATGAAATATCTTTTTCCATCCCTTTACTTTCAGTCTGTGTATGTCTTTGGGTTTGAAGTGAGTTTCTGTAGGCAGCATATAGTTGGGTCTTGTTTTCTTACCAACCAGTGACTCTACGTCTTTTGATTGGTTCATTCAGACAATTTACATTTAGGGTGATTATCGATAGGTATGTACTTATTACCATTGCAGGCTTTAGATTCGTGGTGACCAAAGGTTCAAGGGTAATTCCCTTACTAACAGTCTAATTTGTCTCACTTTGTATGCTATTACAAACACAACCTAAATATTCTTTTTTTTCCCTCCTTTTTCTTCCTTGTCCATTGTTTGTATGTTATGAATCAGATTCCCTACTCTTTGTCTATCCCTTGGGTGACATCTATTTAGTATTAGGAATATTTCCATTTTTAGGGTTCCCTCCAAAATGCACTGTAGAGGTGGTTTGTGGGAGGTAAATACTCTTAACTTTTGCTCATATGAAAATTGTTTAATCCCTCCTTCAAATTTAAATGATAACCTTGCCAGGTAGAGTATTCTTGGCTCAAGGCCCTTCTGCTTCATTGCATTAAATAAAGCACGCCACTCCCTTCTGGCCTGTAAGGTTTCTGTTGAGAAATCTGATGATAGCCTGATGGGTTTTCCTTTGTATGTGATCTTTTTTCCGTCTCTAGCTGCTTTTAAAAGTCTGTCTTTATCCTTGATCTTTGCCATTTTAACTATTATATGTCTTGATGTTGTCTTCCTTGGGTCCCTTGTGTTGGGATATCTGTGCATCTCCACAGATGGAGAGAGTATCTTTTTCCCCAGATTGGGGAAGTTTTCAGCAATTACCTCCTCAATGATGCTTTCTATCCCTTTTTCTCTCTCTTCTTCTTCTGGTACCCCTGTAACGCGAATATTATTACGTTTGGATTGGTCACACAGTTCTCTCAATATTCTTTCATTCTTAGAGATTCTTTTTTCTCTCAGTGCCTCAGCTTCTTTGTATTCCTCTTCTATAATTTCTACTCCATTTACCATCTCTTCTACTATATCTAATCTGCTTTTAAATCCCTCCATTGTATGTTTCATTTCAGATATGGAATTTATTAATAACTGAATCTCTGTCTTAAATTCGTTCCTGAGTTCTTGATTATTTTCTGTACCTCCATAAGCATGTTTATGATTTTTATTTAGAACTCTCTTTCAGGAGGATTGGTGAGTTCAGTTTCATTTGGCCGTTTTTATGGGGTTTGAGAGATTTTGGTCTATACCATGTTCTTTTGTCATTTCATATTTCTGTGTTGTGCCTCTACTGCCCAGAAGCTCCAGTCTCTGGTGCTACTCAGCCCCTAGAGTGAGGTTGGGGGTCATAGGGGAGCAGAGCTAGTGCCTGGGGGGAGGAAAGATCTGCTTCCTGTCTCCTGTCTGCCCTGCCTGTCTCCAGTGTCAGAGCCAGTGGGCCAAGCACACAGTTGTAAACCCCTGTGCTTGGCTCTCTAGCTGTTGTAGGTGAGGCCTCTCACTTGCTGTCCTGACGCCAGTGCAGTGACTGCCAGTTTGCAAGATGCTGCTCTCATGCCAGGAGGAAGGCTCAGCAGGCTGTGTATCACAGTGGGGTCCTCAGAGCTGAGTAGCCATGCAGGGGGATAGAGCGCCTGAAGCTCCCCAAAATTCCCAATCTGCTGGGCAGAGTGCACCCATACAACCTTGTCCCCCATCCCTTCTCCCACACTGCAAGCTCCATGAAAAACCCATGCCTTCAGCAGCCCTCTTGCTGCTAGGAATCCTCTCATACCACCTGCCTTTCCCTTGTCTCAGAGTGGCCGGGTGTGGATCCTGTCCTCCACCAATGGCCTGAATCTGTCTCTCAAGCACTCTGCCTGTCCCAGCTCCCTATATTCCAGAACACCACACAATATAGATTTCTGGTCGCAAAGCAGATCTCCAGGGCTACGTGTTCAGCAATCCCTGGATTCCACCCCCTCCCCCGCTCTGTTTCTCTTCCTCCCGCTGGTGAGCTGGGGTGGGGCTGGGCTCAGATCCTGCCGGATCAAGGCTTTCATACATTATCCTGTTTTGTGAGGTCTGCTCTGTTTGTGAAGTCTGTGTGCAGTCTGGTGCAGCCTTTTTTCCTGTTGCTATTTTAGGGTTAGTTGTATTAACTATATTTTCACATTATTTGTGGTTTTGGGAGAAGTTCTCTGTTTCACCTCTCACACAGCCATCTGAAATTCTCACACTGCTGCCTTGAATCCCTGTCCTTATTTTTCTAGTTTCATTCATTGTGAGTTTAGACTGCTCATATGGGATGATTCTTCTTTCCTGAGGTAGGCCTGTATTGCAATATACTTTCCTTTTAGCAGCCTTCACTGTGTCACACAGATTTGCACTGTTGAATTATTGCTGTCATTTGTTTCCATATATTTCTTGATCTCTTGTTTTTACTTGGTCATTGATCTATTGGTTATTTAAGAGCATACTGTGAAGCCTCCATGTGTTTGTGGGATTTTTCATTTTCTTTGCATAATTTATTTCTAGTTTCATACCTTTGTGGTCCAAGATACTGGTTAGTACAATTTCAATCTTTTTGAATTTACTGAGCCTCTTTTGTGGCCTAGCATATGATCTATTCTTGAAAATGTTCCATGTGCACTTGAGAAGAATGTGTATTCTGCTGCTTTTGGGTGTAGAGTTCTGTAGATGTCTGTTAGGTCCATCTGTTCTAATGTGTTGTTCAGTGCCTCTGTCTCCTTACTTATTTTCGGTCTCATTGATCTGTCCTTTGGAGTGAATGGAGTTTTGAAGTCTCCTTGAATGAATGCATTGCATTCTATTTCTCCTTTTAATTCTGTTAGTATTTGTTTCACATACGTAGGTGCTCCTGTGTTGAATGCATAGATATTTATAATGGTTATATCTTCTTGTTTGATTGACTCTTTTATCATTATGTAATATCCTTCTTTGTCTCTTGTGACTTTTTTTGTGTTGAAGTCTATTTTGTCTGATACAAGTACTGAAACTCCTGAATTTTTCTCCCTATTAGTTGCATGAAATATCTTTTTCCATCCCATCACTTTTAGTCTGTGTATGTCTTTGGGTTTAAAGTGAGTCTCTTGTAGGCAGCATATAGATGGGTCTTGCTTTTTTATCCATTTAGTGACTCTATGTCATTTGATTGGTGCATTCAGTCCATTTACACTTAGGGTGATTATCAATAGGTATGCACTTATTGCCATTGCAGGCGTTAGATTTGTTGTTACCAAAGTTTCAAGATTAACTGCCCTACTATCTAAGAGTCAAACTTAACTCACTTCATATGCTATTACAAACACAATCTAAAGGTTCTTTTTTTTTCTCCTCCTTTTTCTTCCTCCTCCATTCTTTATATATTAGGTATCATGTTCTGTACTCTTTGTCTATCCCTTGATTGACTTTGGGGATAGTTAATTTAATTTTGCATTTGCTTAGTAATTTGCTTTTCTACTTTCTTTACTGTAGTTTTATTACCTCTGGCGAGAGCTATTAAACCTTAGGAACTCCATCTATAGCAGTCCCTCCAAAATACACTATAGAGATGGATTGTGGGAAGTAATTCTCTCAGCTTTTGCTTATCTGGAAATTTTTTAATCCCTCCTTCAAATTTAATCTTGCCAGATAAGTAACCTTAGTTCTAGGCCCTTCTGCTTCATTGCATTAAATACATCCTGCCACTCCCTTCTGGCTTGTAAGGTTTCTGCTGAGAAGTCTGATGATAGCCTGATGTGCTTTCCTTTGTATGTGATCTTATTTTTCTCTCTGGCTACTTTTAATAGTCTGTTCTTATCCCTGATGTTTCCCATTTTAATTATTATATGTCTTGATGTTGTCTTCCTTGGTCCCTTATGTTGGGGGATCTGTGCATCTCCATGGCCTGAGAGACTATTGCCTTCCCCACATTGGGGAAATTTTCAGCAATTACCTCCTCAAAGGCACTTTCTATCCCTTTTTATTTATCTTCTTCTTATGGTACCCCTATAATGCGAATATTGCTCCATTTGGATTGGTCACACAGTTCTCTCAATATTCTTTCATTCTTAGATATCCTTTTTTCTCTCTATGCCTCAGCTTCTTTGTATTCCTCTTCTCTAGCTTCTATTTCATTTATTGTCTCCTCCACCATATCTAATCTGCTTTTAATACCCTCCTTGTGCTCTTCGATGTTTGAATCTCCAACCGGATTTCATTCCTGAGTTCTTGAATATATTTCCATACCTCCATGAGCATGTTAATGATTTTTATTTTGAATTCCCTTTCTGGAAGATTCATGAGGTCAATGTCATTTAAATCTTTCTCAGGAGTTGTATTAATAATTTTACTTTGAACCAGGTTCCTTTGTCATTTCATATTTGTATATGGTGCCCTCTAGTGCCCAGAATATCTAATCTCTGGAGCTGCTCAGCTCCTAAAGCAATGTCAGGGGTGTCAGGGGTGTGGTATTGATGCCTGGGTTGAGGAAAGAGCAGCTTCCTGCTTCCTGGCTGCTATGCCTGTCTCCACTGCCTGAACCAGTGGGCCAAGCACACAGGTATAAGCCTCTATGCTTTGTGTTTGTAGTCGCTGTAGACAGATCTTCCCTCTGAATGGCCTAGCACCAGGGTAGGGTTTGTTGGTTTGTGAGCCAGGTGGGGCTGGCTGGGAGAAAAGCACAGTAAGCTGCATATCATGGAGGATGTCCTTGGAGCTTTGGAGCCAGCCATGGAGCTGGAGCACCTGAAAATTGTGAAAGCTCCCAACCTGCTGGGAAGAGAGCACCCAGACAAGTTTGTCTACCTGTCCTTTCTCCTGAGCAGTAAGCTCTGTGTAATCCTTGCCCCTTTAGCAGTCCTCTTGCTAAGGGATTCCTTGTTAGGAAGTCTCTCAGACTGCCTGCCTTTCTTTTGTCCCAGAGCAGCCAGATATGGATCCCTGATTTCTACAAGAAGCTGGAATATCAGTTTCTCCAGGAATTCTGCCTGTCTTAGCTTTCCAACCACCTACTCATGAGAATACCATACAAGCACCATGTGCCATGAAATGTAGGTTTGTGTTCCTAGAGCATATCTCCAGAGTTAGGTATTCAGAAGTCTCAGGCTTCCACTCCCTCCCTGCTCCATTTCTCATCTTCCTGCCAGTGTGCATGGGTGGGGGAAGGGCTTGGGTCCTGCCGGGCCACAGCTTTGGTACATTACCCTGTTCCATGAGGTCTGCTCTTTTCTCCAGGTTTATGCAATCTCATAGAGTCCTCTTTCCTGTTGCTCTTTCAGGAGTAGTTGTATTAATTATATTTTCATATTATATGTGGTTTTATGAGGAAGCCTCTGTCTCACCTCTCATGCTGCCATCTTTAATCCAATCCAAGGTTATATATTTTTTATCCCTTAATTGGTTTGTGGGATATTAAACCTGTCTTTGGTAGATAAGAAATTAAGTAGGAGTATTATTGGATTATCTTCAGAAAGATCAGGAAGCAGTTCCCTCCCTACAATCCTTATTACCACCCTAGGAATGTTCTTACTCTCTCCCTTTAAGTGTCCTGAGTCCTGCACCCTGCTTCCCCCTTTTATTTTAACCCTAATAAAACCTTTTCCTACAAGTGTAATTGTTGAATTTATGTACATTATGACTTAAAATCCTGCTAAGGACTTAAAATTTACACCTCCCCAAGGGAGATGCGCCATTATGATTTATACATATGTTCAAAAACAGAAATTCCTTCCTGGCATTCCTTCATGACAAGGGGTTGATTTTCCTCCTGAGGCAGCCAACTTGATACCTTTGTTCTTAGGGAATAAGATCCCATTCTTCTCCTTCTATAATTATTTGATCTTTCTTATTATTTACCAAAATATTATTTTCTTTAATGGCATCACTAAAATGAGAGTAGTAGCTATGTCTATTTCTGAATCGCCTCTTTGAGGCTCTAGTAATCTAAGACTAAATTAAATTAGTTCCTCTAAAATTATCAATTTTCATTATAATAAATAATCAACTTTTTAAAGAATAACTAGCTTTCCACAAAGTGTTTGATTTTTACAATAACAAACAAGGCCAACTGTTTCCAGGAGGAAATCATTCTTGGGAGAGAAACAAGAGAGGGATTACCAGAGTCATTTAAAGCTGTTTCCATGTGTTGAGTAAATAATTTGACAAAAAACAGATAACATCAAAGTATATCATTTTTCAATCAAGAAAACTGAAAAGAAATAAAGAATCTAAACTTTTCATTTGGAACTACAATGCAGAATTCAAAACTGACATCAGAAGCTTCAAATTCTTAGCCTGAAGTGAGAACCCTTGTAATGTAAAATATATTTATATAAATATAAATAAAATAAAGTTATCACCATCATCCCCAATGTAATCATCAGCACAGCTGGGATACTAAAGAAAGGGT
This sequence comes from Phataginus tricuspis, assembly GCA_029783875.1. Taxonomy (NCBI): domain Eukaryota; kingdom Metazoa; phylum Chordata; class Mammalia; order Pholidota; family Manidae; genus Phataginus; species Phataginus tricuspis. The sequence continues at coordinate 43,779,296 of JAQQAC010009165.1, forward strand.
TCTAGCCAAGGTCACATGCTCTATCTCTGCCTCTCACGGCTTCGTGAGCTTAAGCAAATAAAATGAGAAATTTCCATTTCTTTCCTCATAAGAAATACGGGACTCATAATAGTTTCTTCACAGAATGTTTGGGAAAATGAAATTAGGTCTGATGCATATAAAAGCTCTCTGTATGTTGTAAAGTACAAACCAAGTGTTAATTTTGATAAGGGTTTCTAACAAATAGAACTCACATATTCACCAAGCTCCTGTGCCCCAGAATTCTTAATGAAATTTGTCTACAACCTATTTCCAAGTCAGAAGTGTTCTCCAAATTCCCAACCTTCTTTCTTCAAAGCTCTGCCTTCAGTTAAACATCCATGCGGGTCATGTGAGTTAGACATCCTATTAGCTGTGTAGAATTTTCAGCCCTTTTTCCAGTTCTCTTAGGGAAGCCAGTCACAGTCAGTATATTGTGAAATGAGCAATTATACTGAAGATCTCAGGTTATCACTAGACAGTGCCCTTGGCTTCTGCATCTCTCCATATGGGTTCCCAATACGTGACGCTCTCTCCTGAGAGCCGCCCCGTGGCAAGTGCAGCCCATTCTCCCATTGTAAATGCTTTTTTCCTGAGGAGTGGTCTCTTAGGCTCCATTAAATATAATCACCATATATGCCTGTCCTATACATAAAATGATTATAAAAATGAGAGAACATAGCTGAAAATAATGATAGCAAATTTGACCTGTGATCATATCCACCCATGCAAATTACTAAAATGTGTTCCTTTTGATTTCTGTACTCAGAAAAAGAGAATAATCCTGAAGCATAGTTTGGGAGTGTGGAGTGCAATGTGCCCAAGAGAAATCTATGGCTCCTTTACTGTTAGACCTCTGAGGTCTACTCTCTGAGGAAGGAGAAGGGCAGGAGAGGGCATTCTCCATGAAGATGACCTTGGCCTTCTTCACTAAACAGTGTAAGTGCCAGGGTCCCTGCATTCCATCTTCAAAAGACAGATTTGACTTAGAAACTACCCAGCATCAGAAACCTGGAAACCTCTAGGCAATTTATGATGATTTGATTGAACAAATAGTATTTGGGTAATAACAAGTTTTCATGGACAATAAAGCATGTAGAAAATTGGCCATCCTTTTCAAAACTATAGATGAAATGTATTTGACTCTCCTGATATTCTGAAGTGCTGCATTATAATGTTTTTACTTATGCTGAATAAGGAAAGAAAGAGGCCTTACATAATTTGAAAAAGATAATTTGTTTGCCATGCCTACCTAAAAATGTCTTTCTTCTTTTTACCAAATAGTCCTGGTTTATAGATTCATTTACTTTCAACCATTTTCTACTCACATAGATTATTCAAAAGACCATAGCTATAATAATTATTTATGTTAGCCCTTTATTGGCCACAAAATATTCTTATTTGATCTTCCCAGAAGCCTTGTATGGTTGGAAAATATTACTGTTATTATTATTTCAATTTTATAATGGGGAAACTGAGCCTCAAGACAGTTAATAAACTTACCTAACATGATAAATACATGACAGAGCCAGAACTTAAACAGGTCTTCTGATTTTTCATTCCATGATCCCATACTTCAGTGAAACAAATTTGATGAATCATATGTGGCGAAAAAATGCAAAAGCAAAAATCTTAAAAAAGGCACTTTGAAGCCAGAGAAAGTCTTTACATTATCTAAAATATTTTCCTCAAAAGCATTTTAGTTTCAATAGAACACTGTTAGAGTAAGGCTATATCTTTCGGTCACAAAGAAATCTTGTAACCATTGATATTGCTAACTTTCAAATTTTTCTAAGAATTGTCTTTACAAAGCACATTCATATCTATTATTTTTCCCTGTTCAAATATGAAGAATAGAAACAATATTGGTTCTGCTGTTGCCTTGGCTAGAGTGCTTTGTTGCAACCAACACACCCTTGGCAAGTTTAAGCAGAAAGTTATTTGTTAAGAAACAGAGAACACCCACAGAATCTTTGCAAAGGCTAAAGAGGCAGACTCCAGGCTGAGCTTCCAGAGCCACATCTCAGAACTGGCCTGCCAAGGAACTTGCTACCTCTGCCATCATCAGAAAGTGGCTATGTCAGGAGGCTACTATCACAACTACCAGTATCAGAGTTTTCCTCAGTGCAATGGTCTGAATGTTCATGTCCTTCCAAAATTCATATATTGAAATCCTAACCACCAAAGGGATGGTATTAGGAGGTGGGGCCTTTGAGAGGTGCTTACATCATGAGTGAAGGGCTCTTGTGAATGGGATTACTGCCCTTTTAAGAACAGTTCCAGAGAGATCCCTTGTCTTTCTTCCACCATATGAGGATACAGTGAGACATCTGCAACCAGGCAGAGGTCCCTCTTCCTAGTCTTGTAGCTGATACTGTACCCTGATTTCAGACTGCCAGCTTTTGTAAAGGTGAGAAATGGATTTCTGTTATTTATAAGCTACCTAGTCCGTAGTACTTTGTTATTGCAGTCCAAATAGACTACGACACTCTCTCTGACTCAATACCTACTGCAAAATGGAGACTCAGCACCATGCCTCTTTCTTCCATGTGACTCAGTTCTGAATGAAATCTCTCACAGTGCATCTAATGGGTAGAATCTAGGTCACTTATTCTTCAGAAGCAAAGGTTTCACTTGTTGGTTAACTCATTGAGATTGTAAGACTTACACTGCATGGAATTATTACAGAATGGGGAAGCTTTTAAAAATATTTTGTGCAACTAAATATGCCAAAGTTTAATTATCTAAATGGGAATAACAATGAAACCTGTCATATGGATTAAGTTAAATAAAATACGCAAGAGCTTAATATGGTTGGTACAAAGAAAGTGATCAATAAATATTTCCTATTATAATGTAATAGGGTATTGAGTAGAGCCTCTCCTATTGTTCTGGAAATGGAACTGGGCCTCAAAACTGAGGACATAGTAATATCCAACACCCCACTTCCTAAATAAAGGTACAGGCAACTGGGAAACCAAAGAGCCCCTCCAAGATCTTGTAAGAGGTAAGTATATTAACTCCTTTGCCCCAAACATCCCTCAGGACACTCTTCAGTAGACATAACTAGAAGACCAGAGAGGGAAAAAGGGAGGAGAGCATTGAGGACCCACAGAATCACATGACTGCTTCTGAGATCTACTCAGAGGTGCAAAGAAGGTGAGTGCTCACCCACTGAAGCTCAGCGAGGGATGCTCCTTCAATCCTTTTGAAAGATAATCAAAACCAAGATAATCAGTAGCCTCAGCCAGTGGGATGAAAGTCTTTCCTTTGAAACTTTTCTCACACAATATAGACCCAATTTTTAATGCTCTATAACCAAAGCTGATGGAAGATAATCATCTGTTTCCTCTTCTTTGACATATTTTTCTCTGAAGACTTGTTTGCACTCAATACATATCTTAACTGGAACAGCATTAAGGAGAAGGTATCCTCATGCTTTCTGATAGACTATGATCTTCTTCCCTGAATTACAGTATTGGCATGTTGTAGAACAGCTTTTGAAACTTTAAAGAGTTAATAATCACCCAGGTATTTGTTAAATTGTAAATTCTGATTTTATAGGTTTGGGCAGGAACCTGAGATCCTGGCATGTCTAACTTGGAAAGTGTGTCCAGGTTCATGGGCCACAAGTTATGTATCAGGGCTCTAGAGTGGAGACCACTCCACATCATCAGATGAGAGGACGAAAAATTCTATTGTAACTTCGCCATTACATTGCTCAGAATATACTCGAGATGGTTTAGGATACCATGTCCATATCCATTGAGCTCTCTTTTCAAAGTAATGCTTATCCACCTGAGACTAGGCATATTTTTTCTTTCTAGTATTGAACCTTTCCCTAAGATATTTAATAAAATTCAATTCTCACCTGACACATACAACTACAGTCAACATCAAAATAGTGACTTGTGGTGTCAGAAGGAGTTGATCTATAAATTCACCCAAGAAGAGGAAGAAAATCTGTGGGATCTTAACCACAATTTTCCTAATGATTGAATTATGTACAATTCCTTGTGTGCACTAAAGGTAACTTATTTTTCATCTGAATTATTCAGCTTCATCCTATCATGTTCCTCTTGTGACATTGTTCATATTTAATGATATTATTTTAAAGATAATCATAGATTTGAATACTCAGGTCTATAGGCATACTATTTGGAACTAACGGTTACTTTCAGTGAAGGTAGAACCCAGTAATCTGTTTTAACAAACCCCCATTTGATTCTGACACACAAAAATGTAAGAATCATGGCTGTAAAACTATGACTTTCAAAGTAGGCTCTCAAGTCTGTCCTTCCAGACCCTGATTCTGACTGAATTGGTTCAGAAGTGGGCCTGGACACCTGCATTTTTTCAAGACTTTTCAGATGAGTCTAGTGTTCTAACATCCAAATGAGCTTGGGGAACCCTGCTCTGAGGTTTGCTCTTCAGTACCGAATTACATAGTAGGGGCCAGAGCGGAGATTTGAGTCCACTCATGCTTGGATTCCAGAATGCAACACTATGCCAACATCTTGGTTCCCCATTCCTCTGCTCCAGGTCCATACGACATATTTATGATCTCCCGAACTTTGACTTGATGACTGTGATTTCTCTAAACTTGCTTCTGTAATATTTTTTATTATTGTGTCCTTCATCCTAGGCTCTCTCCCTCTGGACCCTCATTTCTTAGGTTATATGCACATTGCTCATGCTCCTCTGCTGTCTGCCCAACACCAATACAGCACAATCCCTTGGAGATCAAATTCTGCCTCTGTTAATATCTGTTAATATTTGAAAGTCCAGGTTGTTAGAGTTGAAAGGATCTATGGGATCTGTGCAGGTCCAGTCTTTTTAATTGCTAATAAGTATAATTACTCTATATTTTCCAGATGAGATCTTCTCAAAAATATACATTTCATGGAGGGGCTACTGAATATAATACAAAAAAGTGCTTTGACACACACGTCAATAGAATTTTTGTTCATTGGGCAAAAGAGGCTTGGAATTGACAAAGGAATCAATATGAACCTCTATTTTCATTTTACTGCGGTGCTCTGACCCCAATGGTCTGAAATCCATACACAGAGCTCATGTGGAGAAAAATCCAGATACTCAGCCTTTCCTGCAGGGTAAAGAAATAGGCAGAAAGAGCTGGGAGTGGATTATCTAGTTATGCAAAAATCCCAAGCCTATTAAATGGTCTGTGCCTTGTCTCAAACTACCAGATCACACTGGTGTTTAAAAGTGAACATAAAAATAGAAGAAAAAATAACATTAAAAAGACTAGGCAACTTGAAAATGGAGAGCATTAACTTCAATTACTAGCCCTTGCTTGGGAACCCAGATATGAATGGGGAATACTGTCCTACACTTAAATTATTTGAGATTAAATGTGAGTATTTCATTAAAAAGAAAGCTAAATCCCACTATGAACTAATAAGCAAGAGTTCTCATGGTGCCCTGATAGTAGCTATTCTCTGCCTCAGATTTACCACCCGGAAACCAAGAATAAAGCACTTCCCCTATGATCCTCATTACACTGGAAAGTAATAGATCCTCATCTAGTCACTGACTGGTAGGTCTAGCTTTATCTATGGACAAAAGTGGCAGGTGCTCTGGGCCACTGTTCAGAGTGGAGAACCATGAGATAAGATCCTTAAAGGAATATCTTTAAAAAGAAATAAACAGCTGCAGCAGCTGTAAAATTCTGTCCATTGCTGACACATTCAAATAATCAAATCTCACTCAGGCAGATAGTGTGACAAGAATGCTCAAATAACTTCTTCTAATCAAAAACCTTTAAAGATTTTTGCTTATACTCTGGGTCATAGCAGTTCTTGTCCTTGATCCTTCTTGAAAATGAAACTGGACAAAACCTGACCAGGAGAAAGGTGACCCCAAATCATTCACCACAGTGAGAGCAGAATAGGCATGTTCGGCTGTTTTGAAAATATATATACTCTGGAAATGTATAAGAAGTCTCAACAGTATTACTATCAAAGTTCATGAGTATAGTGGTTTGTTTTAACTTGAGACTTATATGGGTGGGTAAAAGGAACTGTCATCCAAAGAGAACACCTAGGGCCCTAGGGTTGGTTTTTAATTCTACAGTTATTAGTATTTTTGCCATATTGCCAAATGAAGAGAGCCTGACTATTGTATTCTTTCTATATCTATATATTGCTACATATAAAAAACATTAATCTAGAATTTAAAATACACTTAACCAAAAGCAATACTTGGTGAAAAACAATCCAACACTGACAATGAAGAACAGTATTTGAAAGGTGCTAGAAGATGACTGTGCAGAATCCCCACTGGTTTCCAGAAACACACTATGCTTGTGCCTTTCTTTGAACTGCATTTGTCTTATCATCCCAGTCCAGATTCCTCCTAGTAATATAAAAGTCCAAAATGTAATGGGCTTACTTCAGTTTCTTACATACAGAGTTGCAGAATGTTAAGCACTAGAGGAGGTTTGTGGAATGGCTAATTCTGGACACCTATGTTCCCTCCCTCCAGCTTAGCTCATGGCAGTCATCACTGAGCCACTATAGCCCTTTCTTTGATGAAAAGAGACACAACCCAAGAGTTATTTTCATTGACTGTTAAATATAGCAGTCAAGGTGCCAGCAGGAAAGAGATATAGACATATGACTATAAATCAAGGAGAGTTTAATAAAGACACTATTTATCAAGGGAAAATCCCCACCTTGTAAGATGGGGATTCAGACTGTGGTGTTCAGAGGCAAGGGGGACAACAGGGATAGTCACACAAGGATGGTCTGGTTGAAGCATTATGACCTTCAATTGAGGGACAAAGCCAGCTGAAGATTACCTTACAGAAAGAGCTCCAAGCTCACAGTAACCCTTCCTCCAGGCTCCTGCTGGGGCTCAGTGTTTACCAAACCCAACAGCAAACCAGTAAGCTAGGAATCCTCTGGTGCAGTCCCTAAAGGTCAGCCACCTGAGACAGAGATGGGTACAGCAGGGTGGAGAGAGCATCTGAGGGGCAAAAGGCAGTTACTCAGCACTCCAGGTGATTTGCCCTGGAATGCAGAGCTATTGAGTGACAGAAGAGGGAAAAAAACACAGACTTTCTAATTCTTATTCTGAAGCCTTTTCTTTGCACACCACTGTGTGGTGTGTGTGTGTGTGTTTTCATTTGGGTGCATGCACATGTGTGAGTATATACATGTGCATCTTGAAAATTGACCACTGAGCAGATTCCTCTGGCACTAGGGACTGTTTGGACCAAATGCCTCTGCTGGCCCTCCAGGTCTGTGATTAGTCCAGAACCTCCAGATCAAGCTCTGGAGATCTAGATCCAGCCAAGCTGACCAGAGGAGCAGCAGCTGAAACCACACTGCTTTTCAGGCCCTTCCAATGCAGTGTTGCAACATGACTCTCAGTACTGTTTCTTTCTTCACTTAGTAAAACTCGTAAAGCTGCTTTCCAGATTTACATAGCACAAATTAACTTACCTTTCTGACCCATGGCATTACTGAAAGTGTCGACCTGTCTTCAATGCAATGTCATTTTGGAAAGTCCTGCAGCCATAATTAACTCAGTGACATGTTCCCAACCTCCAGGGGTATTTGCTGAAAGTAAATAGAGGGTTTATTAATAGTGGGCCATTCGAGATTGTTTAAAATACCACAAATTTCTCAGTCACTAGTGTTCACTAAAAAGCTTCCTTCTTTTTTTAAAGTCATAGCATCAAGATATATGTTGAAAGCACAGATTTGGGTTGGGACAGCTCTTTGTGTACTAAATCTTACAACAGGACCATATTTCTAGACACCCACTAAAAACATTTTTTGGTATGATAATTTATGTAGGATATTTTGCAAAATACTTTGGTTTCCTACTCCAGCTTTTTATTGCATAGACAGATATTAAATTTTCATGTGGATTACTACATATTCATTTACCTTGGTATGAAGAAATCACATCAAAACTAAAGGAATCAACTAGAAAACAAACACTTCCTTATTTTCACATTCAATTCACATCAGTTACTGACTCTGCTGTGCACCAAGAACGGTACTATTTGATGAACTAACTCAGCAACAGATAATGCATAAATGATTATCCCAAAATATTGACCTGTGTCAAGCTACTCTTTCATCAAAGGCACTGGCAGTGTCATTAGTAAACATGAACAATGCTGATAAATATTCATGATTTTTAAATGATATAATTTATGGTAAAAACTTTTAACTAAGAATAATAATCATTTCTACATTAAAGTCATTAATAGAAATTTTGGTTTTGCATTAACATGAAGAAAGAAGCAGTAATGTGAATAATCATACCTACATACTTTACTTATGTTGGCATAACTCTCTTATAAAATCCTTTCATATCTACCTGAACTTCTAGAACAGTTGAGGTTGTGTTTTGAACAAATAAAAGACAATGCGGTAAACAAAGAGATAAAAGGAGTAGGGGGAAGGAAATACATTAGCAATTACTGTGCCATACATTTATTTTACCATATTTACTTATCAGAGAAACAAAGCTTCTTCCCATTTACCCAACTAGTCAGTTACAGAGTCAGAAACAAACTGAGGATTTCTCATCCCTTGGGTGCTATTTCTACTACATTTCTTCTGATTATTCTCCTGTATTTGGATTGAATTCACAGCCCCCACCTTTCTAGCCAGAGTATTTCAAATAAATGAACATCTATTTTAGTTAAAACAAAATGATCTGTGTTAGAAATCAAAAGCAATTAAGGATCACATACTATCTCTGCATCTGAGTTATCTTGTTCCAACAATTATTGGCTCAACTCATAAACTAACGATGCCTCTAGGTCATAATTTCCCTGGTGGTGGCTCATTTTAATGTAAAAATCTTTTTTTTTTCTTTTTGGATAAAAATAACTTCTATTTGAAGCTCTCAAACTGTGTACAAAACTGTATTTGAAATACGGTGAAAATGGTGATGAGCCCTGAAGCCAGCCCAAACACACACACATCAGTGAGCAGGCAAACAGAAGTGGGACTGGAAATTAAGAACGACAACAGACATAGAGCCAGCCCATTCCCTTTAGGATGTCATTTCCATCTATATGTGGTTTGTCCTCCATTCACCACCAACATGCTGATTCAGGCTCATGCGGTCTCATACCTACAACGCTATTCCTGATTCTGCCATACAGCTTTTTCTCCTCCAATCTGTCCTCACTATAAAGTAAAAGCAGGATGTTCAGTAATAACAACTATTAAGCCCAAACTAATTTTCAGGTTTAGTACAAAGGACTTTACACCTACATTTTCTCATTTAAATGTATACTCTTTGTAGTGAGTAATGGTTTCCCCACTTTAGATGAAGAAATCAGGGCTCAAGGAAGTTCAGAACTTGCCCAAGACCTTGCAGCAAGTAAGTGGTAGATCCCAAACTATCAAACTACAATCTTCTGATCTAATCTAATGCCACAGTCTAATCCATATCTAAAGCATACCCCATTCCGACATGATGTGCTCAAACACATTTTACTAGTACAACTGGCAAAAGTGACTTCCTTGGAATTTATGGCAAAGCCGATCCCTTTGACAAGGATACCTGGTCTGGTATAATAATAAAATAATAATAATAATAAAAGTAATAACCCTTTGATAGGCTCATGATCTTTTCTGTGCCCCGCGCGTGCTGCTTCCTCCAACAGGAACTGTCCTGCCTCAGTTTTCGGTCATGTTTCATCTCTTACAGGAAACCTTCCTCTTTTCACAGATTGTGAGACTCAGCCTCCATAATCTAATTCCTGTAATAAATCTCCTCTTCTATCTCTATCTATCCTATAGGTTCTGTTTCTCTGGAGAACTGTGACTAACACAGTGTGTGTGCATCTCACCTTATAAGGACTTTCATCTCATTAGCTCACCTCATCATTATCAAACTATATTTATTGTTAAAACAGAGATAGCATTTTTGTGAATCTACTTTTGTCACTATATCAACTGGAGTTTTCTTTGTCTTGGACAGTGATATTATCTCAGGCTATACTGAGCCTCACTGGCCTAGTAAACACAATAGGAAATTCATTATTTATATTGGGCTTCATTAATAATTAGTAAAATTATAGGTGCATGGTGTTTCCAGGCTACCCAGCTCACATAATTGAAACTGGGACACGATTGCCTTCTCCCAAAAGATCACAATTAAATGATTGCTGCTGAATGTATGTTTTTAATTAATTTGTGTGGCCTTCTCATGCTGAGGCTAGAAAATAATGAGGTCAGTTTTCAAGTAGACAAACATGCAATGCTTTGTGAACTTTTTGTTTCTGTGGTGTTGAAATTGCATCAGACGCATTTTTAAGCTTCCTTTAGACGTCCAAAGAAATGATTATTGCTAAATTATTCTAAAGTTCCAGCAAAGAAAATAAGCAATAAAAGAGTGTCCTTGCAGCAATATGGGACCTGGCTTTCAAATTCAATTTTTCTTTGCTCACTTTGCCTATCACCCACTCTGAGTCTGCCTTCTCACCAATGCCACTCTTCCTCTCTCTCTTTCATGTAGATACTCTCCCTCTTTATTCATTCATTAACAAATAGTTAATGAGCATAGATTGTACTTTACTGGACAATTAATAATACTAATAATAATTTATCACATTTATAAAGCCCCCTTAGAACTTTGTAAATGCTTTTAAAAGTACTATTTTATTTTCCTGATCTATGCTGGTCTCTGTAGACATACAAAGATGGTTGAGATCCTGCATTCATAGTGCTCAACTTTAATGGTAAAGATAAAATATGTAGCACAAATAATCGATCTGGGAATCAGAAGATAAGAAGCATATGCTCCTCTCCACTCAGAGCTCCTAGAAGGCAGGGTCCTATCTCATTCCTCTTGATTCCCATTATCTAACTCCACAGTAGACACAGTGCTTGCTGACTGAATGAAGAACCCTAAGAAAAGTGTTACTTTTTCTACTCTGTGTGTCACTATCTGTGCTGGGAGCCAGAGATAAGGCAGTAAAGATAACATAGCAGACCAGGTCCCCACCTTCATGGCACTGATATTCTCATGGAAGAAGCACTCACTAATGTGGAAGCAAACAAATAACAAAATTGTAAATGTAAAAATAATAATAATGTGTTTTCCAGGGATATGAGGCGGAACATAACTAATGATGGCAATCTCCACTATAGAACCCAGTATTAACTCTTCAGTATTTGAGCATCTTCTCTGTGAAACCTGACATTATCATGGAGAGATGCTGCAAAGGTAAACGAGATAGACCCCACTTTAAAGGGATTGACATATATATATATGTATATATATATATATTTAATTTAAGGTCTTTCTCTGATCTCCTCTACCACTCCAACCTTTGTGACAAGACCTTAGCTACCATTTCTCTGAAAAATTAGTACAACAGGATAATACTAATTTTTAAGTTCTAATGATATAACTTGACCTACAAAGGAAAAGATATCATTCCCCCACATTCTGGTCCCTTGTTGAGGCACTTTAATTCATATTACAAAGTAGGGTCTCGTAGAGAAGGTGGGCATTATTTTCATGGTGCAGGCAATGAGACAAAAATATGAGCTAGCTTATTCCACTCCAACCAAATAGAAACATGTTTGGATAACAGTTTGATTACAGATTAAAATACCCAACAATATTTTTTGTATTAATATCTATTTCTATACTGTATACCTTACTATTCCAACTTCTGTGACAGATTTTTTACAAATATGGCCATAATTATTCCCCTCCCTGCATCCATAGCTATTTGTAACAAGACTTCCCAGCTGGGCTGGACTTGTGACTCAGTTTGATCAATATAATGCCGCTGAAGTGATATTCTGCCAATTTTGAGCACAAGCTATGAGAGACCTTGTGTGCTTCCTATTAGTTTGCTTGGGCTGCCATAAAAAATACCACAGAGTGGGTGGCTTAAACAAGAAAGACTTCTTTTCTCATAGTTCTTGAGGCTGAAGTCCAGGACAAAGGATCTGGCAGGTTTGGTTTCTTCTGAGACCTCCTCCCTTGGCCTGCAGATAGCTGCCCTCTTGCTGTGTCTTCACATATTTCCTCTATGTGTGTGCACCCTACCATCTTTCTATGCCCAAATTTCTTTTTCTTATAAGAACATCAGTCAGGCTGGGTCAGAGCCCATACCAATGGCCTCATGTTAACATAATCACCTCATTGAAGGTCCTATCTCCAAATACAGTCACAATCTGAGCTATGGGGGGTTACAGCTTCAACATGAATTTGGCAGGAATATAATTCAGCCCATAGAACTTCCCTCAGTCTCTTGAGCTCTTCACCGCCACCACCACCTGAAAAGCCCAGGCAACTTCATAGAGTTCAGCCAACCTCCAGGAGCAAAGCAGCCACCTGACCACCTCACCACAAACATGAAAAACCAAGATAATCATCCAGCTGAACATAGTCTACCCTGCAGAACTGCAGGACTGTCAGCTAAAAAACGGTTGTTGTTTCAAGCCACTATGTTTAGAGGTGGTTTATTACCTAACAGCAGCTAAATGAGACACTAACCATTATCATTAAGATGTATTGAGAACTTACCTTAGTCCTAGTTACATTAGAGTTCTTTAGTTGCAACCAACAGAAGCCAACTCTGATTAACTTAAGTAAATGGGAATTCACTGGAAAGAGCATATTAACAGAATCAGTGGGAAAACTTCTAAATAGAAACACAGGAAGCTCTGATATCTAGGGGACAAGAACTATTCTATTGTTTAGCCAGAGCAGTGTGCTGCCAGTAAAAATTTTAGAGCATAAGCCACCAACCTAGGATTCAAAGTCCCAGGAGAACAGAATCATTCGCTGAGCCTGAGTCACACGCTGCACAACTGTCAACCAAATGCACAGGACACAATAGGCTTGCAAGCCCTAAGTTTACTCAGCTTCCAGAAGGGACATGGCACCTGCTACAACATCATGGAGGCATTGGACATCCCAGACATCTTCTAATGTTCCAATCACAACATGGGATACACGCAGGACAAGTGCTGACAGGAGTGTGAATCCCATAAGCACGAGAAAACTGCAGGAGCTAGAGTCCCTCAGCTTAAATATCTTGCTAGTTATCTGTCACTGGGGGACTGAAGTGGGGCTGCCTCCCTTCTTTTGTGCAGCTGCAAATAAAAAATTACAGGTTATATGATAAATTACCCTGACAACTGAGTAGTGTGTAAGAATATATATGTGGATCAGTAATCCATACACAGCAACCCCAGAAAGACTGCCATTGACTCGCAATGAATAAATTCATTGAGGTGATATTGTGAGAAGTTTGACAATAATTATCATGATGCTCAATTAATCATGATGCTGAGGAAGATTACAGTTGGCTGTTAACTTACTCCCTCCATGGATCTCCTGTCCCCACTTAGCTAGGAAAGAGCAAGACAACTTTGTTTTACCCACAGTCCTTCATATAATGGAGGCAAGATAATTTCCCAGAAAGTGGAATGTTATTACCAAGAGAAGAGGAATGAATGGAAGCCGGAAGAGCCAAAAATAACAAATACCCACAAAAAAAGAACACCATATCAGGTTCTGGGGTTGAATAAAAGAGCAGCAAAAAGCATATTAAGAAGTGGTCTCTCTCCTGAAGGAATGTAAAATGTGTACCAAGAAATAAAATACACACATAAAAAGGCACTCAGCTAAGCTGGTGGGTTCTATTTAGAAGTGACAATTGAATAATAGAGAAATAAAGAGTGGATCAATAGGAAAGTTACTGAGAGGGAATGAAGAAATGTAGAGAGTGGTTTAAAGTCTAGAGTCTGTGGACTTCAGGAAGCTATATAATGGTTCAAAATATAGACAAAATTTTATGTGTGCAGATAAATGACATATGACATTTTAACTAATATGGTTCCCTCCTTGTGGTTCTTCCCCCATTCATTTGTTCAAGCTGTGAGGTAATAGAAAATGTAAATTGGTCTTTGCCCCCACTCAGTTCCTGGCACAGAGTTCTAAACCCTTGTAATTTCCTTGGTGGTAGGAGTATTTTTGTCCTGATGACATGACTCTGGGTGGGCTCCTGGATGGCTCCTGGATGCAGGCTGGTCACCGGAAAGAACAAGCCATCAGTGCTTGGAAATTCTACCCCTCCTAACCCCATTCTCTTGATAAGGGAGATGGGCTGGAAATGGGATTAATGATCGATCATGCCTATCTGATGAAGCCTCCATAAAAATCCCAGTAGTATGGAGCTCAGAGAGCTTCCAGATAGGTGAACCAGGGAGCATTAACACACACACAGCTCCAAGGGGACAGAACCTCCTGTGCTGGGAACCCTCCCAGATCTGCCCTATGTATCTCTACATCTGTACCCTTTATCGTATCCTTCAATAAACAGGTAAATATTAGTAAGTGTTTCTCTGAGTTCTGTGAGCCACCATAGCAATTAATTGGATCCAGAGGGGGAGGAGGTCATGGGAACTTCCAACTTGTAGCTAAGTCAGACAGAAGTTGTGGGTAACCCAGGGACCTACTACCTGGGTTAGCATCTGAAACAGGAGTCAGTCTTGTGGGACTGAGCCCTTAACCTGTGGGATCTGATGCCATCTCCAGGTAAATAGTGTCCCAACTGAGTTAAGTTGTAGAACACCCAGGTGGTGTCACAGAGAGCTGCTTGGTAGTGGAGAACCCCACATATACGGTATCAGAAGTGAAGCATTCTATGTAAAAGTAAAGGAAGCATGAATCTGGTGGGAATATGGCGACGTGAACGGACCAGCAGAAAAATTCCTCCCAACATTATATTTATTCACGAAAATACAGCAAATACAACTATCCCTAAAAGAGAGACCAGAATACACAGGAAAGTGACAGCGTACAGCTACACCTGTGAGAACTTGGCAGCCGGTGAGGCGGACGGGATACTGAGCGGCGACCTGGTGGGACCGAGCGCTCCCACCCCCAGAGCTCCGGCGGCCAGACACTCCAGACAGAGGACTCGGCACCCGGTGAGGCAGGACGGAAACACGATCCAGCAAGACGAGAGCGCCCTTCCACCCCAGCACTCCAGCGGGAGTCCCAGCAAGGCGGGTAAGGTACGGAGCCGCAAGCGGACCGAGCGCTCCTCCCCCCCAGCGCTCCAGCGGGAGGAGAGGATTCAGGGCCGGGAGGGAGTGGAAGTCTGCACCGGGAGCGCCAACACACAGCCTGCGGTGTAGCGGAGATAGGAGAGACAGAGGGCACAGGGTCCCAGCCAGGAACGTGCAAGTTGCCCACGGCAGGCTCCGGGAAGGAAAAAGAAAGGAGAAGAAAGGGAAGAAAAGCGCGCTCTCTACCTCAGCGGTCTTAAAGAGACAGGAGCTCAGTAGAGGGGCCGGATAGCCCCGCAAACTGAGCCCAGCACGCTGGGAGTCCTGGGGAGCTTTGGACCCCTTGGCTAGCGACTGGGAAAGGGTGCCTGCCATTGAGACACCCATGGAGATCAACAGCTTCCCATTGTTTCCAACCCACCCAGAACTATAGAGTGGCGCTGGAATAGTGGAGCAACAGCGCCACCTACAGCACTTGCGCGGAACCCACTCTCAGTGGCTTTTTTGTTTGTTTGTTATTGTTTTTTCTCCCCTTTCTTTTCCTTTTTTTCTTTCCCTCTCTTTCAACAGCCTCCATTCATTCTCACCCGGCCACAGCTTTAAAGGGCCGTGTGGAGCGACGTGGCCACGGCTCTGGAATAGTGGAGCAATAGTGCCACCTACAGCATTCACACAGAAACCACACCCGGTGGGCGTTTTGGTGGGGGTTTTTTTGGTTTTTTTTGTTTTTTTTTGCTGTTGTTGTTGTTGTTGCTGTTTTCTTTTACGTGTTGCTGCTTTTTCTTTTTCTTTCATTTCTTTTACTTTCTCTCTCTCTCCTTTTACTTTTTTATTATTAGTAGAAATTTCTTTTTTTTCCTTTCTCTCTTTTCTTATCTCTCCTTGCTACCAACAACCAATTCTATAGTCATGAGAAGACAGAGGAATATGATACAGACAAAGCTTCAGACAAACACCACCCCAGAGAAAGAAGCTGAAGAAATGAACATGCACAGTCTTCCAGAAAAAGAATTCAGAATAAAAGTCATAGCCATGCTGACGGATCTACAGAAAAATGTGCAAGAACTGAAGGAGGAAGTGAGGGAAGTGAGGAAAGACAATGCAGAAATGAGACAAGCCATCGACGGGCTCAACAGCAGATTGAATCAGGTTCAAGACACGATCAAGGAATTACAAGACAGGGACCAGGAATACAAAGAAGCGGAGGCAGAGAGAGATAAAAGGATCTCTAAGAATGAAAGAATATTAAGAGAACTGTGTGACCAATTGAAACGGAGCAATATTCGCATTATAGGAGTACCAGAGGAAAAAGAGAGAGAAAAAGGGATAGAAAGTGTCTTTGAAGAACTAATTGCCGAAAACTTCCCCACGCTGGGGAAGGAAATAGTCTCACAGTCCACAGAAGCCCACAGATCTCCCAACACAAGGGACCCAAGGAAGACAACACCAAGACACATAATAATTAAGATGGCAAAGATCAAAGACAAGGACAGAGTATTAAAGGCAGCTAGAGAGAGAAAAAAGATCACCTACAAAGGAAAACCCATCAGACTGTCATCAGACTTATCAACAGAAACCTTACAGGCCAGAAGAGAATGGCATGATATATTTAACGTAATGAAACAGAAGGGCCTCGAACCAAGAATACTGTATCCAGCACGATTATCATTTAAATATGACGGAGGGATTAAACAATTTCAAGACAAAAGAAAGTTGAGAGAGTTTGCCTCCCATAAACCACCACTACAGGATATCTTAAATGGACTGCTCTAGAGGGAAACACCCCTAAGGCTAAAAAGATGTCACCAGAGAAAATAAAAGCATAGCAAAGAAAGCAGACCATCCAAATACTAACTAAAGGCAAAGAATAAAACACCTAATATATAAAGAAAGGAGGAGGAAGAATAGGAAGGGAGAGATAAAGAAACATCAGACGGCGTTCACAATAACTTAACAAGAAAGTTAAGTTAGATTCTCAGACAGTAAAGAAGCAACCCTTGAACCTTTGGTAACCACGAATCTAAAGCCTGCAATGGCAATAAGTACATATCTATCAATAATCACCCTAAATGTAAATGGACTGAATGCACCAATCAAAAGACACAGAGTAACAGAGTGGATAAAAAAGCAAGACCCATCTATATGCTGCTTACAAGAGACTCACCTCAAACCCAAAGATATACACAGACTAAAAGTGAAGGGATGGAAAAAAATATTTCAAGCAAACAACAAAGAGAAAAAATAGGTGTTGCAGTACTTGTATCAGATAAAATAGACTTCAAAACGAAGAAAGTAGCAAGAGATAAAGACGGACATTACATAATGATAAAGGGGTCAGTCCAACAAGAAGATATAACCATTATAAATATATATGCACCCAACACAGGAGCATCAGCATATGTGAAACAAATACTAACAGAAGTGAAGGAGGAAATAGACAGCAATGCAATTATTCTAGGAGTCTTTAACACGCCACTCACTCCAAAGGACAGATCAATCAGGCAGAGGATAAGTAAAGACACAGAGGCACTGAACAACACACTAGAACAGATGGACCTAACAGATATCTACAGAATTCTGCACCCAAAAGCAGCAGGATACACATTCTTCTCAAGTACACATGGAACATTTTCCAGAATAGACCACATTCTAGGCCACAAAAAGAACCTCACTAAATTCAAAAATATTGAAATCCTACCAACCAACTTCTCAGATCACAAAGGTATAAAACTAGAAATAAATTTCAGAAAGAAATCAAAAAGGCTCACAAATACATGGAGACTTAACAACATTCTCCTAATGAATCAATGGGTTAATGACCAAATCAAAACAGAAATCAAAGAATATATGGAGACTAATGACAACAACAACACAAAGCCACAACTTCTGTGGGACGCAGCGAAGGCAGTCTTAAGAGGAAAGTACATTGCAATCCAGGCCCATTTAAAGAAGGAAGAACATTCCCAAATGAACAGTCTAAGGACACAATTATTGAAATTGGAAAAAGAAGAACAAATGAGGCCCAAAGT
>JAQQAC010009165.1:43809478-43915775 GCA_029783875.1 Phataginus tricuspis
TATGTTTATTGCAGCACTATTTACAATAGCCACGAAATGGAAGCAACATAAGTGTCCATCAGTAGATGAATGGATAAAGAAGAGGTGGTACATATACACAGTGGAATATTATTCAGCCATAAGAAGAAAACAAATCCTACCATTTGCAACAACATGGATGGAGCTAGAGGGTATTATGCTCAGTGAAATAAGCCAAGCCAAAAAAGACAAGTATCAAATGATTTCACTCATATGTGGAGTATAAGAACAAAGAAAAAAACTGAAGGAACAAAACAGCAGCAGACTCACAGAACCCAAGAATGGACTAATAGTTACCAAAGGGAAAGGGACTGGGGAAGATGGGTGGGAAGGGAGGGATAAGAGGGTAAAAGGGGCATTACGATTAGCAGATGTAATGTTGGGGGGGCACGGGGAGGGCTGTACAACTCAGAGAAGACAAATAATGATTCTATAGCATTTCACTACGCTGATGGACAGTGACTGTAATGGGGTTGGTGGGGGGGACCTGATGAAGGGGGTAGTTGAATCACCATAATATTGCATATGTAATCGTAGATTAATGATACCAAAATAAATTATAAAAAAAAACTACGTGACAGTTAAAAAAAAAAAAGAATGCCTTCTTTTCATTACTTGAAAGAGTAGAGTGGAATGGGAACCAGAGCTTTCCCTAGAGACCAGATGAGCAAACTTGAAGAGAAAATGATAGAAACAAGATCATTTGACCTATTTGTTTCTAAGAACCTGCATTCTCTCCAATAATGCTAGGTTTTATTACAAATAATACACCATGTTCAGTCTCTCCAAGTGGTAAAAAAATATTGGATGGACTCACATTCAAACTCAGTTTCAAAGTAATTGTACCATATTTGCTCCTTCCCATCCAGATAGCTTTATAAATTCTATGACTGTTGGTACTATAAAGAATGCAACAGAAAGATATTAATTACTAAATGGAACTCCATCAAGAACAATCAATTTGTAGTTCTTTACCAATATATTTTAGAGAACATGGATTTAGCCTACTCAGAATAAAAACAGTTTTCAAAAGGTACTGGCTTGACAAAACCTAAAAATGCATATTTCTCAAATTGGGAGACTGGAGGTATATAATGTCTTTTATACCTTATTATTTCAATGTTTTAGCCAAAACTTACAACAATAAGCTAAACCAGAAGTGCATTAAATGTGCTTCAAGTTGCATGCAAAATGTATAAGCTGTCCTCAAGAGGGATAAGATGTCTTCAGAAGACAGGGACTTTATATAACCTTACCAGACTTCCCATTGCCACCCCAATGCCAGCTTGAGCCGCTAGCTTTTGTGTGATATACATATGAGATTTCTCCAGAAAGTTTCTTTGAAGAAAGGATGCCAGAGATTTTTTTGGAAGTGCTTGAAAATAATTGAGCTAAACCAAGATACGACATTTTTATTTAGCTAAATGTACCTTGGAGAGGAAAGGGGCCATTCAAAATTGGTAAGGGGTATTTTGATTATTAGGACACAATTCCTTGTCATTATTTTCAACTACCATCTCCTACATTCTGCAGCCTTCTTTCAAATCACCAGGGGAAGAGAGAACATGGGAAAATCTAGGAAAGTCCTCTTACAAACACAATACTCCCCATCTCTAAATAATTCAGTGCCTGCTACTTTTTCTCAAGCATTCCCATAGCCTTGTTTTGACCTAGCAGCATTTCTAACTCTGGTCTGTCATGATAATTTTAAGACACACTTTGGCTCACACATTCACTTTAAACTCCTCTAAAGTGTCACTTTAAAAGGGAATGTTATTTGTCAGAGTATTTACACTTTTAGGCTAAGAGTGCGAAGGTTTTTATAAACCTAACTTCTGAAAAGAGCACTAGGAGGAAAAGTAAAAAATCTCATTAGCTTTTACAGATAATACCATATATTAATACCTGGTTTAGAGCAGTCACTGTCTTTGTATTTGTGGGCTCTACCACGGCTAAGTATTTGGAGACTCTGATGTTTGTGCTGCTCCCCATTACATTTAATCTATTGTTGTTGTGTTATTTCCTCCTTTATTCATGATCATCTGTGGACAGTTTTCACACTGTCTTTTGGTCAAATTGCTGCTTCATGGGAATAACTACAGTTCCTCTGACAGAAAGTAGATAGAATACGTGTGGTTAAGATTATGAAGTAGGGAACCACAGTCCTTTCATTCACTAACTCTGTGACCTTGGGCAAGTTAACCTCACTGTACCTAAGAGTCCCAATTGTGCAATGGGAGTAAGAGGAGGTGGTGGTTGGAAATAATGACAAATGATTTCATCCTAATTATCAATATTAGGACATGGAAATAAGACTCTTCTTAATCAAATCCATATATGATCCATATAGTTTGTGTTGGTTTTTCCAATCTAAAGTATAGAAAGGAAGGTTAAGTGTAGTCCTACACTTCATGGGAGTCATTTATAAGTCTGCCAAACCCTAAATCATTTTTAAGTGTTTCATCCCCTACCCACAGCACTTCTTAACATGTCACAACTGGTTGTCATCAACAACGTATTGTTCACATGTGTGTAGTGAGCTAGCTGACCAGGGCCAGGTGAGAATCCTGGCCATAGGAACCTTCACTTTATCCACACTCCACCCCTCCAGGATTCGTGCCTCTCAGTTTATGTGCCCTCAGTCCTCTGCAATGGTCCCTGTGCAAGGGAGCTGGAACACTGTAACAAAATTCCATAATAAAATAATACAATATACAAATAACAAAAATTACAACAAGTTATAATAACCCTCAAACCTGAGGAGATCCACTGCCACCAAGTGGTCATCCTGGCTGTATGCAAACAAACCAGTCCTATTCAAATGAGTTAACCAAAAGAACTATGGGTGGGCCTTACAGTACCCACCTTCTCCAGCCTTTCCAGCAGAAAGTCTTGCAGACACACAGGCCGGTCTTGTCTCTTTGTCTCTGGCTTCTGCTTCATCCTCAGTGGCCAGAACCTCTGCTCCAGTCTCATTTGTTCCCAAAGCTCCAATAAGATTCTAATTGACCTTCCACCCAATTTTTTTCTCTGCTCCTGCCTTCATCAAATCAACCCACATCTGGGTCCTCGTGACCTTCATGGGGCCCTTTAATTCTTCCTTCCAGTAGCAGACCGTATTTCCTTTTGTGCTTTAATTGCTTGAGCCTGAGTATAGGAGTGAAGCATGGAGTGCTCCATGAACTGGGGAGGGGGCTGCACTGCTCCTGCAGGAACCCGCGGTTTCCACGTTTTTATTTTCTTTCAGGCTTTCCACCAGCTTTCAACCATGTGGGGTCTCAAACGAGGAGGGGCTGATGCCTCCCGCATTGGCAGGGTCTCCATCCCCACCTGTTCGTCAAACCTCCGCTCCTCCCTGGGGCTGGCGGCTCCACTACAACCTTCCCTGCCAGCCTGCACTCTTGGGCTGCTTCTTCTCCTGCTGCTTCCTCTCAGGCTACCACGACATCCTTTACCATTTCCACACCACCTCATGGTGATGCCATTTTAGTAACCAACAAATATTTTACCTCTTCAATGGCACCTCGCAGCTTATGTTCTTGTGCTGCCTCTTCTCATGCTTCCTGCACGAGGTCGTCTTTCTCCTTTATGCTCTTTCTCAGTACTGTGAGAATCTCCCCATGGTTCCCACCGCCTCATGTTTCTCTAGGGAAATTCCTATTTTGCTGAAGGTCAACTTTACTGCCTCAGGTGTTGCCTCCACCCCCTCCCAGTCTTGGGGTGGGACCCAGTCCTCTGGGACACAAGCCATGTTGGACCACACGTCCACTGGGAGACAGTAGAAGGTCTCCCCATCCATAGGGACAGCCTGCTGAAGCACCCCTCCCATGAGGGCAGCCTGTTCTTTTCCTTGGTCAACAATGAAT
The DNA here is from genome assembly GCA_029783875.1 of Phataginus tricuspis. Taxonomy (NCBI): domain Eukaryota; kingdom Metazoa; phylum Chordata; class Mammalia; order Pholidota; family Manidae; genus Phataginus; species Phataginus tricuspis. The sequence continues at coordinate 43,813,363 of JAQQAC010009165.1, forward strand.
CCTGCTATTGCCAATTGTCTTGCCAATGAGTTTCAGCCCCAGACAAGTCCACTATGGATTCAGTAAGACCAAGGAATGACAATGGAACATTCTTGGGGAGAAGGGGTTTATATCCAACTATATTCCCACAGTGGCAGGTCAATCACCAGAATCCTGTCCACTCAGAGTGAGTCTGCATGAAGAAAGCCAGTCTCTGCCTCTGAGCCTCTGTACCCCCAGAGCTGTCTCGGTCTCCATCCTCAGCGCTGCCACCACCCAGTCTCGTCTCTGCTCTCCTGCAGCCTTGCAGCCTCGCAGCCATGCCACTGTGTTGCCCAGAGCATTGGGCGGAGCTCTTGATATAGAGTCAGTAACCACGTATTGCCTACACGTGTGTAGTGAGCTAGCCAATCAAGGCCAGGTGATAATCCTGGCCATAGGAACCTTCACTTTATCCACAGAGCCCCTACTCACACTCCAGTTCTCCAACTTCCTCCTCCATACCCCTACCCTTCATACATGCACACCCACACATGCACACACACATTCTCTTCAGTTGCTTTTTTCCTGGTTTTCTCTAACTCTAATATAATTTCTATTGGTAACTGACAAAAATTGCCCACCATATTTCCAGTATAGATGTATCATAATTTGTAGAAGATACCCTGTTTTCACTATCTCCCTTGAAGATATCCAGTATTTTGTTTGACTTTTTGGCCTCAGCACTGTACTGAATGAACATCGTCAGAGAACATTTTACAAAGATTGCCAAGTCCTTTTTCACCTGAGTGCTGCCTTCTAAAATTATCAATGGCTTTACAGAACCTGAAGGTTTCCAGATTGAGGAGGGTTGCCTTGCCAATGGGTTTCAGCCCCAGGCAAGTTCGCTATGGATTCAATGTGACCAAAGAAATTGATGTTCTTTGGGGTGAAAGGGTTTATTACCCTGCTTGTTCTCCCGGTGGTATGTAGAGTACTAGTGTCTCTACCTCCGCCCAGAGCACTGGGCCGAGCTCTTTATATAGTGCAATAATAATAGCTTATTGCCTCAAGATGTGGAAGTGGTAGCCTAGCAACAGGCCAGTAACATCATCAGGTGATTTAAGTTCAGTGAGGATCCTGGCCATAGGAACCCCAGCTTCCCCACAAGGGGTTAAGTGCCGACAACAGCATCAGTTTGGAAACGAAACATGTCTGAGTTAATTTATGTGAATCCCAATAGGTAAAAAGAAGAAAAAACCTAGTAATGAAGGAAAATATATAGTGTAGCCTTCATTTTTCTCTTTGGGATTATTCATTACTATTTTGTCATTTCAGAAATTTGCTAGGTATAATATCAGATATAAGTTGATAATATGAGTTGGGGATGGCTTAGAAGTGAGGTTTATGGGAAATGAGTTTGTTATACTCATCATAGCTGACGAGTATAAAGAGAGCTCAACCCCAAATGCCCTATTCCACATGTTCAATTAGTTGGGGCTGTGACAGAGTCCCTGGGCCCCTATATCTTTACCCCTTAATAGGTGAGTGAAGACAGAAAGACAAATACTCTACCCTTGAAAAGTCAAGGATAGCTTCCCAAGACAGTGTTGTCCTTTGCACCTTGGGAAAGCCTGAAGGGTGCTATTACTCAGTAGTAATTCTGAATGTACTGTTGAAGCTATAGAGAAAAAGATATAAAGGGACGGTTTTCTGTAATTTGAAATGCCTACAGAGGGAAAATGAATATATGCCAAAGACAGCTGTTTGACCTAGATGTACCAACACCCTTTAGTTAAATTCATCTTAGTGCACAAGCCATTTACCATCTTGACTAGAGAAAAACTGCCTGTTCCAAAGGGGAAAAAAGCAAAGACTTGCTTTTTTTTTTGACTTGTTATTTTCACATGGAGAAAAAAAATAGTTCAAATGTATTGATTATTCTGGTCCATGAGTTTGAAAAGAACCAAAAAAGAAACTTAAAAATATGAAATGAAGGGCTGTCTATAGTTTCTGGTTGAAAATAATAATATGCTACAGAATATTTCTGCTATCTCAGGAAAGATAGCAATTACTTGTATAACTATGTCACACACATTCATTGTTCTCTTTTTGGAACCTTCCATTCCTTAAGATCTCTATAGTCATTAAAACAGTAGTTTTCTACCAGGGGTGGTTTTGATCCCCAGGGGACATTTGACAAATGTCTGGGACTTTTGGCCATTTCTGGGAGCTGAGGTCTCTACTATCATTAAGAGGGTAGAGAGCAGAGATATCGCTAAGCATTCTCTAGTGCAGAGGGCAGCCCTCCACAACAATTACCCAGCCCAAAATGTCAATAATGCAGAAGTTGAGAGACGCTGCAATTAGAGATGAGAAAGATTTGAGAAAGAAAGGCTGACGCGAAACCTGATGGCTGGAGCAGTGCCTTTGCAAGGAAGCTAGTGAGCCTCTCATCATGTTCTTGTTCTGCTATAAGTCCTAAGCACCCAAAAACTTACCAAGGCAGATAAAGTACAGTTTTATATACAGAATACAAAGCTCCATGAAGCTGGTTTGGGGCATTCTGTAAGGAACCTATGAGGAAGTATGAGCTTCCTCATCTTGTCCGCTTAACTGGAGGCAGATAGCCATACAGAGCAAGCCTGACCATCTTACCTAGCAGCAGATCCCAGGCATGTCAGGGTCACACACCATGTTTAAGTATCACTTCCATAGAGCTAACTCCTGGGAAGTTGAACTGAAGAATCTTCCCTCCTATGGAAACATGGTCTATGGATGAATAAGTTTTATCCCCAACTCCCAAATCCCATAAAAACCAAGAAGCCTTGTTTCCACAGAAGAACACAGCTGTGGACAAGTCCAATAGTGCACAGCAGTTGCTTGTATTCTCTTAATTGGCAGAGACTCTGTTTGGCTCTGTTTCCTACCAGTCTCTTTGCCACTCATTCTGCTCCAGCCACACTGGTCTACCTGCTATTCCTCTCACGTGTCAAGCATCAGTCAAATGCTCCAGGACAAGCTTCAGTGCTTACATATTCTCTTGTAGAATGTTCTTTGCCCATAAATCCCTTTCTTCATTCATATCTTCATTAATATACTCAAATGATACCCTCACTGACCACCCATTGCTGCACATCCCACTCCCACAATTCACTATACGCTTGCCCTGATTTACCCTTCTTACAGTACTTATCACAACCTCCCATTTTGCATATGTTATCTGTTTATTGTCTCTCTCCTCTCCCCACTAGAATATAGGCTCCATGGGAGCAGAGACCCTATCTAATTGTTCAGTGATGTAGCCCCAGTGTCTGGAATTCTGCCTGACACATTTTAGGCACACAATAAAAATTTGTTAAATAAGTACGTTAAATAGCTTTTTATTTTCTTGTTCTCTTTCCATTTTCCTTCATTAACTTTTCCTAAAACTCTCAAACCCACCATTTCCTGATTTTTATTTTATCCATTTTTATTTCTTTAGCTAAGTGTGAAGCCAGTCGCTGTTACTAAACACTCTACTGGCCTTTGAAGCTAAAAATTTTTTGAACTTTCGATAAACAGGTACTGAATACTGAACACCTGTGGTAAATGACAGTTCGGGTATCAGAGGAAACACAAGAATGGGAGGGAGTCTGGCCTTGACCTATGGGAGAAAAGTGGGAGAGATTAAGTGCTCACGCCAACACTTTGATGTAAGGACACGTGAGATCTATACCATAATGCAGAACAGTGTATGGGAGGTCACAAAGAGGCCAGACGATTCTGCTTGTGGAGATTTTGAAAGTCTTCCTGGAAGAATGGTGTTTGAAAAGAAACCAGAAAAACAGGTTAAGTGTTCAACAGGCAGGATTAGGGAGAAAAGACAGTCTGGGTAGAATTATGGGAAAATAAATAGCAGATGTATTAGACTAATAGGGTTCAGTGACAGGATAGATAGGGAGATGAGTTGAATTAACCAACCTGAATCTCAGGAATCAACTGTATTATGATGGAATGATAGCTCCAAAACTTCATGGTGGTACAACTGTGATGATAGTGATGACACTTGATGCCATTAACAAAAATCAGAAAGGGGCACTTTTGGGGTGAGGAATATTTAGTTTGGTTTCTGGGATCTTGAGTATGAGATTCCAGAGCAGCCTGCAGATTCTGAAGAGCCTTGTTTCTAGCTGTGTGGCTTCATGGCTTTGCTCTGTGGCCCTCCTAGAAATTCCATAAGCTAAGTGATATCATCAGTCACATTGTTTCCCCTCATATAGAGCCAGAGATTCTGTTGTTTGCCAGTATGACTCCTGGGCAATACAAAGGCCATCAAACAAAATTTTTTCCACTGTATTTTTTATAGACCTCAACTAATTCTATTATGTTGGACCACATGAACTTGCCATTTTTATAGGTCAAAAATGGTTACGTATTGGCAAGTTTATGCTAGTGCTGTGGTGATAAGCACATACTCTGGAATCAAAGAAATTTGGGTTTAAACCCTAGCTCAGAATTTATCTCTGTGTGATATATATTCTCTAAGACTCAGTTTCCTGAGCTATAAAATAGCAACAAAGATCTGTCTGTTAGAAGGTGAAAAGATTACATGAAGATAAATGTGAAGCACTTACTACAAAACCAGGCATGTCTTACCCTTCTTGCCTCCTATTGCTGAGAACATATGACCTCCTTGTCTTCAAAGTCACCTTTACTTTTCTCTTTCTCCATGATCACTGCTTCCCTAGTGTTCCCTCCCTCCCACACCTTCTATCATTTTCTCTCCTCTCCCTGCCACCATGTTCAGGCCTTAATGTCAGGACAAAACTTTACTTGACTCCTGTTACAGCCTGAATGTTTGTGTTCCAAATTCATATACTGAAACCTAATTCCTCAACATGATGGTATTAGAAAGTGGAGCCTTTGTGGGGGTGCTTAGGTCATGGGGTGGAGCCTCATGAATGCGGTTAGTGCGCTTACAAAAGATGTCCCAGGGAGCAAACTTGCCCCGTTCCTCCATGTGACGACAGTTTAAAAGACAGTCGCATGCAGACCAGGAAGCAGGCCCTCACCAAATATCACATCTACTGGCCCCTTGACCTTGGGTCTTTTCAGCCTCCAGAACTGTGAGAAATAAAGTTCTGTTGTTTAAGCCACCCTGTCTGCAGTATTCTGTTATAGCAGCCTGAACTGAGATCGCTCCATCAGCCCCTTCACTCCATACTGCTGTTTCCCTCATTTTAACAAAACTTTTTTTAGTACGTAATTTATAATCTCTTTCTGCTCTTTCAGAGTCCACCCCATCTACAACTCCTGGAGTAGAATAATTCCCCCACAGCTCTCCACAGCTCTACTTAAATGGTCATTTCAAGCATCACCAATGACCTCTACATGAACAGTTTAAAATTCTGACTTCTAAATTTATAGAGCCTTTTGATTTCTTTGAATTATTTGAAAATGGCAGCCACTGACTCGGAACCCCTCCAAAACTTTAAGACTCCTCATAAGTGGCTATGTCAGGCCAACCACCCACTTATGTTGCTTTTCCTTCTCAATGTCTCTCACATCTTATTCCCCATATTCCCACTACACTTTCTCCATGTAAATATTTAAATCAGTCTTTACACATACGTAAAATTTGTCCCAAAGAAGAACACATATGAGTGAATAATTCTTTTTTAGCTCCCAGTTAAACTAGTGGGTGGAAGAGGGAAATGACTAAGTGACAATGGGGATTGTTCAGACGACCCGGGCTGGAGTCCCCAGAACTTAGTTTCATTAAAGGAACTGCTGCATTCATTTCAAAGTAGGCAGAGTTAATCTGTCTGGCTCAGCAACTGTGATTGGGAAGCTTTTTCTGGGCACATGCCCAGCCATCAGAGATCTCAGGGTGAGCAGACAGAAGGAGGTGAACTGTTTCAGGAAATGGAGGACTACAAAGGAGATGTGATTAACTGGCTTCCTGCTAAAGCTTTATCAGTGCCATCCATAATGCCCCACTACCTCCTCAGAGCACAGGAGAAATCAATTCCTGGAGCCTTGTATAAGCCTGATAGTAGCCATTGCCTTTCTTTCTTTTTAACCTTATTCTCAGTAAAGAATCCCTGAGTCTTCCAATACACACGTTTTGCCCCAAAACCTGTTTTCCATGAAATCCTTAAACTAGACATACTTCATATTAAATAAATTCCTTATTATCTTGAGTTTGAATTTGGGTCTGTCTTCAAATATGTATAAAATTATCACCAAAAGAAAATTATAACAGAGCTGACTATAATTCCTTAAATTCCAAATTTAATTCAGTTCATAAGCTCATTTGTGAGTAACGTTTTTTTTCAAAAAACAATTTGTACTTGGGTGAAATATTCAAAGCATTTTGTATGTTTTCAAAAGAATCTGTTTATTTGTAAGAGAAAACAATTTGCAAGTGTAATTTATTTTCAATGTTTTCTCAAAAACACCAAGGAGGATTTCATTTTTATAAGAATCACATAAATGTTATTACTACAAGTTAGCATAGGGACATCTACTTTAAAATTTGTAGAGTATTTCATTTCAAGAAAATATATTCAGATATGCTTTTGATGACAGTGGTTCTAATTATAGCTTCTTTCGGTCCTTTTTACTTTATATAAAAAGTAAATATATATATTTAATATAACTGATCTCTCTTTAGTCTATGTTCAAGAGTCTTTCCATCTTTCTTAATGTAACAACCACAAATCTTTTCTCCAATCTGCAAGACTGAAAATTTTGTGAAGTACTATACCTTTTCTTCCCAATTAAAGTAGAATTTTTCATCTCTTGAAAGAAAATGAAATAAGAACCAACAGAAAATGAGGCTAAAAGCACCTTATCAGGAATGACTGAAGGCTACAGAGAAAATGAACAAGGAAAAAAAAGAAACAAACATTCAAATGAATATAAATGGATTGGGCCAGACTGCAAAGAGAAGCAAATAGGTCTCTGAGGAAAATGTCAAGGGAATGAATGTTTAGAAAGTACACAAAAAATCCTCTCTGCTCAGCTGTTCTTACTTCACTACACTTCCTGCTGTGTTCTTGGTAAACTTACAGACCTCTTTTACTTTTTTTATTCATGTAAACTTCCCCTGATCACTAGAGCTCCATTCTGCCTTTCTAGAAGACATACTACACTGATAAATACTTGGCACTGCCCAACCCAGGATGGGAGATTATAGAGAGGCATGAAGAAAGCACTAATACATAAATGAGGATTCCTAGGTCCTTGTCCATGTCTGCTTACCAAAAAAGTGTTCCTAAAAAATTAAGAAAAATGATACAAGGTCATCATACCCCACATGATGAAAATGTACCAAATAAGTTACACTAGCAAGTGATGGATGCTAAGATGTCAGCATGGTGAGTGGGGTTAAGAGACACATACTGCCCATAGAGATATTAAACCAAACTCAGGACCTAGCACATAATGAGTGTCTGTAAATAGTTGTTGAATAAGCAAGTGAATGATTGAATGAATGCATGCATCTGTTGGCAGACAATGCCAGCCTGAGCAGTGAAATTAAGAAAAAGAATCTTGAACTTCGTTATAAGATGTGTGTGTGTGTGTGTGTGTGTGTGTGTGTGGTCATGACTCCCACACAAATATAAAAAGAACATGTGTCAAAGATTTTAACTCATTAATTAACAATTAAGGAGAAATGTGTTAAGATATATAAAACCAGTTCAAAGGAGAATCTGAAAAATACATATATAGGCAATCAAGAATGTTGAAATTGATTTTCTAATAGATGCAAAACTGATGAATATACACATGATAAGCATCAATTATATCTCCACTAGACAAAATTTGTTTGAATCTTTATGAACAAAAATAATTTGCACTACCATCAGCTTTCTACAACTTACAGAGTTGTAAAATAGCTCAAAGACTGTGAAAGATACAGATTTACAGATTGAGAGGACCTCCAGAAGAGTACTCTAGACATCTTTTAGCTTTCATTGAAAAGGGGCACTATTGGTAATCTCTTTGTTCATTTTATATTTTTTCAAAAATGTTCTTGATGTAGTAAAGATATGAATTATTTTCTGCCTCTTTGTCTTTTTATTGAACTCTTCTAGCAAAACCCCAACTCCTCAAAGGCTCAACTATCTGCTTTCTCCTTGCCACCCCCTGAGAAAACTCCATAATGATGAGAGCCACAAATTCACAATGACTACCAGCCACGGAGCCCCTGATGCAGCCTTCAGGAAGTCTACTGCATTTGCTGCCAGATGGGAGTGTTGGGACTAAACCCAGATCTGTTGGAGATGAAAGCCTCCACTCTTTCTACTCTTCATTTATTTGTAAGCATTTTTTTAATGCTGACTGTGGGTTTCAGGTTTAATTTTATTACATTCATGTTTATTTCAGGTTTAATTTTATTACATTCTTAAAAACAGTTTTATATTTTAATTAGTAGTTCTTAAACTTGAACCTACATCAGAATTTTCTGGAGGACTTGATAAAACAGATCACTGGGTTCCACTCCCAGAATTTCTAATCCAATATGTCTTGGACTCAGACTAAGAATGTGCATTTCTATAAGCTCCCAGGTGATAACTAATGTGTGGTCCAGGGACCACACTTTGAGAATCACTGTTAGAAACTCTATCTAAAAAATAAACCAATGGGAAAATATTTATTTGAGTTAATGGAGGAGAAATACATTAACAGCAAGTTAAAAACAACTAATCCTGAAGAAATGTTTCTTAGTAGCTGTTGACTAAATGTAATGCTAATGAACTCCGTCTATCATAGCGGAAAAAAATAAACCATTCTTTCTCAAAGTTCTTCTACCGTATTTTGTACATCATTTGTTTTATAGTTTGCTCCCCATTTACTAAGTACTTACGGCTTTTGCTAGTTCCCTGAGATCCTTCTTTTACACCACTATCACTTAATTGACTTCCTGATACTTGTTTTAGTCCTATTTTTCCTCAATTCCTGAAACTTCTTTCCACACAGCATGCTGTTCTGATGGGTATCAGTAAGTTGCTGGCACTCTTACATTCCTTCTGTTGTTTTGGTTTCACCCAGGCTGACTTTAACTTGGTGAGAAGCAGCCTAACTAAAGTGAACATTCTAAGTTAAAGTCAGACAACTGAAGCAATGATGTGAGAATTTCAGTTCAGGATGTGCCCCTCTTAACTTTGTAGTATTAACAAAGTCTGCCCTACACGGAGCAAAAGGATTATTTACTTGACTGGCTCTGCTGCTGGGTAGAGGCCCCTGAAGGACAGTACACTGGCCAACCCTCTGCACAGAGTAGCAATGGATGAGGATGAGGTAGGGTAGTACTACATACAAGCCCATTCAAGGATCAAAAGTTGAAAAAAAAAAAGGAAAAGACATTGCAGCTGCTCCTATTTTTAAGAACAGAAAAGCTAATAAAAGGGTAGAGGTGGATGGGATTATGAATATTTTAAAAAGTGAGTGGGGTAAACAAAGCTATATAGAGGCTTGCAACACCAAAAATCAGTGGATGGTCTTGTCACCTGATTCAAAATGTAGTAAATAGCGCTGGGGAAAGGAACAGTGGAGGAAAAGAGTAGTAAATTAAATACAACATAAATACGTCTGAAAGAGCCAAACTTATCAGTTATTTTAAAAATTCAAATAATAAAGTCAACTGTTAAAAATAGCTTTCCAGTCACTTGAAATTGATTTCTCAAAGATTGTACTTCTAGAATATATAACCTCCTCCCAAAATAAACCAATGAATTTCTAAGAGATTTTAAGTATTGTTTTTTATGATGATCAGTTTTATATGTTGACTTGGCTAGGTTATAGTCCTCAGTTATTCAATCAGGCACTAATGTGAATGTTCCTGAAGATATGTGGTATGACTAAAGTCTATAATCAGTTAACTTTAAATAAGGATGATTAATTTTAGGTAATCTGGGTGGTCCCAACTCTATCAGCTGATAGACCTTAGGATTGGAACAATGCTTCCCTGAAGAAGAAATTCCAACTGTGGACTCCAACTTCAGTCTGGGTATGAGAGTTCTAGCCTGCCCTTTCTGATGGCCTGTCCTGTGGATTTCAGTCTTGTCTAGCCAGCCCTCATAATCACCTAAGCCAATGTCATACAATAAGTCTCTTAATATATATCTCCTGCTGGTGCTGTTTCTCTGGTTGAATCTTGATAGAAAAGTTTTCCTTTTATAACTGCTTCTTATGTCACATATCTGCCTCCTGTTCATGTCTATAGGTCAATTACTTACATACACTATCTCAGTTTTCAACCATCTAATAAATGAGTATACCAGAAATGTACAACTTGGTCACCATTATGAGTTAGTGCAGAATTTCTGTAAGGCATTAGTCATAGCCCAATATCCCTAGTAAGTATGCAAAGAATTTTTTAATAGAGCAATAGTATTGGGTACTACTCATAAGCCAGGAAAATATTTTAAAACTATGTAATCTATGGCACATGTGGAACCAATATCAAGAAAAGTTTTCCTGAATGAAAAGAATGGAAGTGATTGCCAGGACAAGATCCCCAGGAAATCTCCAGCCACCACAAAACCAGAGTAATAGTGAGTGGGGAAAACACTGACCTTAGATACTTACATTGTGCCAGGCACAGTTTGAAGTTCTTTGTAAATGGTGACTCAGGCATTCCATAAAACAGAATGAACCCCAGTGAACTAGAACTATCTCCCATTTTACAGGTATAAAACACTGAGGCAAGGTTAAGCAATTTTCCCCAAATCACTCTGAGAGTAAGTGGCAGAACCAAAACTCAAACCCAGTCTGGCTCTCGAATCACACTCTAAATCCCCCATTATCTCATGAGTCCTGGAAGCAGAAATTGGCAGTGGGATGACTATAGAGACATTTGGAATCTACCATGAACTTTATTTAGTAGAATCCCAGCATGAAGAGAGGAACCCATTCTTAGTCTCTTTCCACCTGGAGTAAATGGTGTGCTAATAAGATCATTACTACTGAAGCAAGCAGTATGCCAGATAGAGAAGGATGCCACCAGATAACTCGAGGCTATTGTGACAAATCACGAAAGGAAATTCTTTTTTCTCATTCGTACACTGAATCAGTTTCCATGCCTCTTCATAATACCATTCCACCTAAGTTCATTTAGTTCCATCTCTGTTACAAGCCTGGTCCAAGCCACAATCACGTCTAGTCTAGATGGCTATAAGAACATCCTGAAGTGGTGTTCTTTATATCCACATGACCCTTACAGTCTGTCCTCCACAATGAAAGCTAGAGTGAAACTTTAAAACACAAATTTAAATACACCATTCCCCCACCTCCTATTTGTCAATGGTTTTCCATTGTTTTTGGGTTATTTCTCAACACCCTTCATGTGGCCTGCATGACCTGCAGAATCTGGCCCATTCTACCCCCCTAGACTCTTCCCTATGCTTACTACACCCTGAATGGTAGCTTCCTGTCAGTCCTTCCAATTTGCCAGGAACCCAGTGACTCTTTATAACCCTTACCACGAACTTGTAATTAAGTGGATTTTTGTGTAATTACTTCACATATAGCTTTCCAGGAGCCTGTAAACTGTGTAAGAGCAAGGACAAGTCTGTCACATTCATCATTCTATTTCCAGGGCCCAGGAGTGTCAGACACAGAGCTGGCCCTCCATAATTATTTGTTGAGCAGATGAATTCTTCACTACAATAATGAAGTTTTCAGACACAGAACTGCTTCTGTGCCTTGCTCTAAAACAGATTACATTGAAACTTCAAAAATTACAAACCTCTACTTTCTCCTTTATCTAGAACCAAAGGAGCTAAAGAAACCAACTCTGACAGAACACAGCTCAACTTCAAATATTAAATATAAAAGGTATCCATCTATAAGGATAACAAATGACAAAAACTACTAGACAGTACAAACATTTTAGTAGTTTAAAAGAAAATGAACAATTTTGAGAATCATAACAAATAACAGTGATGTATTGTGACAAACAATGTAAAGTGGGCAGACAGTGATATATTTATGCTCTCAATTGTATTTGCATATATGAAAAAAGAATGGTATGAGTTAGCAAAGATGGTTTGCAGATGAGAAGCAAGAGAGATGAATGTGGAAGAGGGTAATAAAGTGAAATTAATTGGATAATGCCAAAAACAACCAAATGAATTAGAAGACATATTTGACAAATTCTCCCAGAATTCAGTGGAAAATTACAAAGAAGGATAAACACACTGAGCAAAATACAACATGGCAGGTATCCAGAATATCTGCTATGAAATACTTTAAGAAGAGAGAAGGGCCAGCAGAGAAGCAATAATCAAATAAATAAAGGAAGAAAATTCCCTTGATTTTTATCCCCAAAAGAAAAAAGAAAGGACAATATGAGTTTTCAAATAGAAATGGTCTATTTAGTATAAGTTTAATTATTTAAAAAATTGAGGATTACAGATTTGTTTTAATTTAAGAGTAATAACTGTACAGATCCTAAATACAGTTTTAAATTTGAAAAAAATAGACAACTGTCTCTCGGGAACAGCAAACATAGATTAACTACAAAGAAAAACAACATCAACAGTCAGATTCTATTTAAGTAGTTGCAGCAACAATATTGTGAAATCTAACGCAAATATAATCTTTAAACTCAAAATCCATACCTAAAGGAGAAACAGATAATAAGTCTAGATCTAATAGCTCATGCTAGTTGAAACAAGTTGTGATGGAAGAAAAGACGGAGAGAAAAATAAACTAGGAAGTTGAGAGAACTTAGATAAGAGCAAAGGCCTGGATTCAAATTCTGACATTTTGCTCACAGCAAGTGACTTAACTTCATAGGACTTATTTTCTCATCAAAAAATGGTGATATTAATATCTACAGGGCTGCTGCAAATAATAGATAATATATGTAAAAGTTTGCTAACTGGAACATTGTAAGTATTCAAGAAAATAGAAATACCAGGTAAAAAGAGCAAATTGCAAAGAAAACCTGAACACTAGGAAAATGTAAGGGAAACAAAGAAATTTTATTTGGCTGAATAAAATAGCATAGATATGCATAAAACCAAATTATCAGAAAAAATGATAAATTATAAATTCATATAGCCACAATTACAGTAGGAAACTTTATATACCTTGCTGAGAAATTACTATAATAGAATTAATAAGAGGTATATACCAAATTTTGTATCCATAGAGCTTATATATTGAGTATAATATGAATATTCTGAGAATATTTACAAAAATGCACCCAATTTTAGGCTACTTACAAATTCTCAATAATTTCCCCAGAAATGTTTAGAACTCACAGGGACAAAGGGGCAATCCAGGTAGGGAGCTGCACAGAGAAGCCCTCTGAACTCAGCACAACACAGAAGCCATAGTTTACCTTTAGAAATTCTTTAAATAAACAAAAAACAAAAAACAACCACAGAAAAAGGGAGTTTTGTTGTTCTCAGAAGCCCAACTCCTATGATGAATCAGCTCTTGCTCAGATGAAAAGTAGACCCTCAAGAGGAACTCTGATGCTAGCTGATCAATAGGGTGACATTACACACATCAAGACTTCTCTTTTACTTTGAATTGGCCTCCATCAACTCCATCTCTTAAAGTATGTTGGGTGAAAAAGCCAGGAGCTGCTGCCTTTTTTATTTGTCTATCAAAGGGTCTTTGATAAAAGCAATGACTTTCCAAGCACTATCAGGTCAATGAGAAACCTTCCACCAGGGTGTCTGTCCCACCTGCAAAATGAAGAAAGGAATAACCAACCTAAAAATCCTTATACCTTTCAACTATGATGGCTCACCTCTCATATAAAATTAATATAGCATGCATATAAATTCAAATATATTGGGAAGTAAATTGCCTTTTAAAGATGATTTTTATCAGATGCTGATGACAAAGGAATTTGAAGAAAACGACTCTCCCCTATAGACCACTAATATGCATTCTATGCCTCTCACCCCAATGCTTCCTCTCTTGGCCTCTTTTTCCCCCTGTGCCTCATTGTCCTTCAAAGGCCCATATTTATTATCTGTAACTTCCTAACTTCCCCCACCCATGCCAACCTCTCTTACCCTGAAGCGTGCTGTACTAAGGAATTCCAATTCAATACTTGGTTATTCCTTATATAACACAAGGACCATGTCTTGTTTTCTTTAACAAACCTCATTGAAGCTAGAATGATCCTAGTTACAGAACTATGGAATTTTATTTAATAATTTCCTGGATCCACACTTGAACTATTTTCTCCCATTCTCTATTTATGGTTCTTTTAAAGTTACCTTAGATCGATGATTCTACTGTGGTTATTTTATGACTCGTTACCTGATTTCTGCAGTAATAATTCATTAATTTTCAAATTTTTACAATGAAAAAAATTTATAATATGCCATATTAATGGGACAGTTTATGGCAGAAAAGCAACACAATTTTCATTTGAAGCTGAAGAACTGAGGATAAGAGTAATTAAAGATAACTTAATTTTGGCATTAGCATCTATATTTAAGGTTTTTGGAATATTTTTTCAACAATTAGAAATCCCTATATAAGAATTTAACAAGTATATCTACTCATAATAGGTAATGCTTAAAGAACATGCAATTACAAAGGCTTTGAGATTACAGCGACTTCACATAAAGGCAGCAGAGTAATACAAAGGCAAAATGTTATTAGAATGTTAATCAAAAAAAAGAAGAAAAAAAACTTGAACAACCCATCATTTGAAGAATTGCACTAAAATCCATCTAAACAATGTAATTCTTTTCAAGCTGGCCATGGGAAGAGACTAAAATAAGATTGAAATAATAATTGGTGTCCTATGAGAAAAATTCAAAAACTATTCCTTTTGGTTTTAATTTTGGGGGTTTCAGACATTAATTTGTTTCTCTTATATGAGTGCCTTCACCTTTTTTAGTTCCTTACAATGGAGGACATCAAAAACTATGTAAACAACAGCAACAAAATTTAAAAACAACCTGAGAATGTTAGAATGCTCAGTTTGGCACAGCAGCAAGGCTGTAAACATCCAAAATACCTCTCAAGCACCAGGAACTCCAGAAACGGATTAACATGCCTGGATCACAGGGAGGATTCTAGCACTGTTTTTTCCCTCACCTTCCCACAAAAAGTTATTCCCTTTGATCTAATAGTTCACACTGTCTTCAAAGAGAAATTGGACTATGCCTTCTCGGCTTAATATAACCAGGTTTTAAGATAACTACGTACAAAGCTTAACTGACTCCTTGTAGCATCATTACAGGAGTTTCTCTTCTAAGCTCTTCTGAGATGATGTCAGAGAATGTGGCTATGAGAAACTGTCATGAAATTTTGTTGAAACATGCTTTTATGGCTTAGAACATTTATTTTTTGTAAATATTTCATGAGCTAGGAAAAAATATTTTTAAATTATTTACAAATATATATTTTCTTCTCTAATTGTTGGGAGTAGTTAGTATTCAAAATATAAATAATTAGACACATGATATTATACAGCTGTCCAAGCACTGAATGTACAACACCAAGAATGAACCTTAATATAAACTATGGACTCTGGGTAATTATGATGTGTCAATGCAGGTTCATCAATTATAACAACTATACCACGCTAGTGGGGGATGTTGATAGTGCCTGGGGAGGCTATGTGTGTGTAGAGTATATAGGAACTCTGTACCTTCCACTCAATTTTGCTGTGAACATAAAACTGTTCTAAAAAATAAACTATATTAAAAAAGATAACCATTAGAGTAAGATGGTTGATTATACTTTTAAAATCTTCTATAGCCTTTTGATTTTTGTCTGCTTTATCAGTTACTGAGAGAGGTAAATTAAATTTTCCTATTTTGATAGTTGATTTGTCCATTTCTATTCATATTTTAGTTTGATTTTTTATTTAGTTCAATTTATATGTTTTGAACTTATGTAATTCTAAACAAAAAATTATCAATACCTTCCTGAAAAAATTGGCTTTTCTCAACAAGTAACAAACTTTATTTCTAGTAATGCTTTCTACATTGAAGTCCACTCTTTCTAGTTAATACAATTGTACCAACTTTCTTTTTTGTTTATATTTCCTTGTCTGTCTTTTTCCATTCTTTTTACTTCTTCTGGGTCCTTATAAAAAAACATGAGACACTTTGTCTCTTACAAATAGCAAATTGTGGGATTGTTTTAAAATCTAATCTGACAATATTTGCTTTTAACGAAGGAATTTACCACGTTTGCATTTATGTGATCACTAATATAACTGGATTACTCTCTACCTCTATTTTGTGCTCCCTCTTTGCCTCAATATTTTCTAAGTTGTTTATCCTCCTCCTTCTACCTTGTGTTTCTTAGGACTGATTGAAGTGTATTCCACTCCATCTCCTGCTTTATTCCATTTTTACCAGTCCTAGGGTTGGAAGATATAAACTTTACTTTCATTCTTTGGTGATTACCTTGGCATTTTTAATGTGAATATTTAATTTACTAAAGTCTAAAGTAAGTCAGTACCTTTATACTCTTTGCAAAGAAACACAAGAATCTTAGAATGTTTTTGCTCTCATATGTTTTCCTGGTTTATAAATTGTTGTCCAGTGACTTAGTTCTATCTTTATTCCTAATCCAATAATTTAGATATTATTACAGTGTCAACAACATGTATTACATTTTCCTGTAACATTTTCCATCAATTTTTTTCTCTATTCTGCACTCTGAGCACAGATTTCTTCAGAGATACCCTCCACTTTTCTAACTGCTTTAGTGTCGGTTATGTCAATTCATAACTAGCTTCAGTTATGCCTAACCTGCTGTTTAACTTGTTCAGCATTTCTAATTTGAGTCATTACATATTTTCATTTCTAAAGTTCTTTTTGTTCTTTTTCAAATATCCCAGATTATATTCAATAGACATGTATTCCTTTGTCATACACTCAACACCTAATTTTATATCCTTAAATCATATTATAACATGATGATTATTTTATATTTTCTATCTGTATAATCCAAAATCTCCACTCTTTAAAGTTTGATTTGGTTATTTGTGGTTTCAGTTGGCTCTTGTTTAAGGCGGCTTACTTTTCATGTTTTGTGATTTTTTAAAAATTGTGCACTCATGGACTCTGGAGGATTCAATATGGCAGACTGAGAGGTGAGACAGAGAACTCCTCCAAAAACCACAGATAGTGTGAAAATATAGTTAATACAACTAACCCTAAAACAGCAATAGGAAAGGAGGCTGCCCCATACTGCATGCAGACCTCACAAACAGAGCAGACCTCATGAAACAGGGTAACGTACGAAAGCCTTGATCCAGGGAGACCCAAGCCCTTCCCCCACCCCAGCTCACTGATGGGAGGAAGAGAAACGGAGCGAGGGAGGGGGTGGAATCCTGGGACTGTTGAACACCTAGCCCTGGAGATCTGCTTTGCGAGCAGAAAACTACATTGTGTGGAGCTCGGGAGGATGGGGAGCTGAGACAGATGGAGTGCCTGAGAGACAGATTCTGGCCATTTGCGGAGGATGGGATTCACACCCAGCCATTCTGGGACAAGGGAAAGGCAGGCAGTCAAACAGGCTTCCTAGAAGAGAGAGGGCTGCTAAAGGGGCAGGGTTTGCATGGAGCTTGCTGTGTGGGAGAAGGGATAAGGGGACTAGGTTGTCTGGGTGCATCTGCCCAGCAGATCAGGAACTTCAAGGAGCTACATGTGCTCCATCCCCCTGCCTGGCTAATCAGATCTGAGGATCCCCACTGTGATACACAACAGGTGGAGCCTTCCTCCTGGCCTGACAGCACCTGCTTGCAAACTGGCAGTCACTACTCTGGCATCAGGCCAGCCAGAAGGAGACCCCACCTACAACAGCTAGAGATGCCAAGCACAGAGGCTTACAACTGTGTTCTCGGCCCACTGGCTCTGATACAGGAGACAGGCAGGGCAATTTGGAATCAGGGAACAGATCTTTCCTACCCTCAGGCACCATCTCCACTTCCCTATGACTCCCAGCCTCACTCTAGGGGCTGAGCAGCTCCAGAGTATGGAGCTTCTGGGCACTACAGGGCACCACACAGAAATATGAAATGTCAAAAGAACATGGTACAGACCAAAATCTCACAAACCCCAGAAAAAGGGTCAAATGAAACTGAACTCACCAATCAACCTGAAAGAGAGATCAAAATAAAAATCATAAACATGATCATGGATGTACAGAAAAATATTCAAGAACTCAGGAACAAATTTAAGACAGAGATTCAATCATTAAGAAATTCCATATCTGAAATGAAACATATAATGGAGGGAATTAAAAACAGGTTAGATGTAGTAGAAGAGATTGTAAATGGAACAGAAATTAGAGAAGAGGAATACAAAGAAGCTGAGGCACAGAGAGAAAAAAGAATCTCTAAGAATGAAAGAATATTGAGAGAATTGTGTGATCAATCCAAACAGAACAATATTCACATAATAGGGGTACCAGAGGGAGAAGAGAGAGAAAAAGGGATAGAAAGTGTTATTGAGGAGGTAATTGCTGAAAACTTCCCCAGTCTAGGAAGGAGATGGTCTCTCAAGCCATGGAGGTGCACAGATCTCCCAACACAAGGGACCCAAGGAAGGCAACATGAAGACATATAATAATTAAAATGGCAAAGATCAAGGATAAAGACAGACTTTTAAAAGCAGCTAGAGAAAGAAAAAAGGCCACATACAAAGGAAAACCCATTAGGCTATCATCATATTTATCAACAGAAACCTAACAAGCCAGAAAGGAGTGGCATGATATATTTAATGAGAGGAAGCAGAAGGGCCTTGAACCAAGAATACTCTACCCGGCAAGGTTATCATTTCAATTTGAAAGAAGAATTAAACAATTTTCAGATAAGCAAAAGCTTGAGAGAATTTACCTCCCACAAACACCTCTAGAGTGCATTATGGAGAGACTCCTATAGATGGAAGTATTCCTAAGGCTAAATCGATGTCAACAAAGGGATAGACAAAGAGGACACAATATGATTCATAACATACAAAGGATGGAGGAGGAAGAAAAAGGAGGGAAGAAAAAGAACCTTTAGGTAGTGTTTGTAATAGCACACGAAGTGAGTTAAATTAGACTGTTAGATAGGAAGGGACTACCCTAGAACCTTTGGTAACCACAGATCTAAAGCCTGCAATGGCAATAAGTACATACCTATTGATAATCACCCTAAAAGTAAATGGTCTCAAAGCACTAATCAAAAGAAATAGAATTACTGAATGGATAAAAAAAGACCCATCCATATGCTGCCCACAGAAGACTCACTTCAAAACCAAAGACACACACAGACTGAAGGTGAAGGGATAGAAAAAGATATTTCATGCTAATAATAGTGAGAAAAAAGCAGGAGTTGCAGTACTTGTATCAGACAAAATACACTTCAAAACAAAGAAAGTCACAAGACAAAGATGGACATTACATAATGATAAAAGTGTCAGTCCAACAAGAGGATATAACTATTATAAATACCTATGCACCCAACAGAGGATAACCTACATATGAGAAACAAATAATAACAGAATTAAAGAGGGAAATAGAATGCAATGCATTCATTTTGGGAGACTTAAACACACCACTCACTCCAACGGACTGATCAACCAGACAGAAACTAAGTAAAGAGACAGAGGCACTGAACAACATATTAGAATAGATGGACCCAATGGACATCTACAGAACATTCCATCCAAAAGCAACAGCATACACATTCTTCTCAAGTGCACATGGAACATATTCAAGAATAGATCATATACTAGGCCACAAAAATTACTTCAGTAAATTCAAAAAGATTGAAATTGTACCAACCAGTTTCTCAGATCACAAAGGTATGAAAATAGAAATTACACAAACAAAATGAAAAAGCCCACAAACACATGGAGGCTAAATGACATGCTCATAAATAATCAATGGATCAATGACCAAATAAAAACACAGATCAAGCAGTATATGGAGATAAATAACGACAATAATTCAACACCACAAAATCTGAGGGATGCAGTGAAGGCCATGCTAAGAGGGAAATATATTGCAACACAGGCCTACCTCAGGAAAGAACAATCCCCAATGAACAGTCTAAACTCACAATTAATGAAACTAGAAAAGGAAGAACAAATGAGGCCCAAAGTCAGTAGAAGGAGGGACATAATAAAGAATAAAGCAGAAATAAAAAAAATGAGAAGAATAAATCAAGAGAAAGAATCAATGAAAGCACGTGCTGGTTCTTCGAGGAAATTAACAAAATAGATAAACCCCTAGCCAGACTTATCAAGAAAAAAAGAGAGTCTATACACATAAACAAAATCAGAAATGAGAAAGAAAAACTCACTATGGACACCACAAAAATACAAAGAATTATGAGAGAATAAAATTATATGCTAATAAACTGGATAACCTAGAAGAAATGGACAAATTCCGAGATAAATACAACCTTCTAAACCTGACCCAGGAAGAAACAAAAAATCTGAATAGACCAATTACCAGCAAATAAATTGAATTGGTAATCAAAAAACTACCTAAGAAGAAAGGTTTCACTGCTGAATTTTACCAAACATTTAGTGAAGACCTAATACCCATCCTCCTTAAAGTTTTCCAAAGAGTAGAAGAAGAGGGAATACTCCCAAACTCATTCTACGAGACCAACATAACTCTAATACCAAAACCAGGCAAAGAAACCACAAGAAAAAGAAAATTAGAGAACAGTATCCCTGATGAACATAGATGCAAAAATACTCAACAAAATATTAGCAAACCGAATTAAAAAATACATCAAAAAGATCATCTGTCATGATCAAGTGGGATTCATCCCTGGGATGCAAGGATGGTACAACATTCAAAAATCCATCAACATCATCCACTACATCAACCAAAAGAAGGAAAAAAACACATGATCATCTCCAGAGATCCTGAAAAGCATTCAACAAAATTCAACATCCACTCATGATAAAAACTACCAATAAAATGGGTATAGAGGGCAAGTACCTCAACATAACAAAAGCCATATATGACAAACCCACAGCCAACATTATAATTAACAATGAGAAGCTGAAAGCTTTTCCTTTAGGATCGGGAACAAGACACAGATGCCCACTCTCCCCACTTTTATTCAACATAGTTCTGGAGGTCCTAGCCATCCCAATCAGACAACACAAAGAAATAAAAGGCATCTAGATTTGCAGGAAGAAGTCAAACTGTCCCTGTTTGCAGATGACATGATATGGTATGTAAAAAACCCTACATATTCCACTCGAAAACTACTAGATCTAATATCTGAATTCAGAAAAGTTGCAGGATACAAAATTAATACACAGAAATCTGTTGCATTCCTATACACTAATGATGAACTCGCAGAAAGAGAAATCAGGAAAACAATTCCATTCACAATCACATCAAAAAGAATAAAATACCTCAGAATAAATGTAAGCAGGAAAGTGAAAGACCTATACCCTGAAAATTACAAGACACTCTTAAGAAAAATTAAAAGGGACAATAATAAATGGAAATTCATCCCATGCTCTTGGCTAAGAAGAATTAATATTGTCAAAAAGTCCATCTGGCCTAAAGCAATCTACAGATTCAATGCAATCCCCATCAAAATACCTACAGCATTCTTCAATGAAAAAGAGCAAATATTTCTAAAATTCATATGGAATGACAAAAGACCCCATATGGCCAAAACAATCCTGATAAGGACGAACAAAGCAATGGAATTATGAGCCCTGACTTCAAGCTCTACTACAAAGCCACGGTAATCAAGACAATTTGGTACTGGCACAAGAACAGACCCATAGACCAGTGGAACAGAATAGAGACCCCAGATGTAAACCCAAGCATATATGGTTAATTAATATACGATAAAGGAGCCATCGATATACAATGGGGAAATGACAGCCTCTTCGACAGCTGGTGTTGGGAAAACTGGACAGCTATATGTAAGAGAATGAAACTGGATTACTGTCTAACCCCATACACAAAAGTAAACTCAAAATGGATCAAAGACCTGAATGTAAGTCATGAAACCATAAAACTCTTAGAAAAATATATAGACAAAAATCTCTTGGACATAAGCATGAGCAATTTCTTCATGAACATTTTCCCTGGGCAAGGGAAATAAAAGCTAAAATGAACAAGTGGGACTGTATCAAACTAAAACGCTTCTGTACAGCAAAGGATACCATCAGTAGAACAAAAAGACATCTTACAGTATGGAAGAATATATTCATAAATGACACATCCAATAAGGGGTTGACAGACAAATCATATAAAGAGCTTATGCACCTCAACAAACAAAAAGAAAATAAGCCAATTAAAAATGGGCAGAGGAGCTGAACAGACACTTCTCCAAAGAAGAAATTCAGATGGCCAACAGGCACATGAAAAGATGCTCCGCATCACTAATCATCAGAGAAATGAAAATTAAAACCACAATGAGATATTACCTCACACCAGTTAGGATGGCCAACATCCAAAAGACTGACAACAAATGTTGGCGAGGATGTGGAAAAAGCGGAACCCTCCTACACTGCTGTTGGAAATGTAAACTAGTTCAACCATTGTGGAAAGCAATATGGAGGCTCCTCAAAAAACTCAAAATAGAAATATCATTTGACCCAGGAATTCTTCTCCTAGGAATTTACCCTAAGAATACAGCAGTGCAGTTTGTAAAAGACATATGCACCCCTATGTTTATTGCTGCACTATTTACAATAGCCAAGAAATGGAAGTAACCTAAGTGTCCATCAGTAGATGAATGGATAAAGAAGAGGTGGTACATATTCACAACGGAATATTATTCAGCCATAAGAAGAAAACAAATCCTACCATTTGCAACAGCATGGATGGAGATAGAGGGTATTATGCTCAGTGAAATAAGCCAGGTGGAGAAAGACAAGTATCAAATGATTTCACTCATCTGTAGAGTATAAGAACAAAGCAAAAACTGAAGGAACAAAACAGCTGCAGAGTCACAGAACCCAAGAATGGACTAACAGTTACCAAAGGGAAAGGGACTGGGGAGGATGGGCGGAAAGGGAGGGATATGGGGGGAAAAGCAGCATTATGATTAACACACATAATGTAGCAGGGGGGGACACAGGAAGGGCAGTATTTACTGAGAAGACAAGTAATGATTCTATAGCATCTTACTACGCTGATGGACAGTGACTGTAATGTGGTATGTGGGGGGGGGACTTGATAATAGGGGGGTGTAGTAATCATAATGTTGTTCAAGTAATTGTACATTAACGATACCAAAATAAAAAAATATGTAAGACATAGTCTCTAGCCTCCAATTGCTGTACTCCTAAGTAGGAAGGAAAAACAGGTCCACAAAACTGTTAAACTGTTTTCAAATAGATTCTATTCTTTCATTATTTATGGAATGCAGAAAGTAATTTTAGAACTCAGACTGAGAAACTGGTTGTGGAAAATGGGGGGACTCATAGGAGTGCGGAATGGAGTAATGAGAGCCTAATTTGGAGTGGTGGACCCTTTTGGACACTGCCAAATCTAAGTGAAGGACAAACTACAGCATCTTCCATAAAACCCAAAAAGAAAATATATAGGCGTATAAAATGGAGGGTGAGAGCCTGAAGTCTGAGAGCCAGATCACCATGTTCAAATTCTGGATCTGCTAACTCAACAACTACAAACAAGTAACGCAACTTCTCTATAACTCAGTTTCCTCATCAGTAATGTAGAGCTGTGCTAAGGATAATATAAGTTAATATATGTAAAATGCTTAATACTGTACCTCACAAAGAGTAAGCACTATATACACATTTGCTATTATTATTACTAATTGTTGAGGATGACAAGAGCTTCTAAAAGCACCTAAAACTTTCTAGCAACACCCCTGGCCATGAAGATGTGAGTCTAATCTTGCATGCACAAGACATGTCACACTCCTTATTTAGTAACCAGATTCAATCAACACAATTCTTTTTGTGACGGGAGATTAAAGGGGTATAAGTAGAGGGGAGGAAGACCAGAGGAAAAACAGTTGATGGCAATCCACTCTCCAATTTCAGATTATACTTTCCAAACCCACTCAATCTATGATCCTTGAGCTTTAACTTAAAGCAGAATGTGCACAGATTTTACGTCTTTATGTTTTGATAAAAAGTCACAAATTCTACAGTAATTTTTCTTTGCTTCCACCTTTCTCTTTTGTGTATTCACTTCAAAGGCTGGCTCAGAAGCACAGCTGTTTTACTAAACAACTTTCTCATTTGCATGTAAAACTCTGTCTTACCTTTCATCCTTGATGAATATCAATAAGATGCTTTAACTTACCATTATGAGTCCCAGAAAAAAAATAGAATACACTTTGCTCTTGCATGCCTTGACTAGCATTTAGAAGCATTGTTGGTGACAGCTGGACAAACGCTTTTTGGCGGCAGCTGGAGGGGATGAAAGTCTTTGATATTTAGTATTAATGCCTCAAATTGTAATTTTTATGGAAACATATGGAGAAAGAATTCGTGAGCTGGGAGGGCGATGAGATAGAAAGGCAGGACGTGTTCAAATGTAGGTGAGAACTGTAATCAACAGTAAATGCTGGTGTAGGAACTGTTGTGGTAGGGCAGCAAGAAGTGGGAAATAAAGTCTTTGTTTAATTTAAAACACACTGCAATACCACAGTTATATGTGGTTCTGTTCGATGGTACAACTATTGTGAAATAATTAGCATGTGGTACACTCCAGGGAAAAAGTAAGACAAAAATTCAAAGAATTATTACTATTATCATCATTACAACTACAGAAACAGCATCTAATGGTATGCAACAAGTACTTTGAAACAAGTTTCAGATCTTGAGAAAGCTAATGTATTTTATAAGACCCCACTTAGGAACCCTATATGTGTGTGTATGTATATATATATATATAAAGCTTATATATAAATATGTATCTTTAAAAAATCTAAAAACTTAAGAGAGTTCTCATAAGAAAGAATAAAGAGAGAGAATATAAGGGAAATGGGAGCAACCAAATGGGAAAGGCACGTTAATAAACCCTTCAGAATTAAACAGAGTGATACTGTTTTCCCTGGTAGCTGAGTGCTACAGGTGGGAGATCAGAATGGATTTTTCCCTATTTTTAAAGCTCATCATTTGTGTTCCAATTGTTGAAACACACTCTTCAAAATTCTTTAGAATAAGGCACAACACAGAATTTAAATCTTGGATTTACTGCATTCTAGGGATGTGTGTGACCATTAGTGGATGTAGCAGCATGTAAATTAGGAGTATTCGAATTATCTGAAGCACTAATATTATTCAGAAGGATACTAACCATATTTATTAATTTTAGACTAAGTTAAGTATGATACATAAGTAGCTGGGATAACTACTAAAAGAATATATGTGGAGTACATAAATGTGGAGTAAGGGGAAAGTAGACAGAATGAGAAAAAAAACCTAAAGAATGTAGGAAAGGAAAAAAGAAGAGACAACATAATAATCAAATAGGAAGCTCCTAGTAATATGCCAGGCAAATATTTGCCCCCAAAATTATGTATCTATACTAATAGTACATAACATAGGCTTTAAGACAAAATACAACACCAGATTTCAAATGATTGCTATAAAACAATAAAATGTTTAGTTTACTCATACATACCTAATCACATGGCCTCACAATAGATATGATAAGAACTGATGGAAATATTAGGAGAAATCTCAGTGGGGGAATTTCATAGACTCTCTTTTTTGATGAAACAGGGAAAATATAATTAGGAAGGACAGTTTATTTAAACAGCACAATTGACAAGTCTGATGATGACAACCATATATGGAGTATTACACATAACATTTAGAGAAAAAAGCTTTACTTTTTTGGTAGAATTAAGTTAGAATCAATAACAAGAACAGTAACACTTTCTAAGTAATGAGAATATGAGACAAAAAAATAATGAATACTAGAATATATTCATATTGCATGATAATACAAAAGCCATGTATCAAAACTAAATGTGTATTACAACTAAACAATACCTTTAATGTTTACATTAGAAAAAAATTAAGTCTTATAATTAATGAGAAAAGCTTACTATTTAACAAAGTAGAAAGGAGCAGTATAATAAACGTTTCAGAAGTTATGGAGGCAGGACTTTCGATTCTAAGGGTATAAAGAGTTCAGTGAATTATTCCCCAAAAGAAACAAGTATAAAATTGAAAAATATCTAAATCAGCTATAGCAAGACTATAGCAGGACTATGGAAACTGACTAAAAGCAAATAACAAATGAAGAAACATTCATTCATGAAAACTGCTAGAAATATAAGAACAGTGTTAGTCTGAAGTCTCCATAGGTAGGACCACTACCATTACCCTACCCTCCTACCCTCAGCTTTGTTAGTAGGAACGAAGTTTTACCAAGTTGGGACTGGGCATGAAAGCCAACCAGTTTGCTACCATAGGAAAAGGATTTGATTTAGGTTGGAAAATGAAAAGTTCTGCTAGACATATTGACAATAAAAATATAGAACTTGGTAGGAAACAGAGAAAAAGTGCAGATCTATAGCCGAAATAAATGGTTTTGGTTAGGGTGAATGATAGAACACCAGAAATTTAATGGGGAGATCCTGGAAATAAGAAAGCTGTAAGAAGGCTAGATATGCCCTCTACACATTCCTGGATCACTGTGAAAATACGTGCATGTGCAGGGGAGCTCCAAAAGAACCAAGCATTAAAAAAAAAAAAAAAAAGCCAAGGCAGGCTGGGCAACTGGCTGAAATTTAAATGAACTCTCCAACCCACATCCAACCAGATCAATCAGCAGAGGCTGGAAGGCTTATGATTTGACATATTTGAGCAAGTCTCTGCCCAAATCATTGCTTTATCATCCAACTATGTAAACACAGGGTGACCTCTAAGAGGTCAAGCTATAAAAATAAGAGTGATACCATCTACACACAAGAATGATTATAACTAAAAAGATAGATGATATCAAGTGTTGGTGAAAATGTGGACAAATTGGAATCTTCATACTGGTAGAACTGAAAATGGTGTGGCTGCTTTAGAAAACAGTCTGGCAATTTCTCAAAAAGATAAACATACGGTTATCATATAACCCAGAATTTATAATCTCAGTATGTACCAAGAAAATAAAAAACATAATTATAGTAGTCCCCCCTTATCCCCATTTCACTTTTCACAGTTTCAGTTACCAATGGCCAACCATGGCCCACAGCAGATGATCCTCCTCTGGTGTATCATCAGAAGGTCAATTGTAGCTTAATGCTACGTCACAATGCCTATGTCATTCACCTCACTTCAACTTACCACACAGACATTTTATCATGTCATATCATCACTAGAAGAAGGCTGAGTACAGTGTCATAAAGTAATTTGAGAGAGAAAGAGGCCATATTCACAAATATATTCCAATATATTGCTATAATTGCTCTATTTTATTATTATTTATTTGTATTAATTGCTTACTGTGCCTAATTGATACTTTATCATGGGTATGTATATATAAGAAAAAATATAATATATATAGGATTCAGTACCATCTACTTTTTCAGGCATCCACTGTGAGTCTTGGAACATATGCCGTGTGGACAAGGGGGGGCTCTGTACACACAAAAATTTGTACACAGTTATTCATACAAGTACTATTCATAACAGCCAAACAGTGGAAATAACTTAAATGTCTATCCACTGATAAATGGATAAGTAAAATGTGATATATGATTGAATATTATTTGGCAATAAAAAGGAATTAATTACCAATATATGATATAATGTGAATGAACCTTGAAAACATTATGCTAAGTAAAAGAAGCAAGACACAAAAGACCATACATTACATAATTCCACTTACATGAATGTTCCAAGATGGGCAAATACATAGAGACTGAAAGATTAGTGGTTGCTTAGGGCTAAGGGGCAGGACAGGTTGAGAAAAAATGGGGAGTGAGTGATAAATATATGGATTTTCTTTTTCAGGTGATGAAAATATTCTAAAATAGATTGTGGTGATAGTTGCACAACTCTGGGAATATACTAAAAAATTATTTTCTTGTACACATTAAAGAAGTGAATTGTATGGCATGTGATGTAGATCACAATTAAGCTGTTATTTTAAAAAGCAAAGCAATAAACTTAACACTGAAAAAAATAGTAATAATAACACAAACTTAGCAGAAATATCAGCAGCCACACCCCACAGGGGAAAAGATTTGCACAATTTAAGTCCAACAAATTACTGACAGCAGTAACAAAAACCATCAGAAAGAAAAATAAAAATCCAGAACTGCTACAATGTCCATTTTTTAATAACAAAAATATATGAAGCATGCAAAGAATATGAACACATAGGACATTGTGACTCCATACAAAGAAAAAGAAAGCATTCAGTAAAAATAAACACTGATACTGGATTTAGAAGACAAAAATTTCAAAATCGTGATAATAAATACACTCAAAGAATTAAACAACACCATACTCAAAAATTTAAGGAAAAATACTATGATAATGACTCAAATTAGGATTCTCAATAGAGAAATAAGAACTACAAAATGAACCAAATGGAATATACAGATGAAAAGTACAATAACTGAAGTGAATATTTCACTCAGTGGACATAGAGCAAATATAAGATAGCAGAAGAATCAGGGAACTTGATGCTAGATCAATGGAAGCAATCCAGTCTTACAAACAGAAAGATTAAAATGAACAAAGATTTGTGGCATAACATCAAATATACCAACGTACACATAATTGAAATCTCAGAAGGTGAAAGAGAAAAAGGAGCCAAAATTTCTTTGAAGAAATAATAGCCAAAAATATTTGCTAAAAACATTAATTTGTTGAAAAATGTCTCTACAGATCCATAAAGTTCAATGAATCCCATAGGGACAAATATAAATATCCACATCCAGATTAAACATACTGAACTGACATTCAAAGAAAGAGAACAATCTGAAAAGCAATAAGATAAAAATGACTCATCACATACAGAAAAACAACCATGTGCTTAAAAGCTGACTTCTCTTTATAAACAATGGAGACCAGATGGCAGTAGAAGAAATATTCTAAGAGCTGAAAGAAAAAAAACTGTCAACCAATAATTCCAACTATCATTTCAAAAATAAAGGCAAACTCAATATATTTCAATACAGATTGAAAACAGAAAGAATTTACTGCCTTATAAAAAATCCAACAGATGCAGATGGAAAAAAAAAAGATAGTGGTGTAGGAAGGCAAGGCAAAATCCTCCTCCCAAAATCACATAGAACACGAAAATACAGCAAGTATAGGTAGGCCTGAAATCAATCTGAAGACTGCAGAACTGACCACCTACATCTGGGGAAGAAAAGGAGACCCTACAGGAAAGGGTAAAGCAGCAAAGCCATGATCTAGAGCCATGATCAAGCCCTCCCCTAGCCCCGGCCCACAGGCAGGAGGAAGAGGAATGGAGCAGAGAGGGAGTAAGAGCACAGGACCTCTAAACACCTGGCCCTGGAGATATGCTGTGGGAACATAAGCCCACATTGCATGGTGCCCTGGTGATTAGTGGGGCTGGACAACAGAGATGGGCAGAACACTCAGGGAGGCTGAAATCTCAGCTGCGTGTGGAAAATAGGCATGCTGTACAAGCCCCCTGAGAAACAAAGCAGAGCAAGCAACATAAAAGACTTCCCAGCAGTGAGAGGAATGCCAGAGTGGTAAGGATTGCACAGTGCTCTCTGTTAGGGAAAAGGTAAGGTGGATAATACCTACCCAGCCCTCCTTCATCCCAACAGGTTGGGAGCCCTCAGGATCTTCAGATGCTCCATCCCTCTTGCTATCAACCCAGCCTGGAGGCTCCTTGGAGTGGTGTGCAGCCTACCAGCTGGCAGTGAAATCAAACTTTACTCCTGGGTAGGCAGGGGGGAACCCCCAGCCTGCTCAGCCCTATTTTGTACCAGCTAGGGAGCTGTGTGCAGGAGCCAGCCTTGGGAGCCATTTTCTCACAGCAGGTGCCATTCCGTTCACCATCAGTCCCCGCCATCACAGTGGACTGGGCAGAAAGTGGCTAACCCACAACAGCTCCAGCCCTACAGCCCAGCATGCCCATGCATGGCCCAACCCTGGGATCTCTTTCCTTCTGGCAAGCATCAGTCCTGCTCACCTGAGCCCCCACCATTGTGGCAGGCCAGAGGAAGGGTGGCTCTGCCCACGGCACCTCCAGAGAGTATTCTTCCCAATCCTGTGATCAGCTGATGACCCACACAGCCCACCTGAAATCAGAACACTACGAGCAAGTTAGACAGGTGCCACAACCACTGCACACCAACAGCTGGGGCTCCCACACAGGAAATTGAGCTTCTGGGCACTAGACAGCATCTCCTACACAAATCTATTATCCCATAAGAAACACTTAAGAAAATGAAGACAGAGAGGAATTTGGTCCAAACAAAACTTCAAGAAAAACACCAGAAAGAGGGCTTAGTGAAACTGAAATCACCAATTTTCTCAAAAAAAGATTTCAAAATAGAAGTCATAAACATGCTCACAGATTTACAGAAAAGTATTCAAGATCTCATGGACGAACTCCAACAAAGAGATAGAAATCCTCACAAAAAGCCACTCAGAGTTGAAGAATACAGTATCTGAAATGAAACACACAATGGCAGGATTTAAAAGTAGATTAGATGAGGCAGAGGAGACAATAAATGAACTTGAAATTAGAGAACAGTAAACAAAGAAGCTGAGGCACAGAAAGAGAAAAGGATCTCTAGGAATGAAAGAATAATAAGAGAGCTCTGTGGCCAATCCATATGTAACAACATTTGCATTATAGGGGTACCAGAATAAGAGAGAGACAAAGGGATAGAAAGTCTCTTTGAGGAAATAATTGTTAAAAACTTCCCCAATCTGGGGAAGAAAATAAACACTGAGATCATGGAAGCACAAAAGTCAGACAAAAAAGGAACGGTAGAAAGACAACACCAAAACATATGATAATTAAAATGGCAAAAATCAAAGACAAGGAGTGAGTATTGAAAGCATCCAGAGAGAGAAAACAGATCACTTATAAAAGAAACCCCATCAGGCTATTAGCAGATTCCACAGCAGAAACCTTAGAGGCCAGAAGGGAGTGGCATGATTTATTTAATGTAATGAAACAGAAGGGCCTCCAACCAAGAATACTCTACCTGGCAAGATTATAATTTAAATTTGAAGTGGGATTAAACAACTTGCAGATAAGAAAAAGGTGAGGAAATTCACCAACACCGAAACATTTCTAAAGAAATCTTAAAGGGATTGCTCTAGATAGAAATGCTTCTAAGACTAAACATATGTCACCAGAGGAAACAAACCCAAAGTAAAGGTAGTAGACCAATTAATTACTAAGCAAACACAAAATTAAATCAACTACTCACAAAGTTAGTAAAGGGATACACCAAGAGTACAGAATATGACACCTAATATATAAAGAGTCAAGGAGGAAGAAGAACAAGGGGAGAAAAAAAAGAACCTCTAGTTTGTGCTTGAAATAGAGTAATAAGAGATTTAAGATAGACTGATAGTAAGGAAGCTGTCCTTGAACCTTTGGTAATCACAAATCTAAAGCCTACAATGTCAATACGTACGTATCTAATGACAATCACCCTAAATGTAAATGGACTGAATGCTGCAATAAAAAGATATAGAGTTACAGAATGGATTAAAAAAAGACCCATTTATATGCTGCCTACAAGAGATTCATTTCAAGCCCCAAAACATACACAGACTAAAAGTGAAGTGATGGAAAAAGATATTTCATGCAAATAATAGGGAGAAAAAATAAGGAGTTACCCTACTTATATCAGAAAAATAGATTTCAAAACAAAGAAAGTAACAAGAAACAAAGACCATTGCACAATGATAAATGGGTCAGTCCAACAAGAGCATATACCATTATAAATATCTATGTACCCAATATAGGAGCACCTAATTATGTGAAACAAATACTAATAGAACTAAAGGGGGAAATAGAATGCAATGCATTAATTTTAAGAGACTTTAACACAGCACTCACATCAAAAGACAGATCAACCAGACAGAAAATAAGTAAGGAGACACAGGCACTGAACAACACATTAGAACAGATGGAAAAACAGACATCTACAAAACACTCCACCCAAAAGCAGCAGGATACACATTCTTCTCAAGTATACCTGGAACATTTTCCAGAATAGTTCACATGCTGGGCCATAAAAAATGCCTCAGTAAATTCAAAAAGAAGCTTCTCACACCACAAAGGTATGAAACTAGAAATGAATTATGTAAAGAAAACAAAAAAGCCCACAAACACATGAAGGTTTAACAACATGCTCCTAAATAATCAATGAATCAATGACCAAATAAAAACAGAGATCAAGCAATATATACAGACAAATGAAAACAAAACCACAACAGCCTAAGGCATGCAGGATGTAGCAAAGGCACTTCTAAGAGGAAAGTGTATAGCAATACAGGCTTACCTCAAGAAAGAAAAACAATCCCAGATGAACAGTGTAAACTCACAATTAATGAAACTAAAATAAGAACAAATGAGGCCCAAAGTTAATAAAAGGAGGAAAATAATAAATATCAGAGCAGAAATGAATAAAAAGGAGAAGAATAAAACAATAGAAAGAATCAATAAAACCAAGAGCTGGTTCTTTGACAAAATAAACAAAAGAGATAAATCCCTAGCCAGATTTGTGAAGAAATAAAGAGAGTGTACACACATAGACACCAAACAGAAATGAAAAAGGAAAAATCACAGTGGACACCATGGAAATACAAAGAATTATTAGAGAATAGTATGAAAATTATATGCTAACAAATTGCATAACATTGAAGAAATGGATAACTTTCTAGAAAAATACAACCTTCCAAGACTGACCGAGGTAGAAACAGAAAATCTGAACAGACCAATTACCAGCAATGAAATAGAACTGATAATCAAAAAACTACCCAAGAACAAAAGGCGTGGAGAAGATGGCTTCATGGCTGGATTTTATCAAACATTAAAGTGCTTATAATCATCCTCCTTAAAGTATTCCAAGAGGTAGAAGAAGAGGGAATATTTCCAAACTCATTCTATGAGGCCAGCATCACTCTAATACCAAAACCAGGCAAAGGCACCACAAAAAAAGAAAATTACAGACCAATATCCCTGATGAACATAGATGCAAAAATGCTCAACAAAATATTAGCAAACCAATTTCAAAAATACATCAAAATGATCATCCATCATGACCAAGTGGGATTTAGTTCAAGGATGCAAGGATGGTTCAGTATTTGAAAATCAATCAATATAATACATCACATCAACAAAAAGGACAAAAATCACATGATCATTTCAATAGATGCTGAAAAAGCATTTGACAAAATTCAATATCCATTCATGATAAAAACTCTTAACCAAATGGTATAAAGGGTATGTACTTCAACATAATTAAGGCCATATAAGACAAACCCACAGCCAACATCGTACTCAACAGCAAAAAGCTGAAAGCATTTCCTCTAAGATCGGGAACAAGACAAGGATGCCCGCTTTCCCCACTTTTATTCAACATAGTACTGGATGTTATAGCCATGGCAATCAGAAAACATAAAGAAATAAAAGGGATCCTAATTGATAAGGAAGAAGTTAAATTTTCACTGTTCACGGATGACATGATAGTATACATTCTAACAACTCCACCAAGATACTATTAGAACTAATAACTGAATTCAACAATGTTACAGAATACACAATTAATACACAAAATCGGTTGCATTCCTATACACTAACAATGAACTAGCAGAAAGAGAAATCAGGAAAACAATTCCATTCACAATTCCATCAAAAAGAATAAAATGCCTAGGAATAAACCTAACCAAGAAGGTTAAAGACATATACTCTGAAAACTATAAGACACTCATGAGAGAAATTAAAGACACCAATAAATGGAAATACATCCCATTCTCATGGGTAAGAAGAATTAATATTGTCAAAATGGCCATCCTGCCTAAATCAATCTACAGATTCAATGCAATCCCTATTAAAATACCAACAGCATACTTCAATGAACTAGAGCAAATAGTACTAAAATTCATATGGAACCACCAAAGTCCCTGAATAGCCAAAGCAATTCTGAAAAGGAAGAACAAAGCTGGGGGAATTATACTCCCTAACTTCAAGCTCTACTACAAAGCCACAGTAATCAAAACAATTTGGTACTGGTACAAGAAGAAACCTATGGAACAGAATAGAGAGCTCAAATTAAACCCACACATATATGGCCAATTAATATATGTTAAAGGAACCATGAATATACAATGGAGAAAAGACAGACACTTCAACAGCTGGTGTTGGCAAAACTGGACAGCTACATGTAAAAGAATCAAACTGGATTATTGTCTAACTTCGTAGACAAATGGTTCACACACCTGAATGTAAGTCATGAAACCATAAAACTCTTAGAAAATCATAGGCAAAAATCTCTTGGACATAAACATGAGCAACCTCTTCATGAACATATCTTCCCAGACAAAGGAAACAAAAGCAAAAACGAACAAGTGGGACTATATCAAACTAAAAACTTCTGTACAGCAAAGGACACCATCAGTAGAACAAAAAGACATCCTGCAGTATGGGACAATATATTCATAAATGACATATCTGATAAAGGGTTGACATCCAAATTATATAAAGGGCTAACACACCTCAACAAACAAATAACATATAAGCCAATTAAAAAATGGGCAGAGGAGCTGAACAGACAATTCTCCAAAGAAGAAATTCAGGTGGCCAACAGGCACATGAAAAGTTGCTCCACATCTCTAATCATATGAGACATGTAAATTAAAACCACAATGAGATATCACCTCACACCTGTTAGGATGGCCAATATCCAAAAGACAAACAACAACCAATGTTGGCGAGGATGTGGAGAAAGGGGAACCCTC
Source organism: Phataginus tricuspis (assembly GCA_029783875.1). Taxonomy (NCBI): domain Eukaryota; kingdom Metazoa; phylum Chordata; class Mammalia; order Pholidota; family Manidae; genus Phataginus; species Phataginus tricuspis. Next base: position 43,848,189 of record JAQQAC010009165.1, read on the forward strand.
CTACACTGCTGGTGGGAATGTAAAATAGTTCAACCATTGTGGAAAGCAGTATGGAGGTTCCTCAAAAAATTAAAAATAGAAATACCATTTGACCTAGAAATTATGCTCCTAGGAATTAACCTAAGAATGCAGGAGCCAAGTTTTAAAAAGACATATGCACCCCCATTTTTATCGCAGCACTATTTACAATAGCCAAGAAATGGAAGCAACCTAAGTGTCCATCAGTAGATGAATGGATAAAGAAAATGTGGTACATATACACAATGGAATATTTTTCAGCCATAAGAAGAGAACAAATCCTACCATTTGCAACAACCTGGATGGAGCTAGAGGGTATTATGCTCAGTGAAATGAACCAGACAGATAAAGACAAGTATCAAATGATTTCACTCATCTGTGAAGTATAAGAACAAAGAAAAAACTGAAGGAACAAAGCAGCAGCAGACTCACAGAACCCAAGGATGGACTAACAGTTACTAAAGGGAAAGGGATTGTGGAGGATGGGTGGGAAGGGAGGGATAAGGGGGAAAATGGGGCATTATGATTAGCATGTATAATGTAGAGGGGGAGGAGAAGGGAGTATAACACAGGAAAACAAGTGGTCATTCTATAGTATCTTACTATGCTGATGGACAGTGATTGTAATGGGGTATGTGGTGGGGATTTGATAATAGGGGTAGTCTAGTAACCATAATGTTGTTCATGTAATTGTACAGTAATGATAGCAAAATAAAAAGTAAAAAAGAATAAGAAATTTAATTTAATTTAAAAAATTTTTTAAAAAAGCTTTCCTCAAAGAACCCAAGAATGGACTAACAGTTACCAAAGGGAAAGGTACTGGGGAAGATGGGTGGGAAGGGAGAGATAAGGGGGAAAAGGGGCATTACAATTAGCACACATAATGTAGTGGTGGGGGGATACAGGGAAAGCAGTATAACACAGAGAAGACAAGTAGTGATTCTACAGCATCTCCGCTGATGGAGAGTGATTGTAATGGGGTATGTGGTGGGGACTTGATGATAGGGGGAGTCTAGTAACCATAATATTGCTCATGTAATTGTACATTAATAATAGCAATTTTTTTTTAATAATTAATCAGGAAAAAAAAGCCTTCCAAGCTGCTGAAGTTAGGTCTCTGTTAGTAGCTGACTACAATTCGTAAATGATTAAGTGACAGATCTGGAAAAGGAACTTGGATCTTGATTATTTGCCTATTGTTGTAATGCAACAAGGTCTGAGAGTTATCCCAACTTGCCATGCAACTAGAGAAATTCCACCATGAGGTCTCAGTACATGGTTTAGAAACAGCAATAAATCTAGCAAGAAATCTCTGGACAGATTGCAGAAACATCAACAAAGTCTTCCAAATTTTAATTTCAAAACTTCCATACTAATTTTATATGGCCATTTCACATTTGCTTACACAGAACCTTTTGTGTGTTCAAAGTCATTTGCAAGAGTGTTAATGAGGCTCTAAGAGATAGCATTTGGTGGCCTCTGCATTACTTAATAATGCCAAAAACACAAATGTCACTTCAACATTACTGAAAAACCTTTCTTATTAAGTTCTAAAATATTTAATTACATTGAAAAGAAATCCCTCAACAAAAAACAAAGCAATGCTATTTTTACTACTGCCCTGAAGTATAAATATAATTCATTGGTTTCTAATGCATGGGAGGAATATTTCTACTACAGCATCTTACTACCTCCACCATTACATAAAAGGAGAATTGCAAATAAGACATAAATTGTGGCACAAGTTAATAGATAGATAACCCAGACAGACAGATAATGGTGTGTCACAATGCAGAAAAAGAATGTTAGTTCACTAACACTTGCTAAAGTAATCTTTTTGCTGCATTAGTGTAATCAAATAAAATAAATGGCTCCAAGTCATGGCTTGTGATTTTCCATGGTGTATTAATGTTTGTGTTTCTGTTATTTACAGGGATCTAATATTAAAAGCCAGAAGGAAAAATGAGCAGAGGGCCCTTGTGCCACCCAGAGCAGATATCTGAAGCTCCTTAATATTAAAAGATATTTATCAAATATATTGCCAGTTGGTTTAAAAGCATACCTATGTAAATATGCTGTTAATCTAAAAGCATTTCTCATGTGTATAAGATCATTTGTATAAATGACACTTGGAGTGGCATAAACATATTTCCTTTCTGCCTCCCATATTTATTCAATTTAGAAGTCCTGACAAGCCTTTATTCTTTTCAACCTTGCAACATTAATATTGATACAAAAAGACGTGATGATATTTCTGCTTCATGCTTGAACCTAAGAAATTGTTCCAAAGTTGTACAAACCTTCTTTATCTTGTTATTTTTATGACTTTAAATGGCAGCAAATGAGGAATGCCAGGGTCAATACAACCTTGTAGCTTTTAAAGAGAAGTCCCTGCCCCAAACTAAGAAAATTCACTGTTAAAAAAAGTAGGCCCCGTCTCTAAGGCACAGATGAATGGTAATCAAGTTAAAGAGGGGTTAGAAAATAAAAGGGATTCAAGAAGAGGTTGTGTAAATGAAATCGAATCTACAGGATTAAATTTTTCCCAAGAATTTTTCTCTATTATTTCTACAATTTTAAGATAAGAGCTATTTTAAGAAGCCACTATCAATACAACATTTTCTGAAGAGATGGACACCAAAAGTGTAAGTGGACACTACATTTAATTGTGAGACGCATTCTAACTTCAGCGGAAATTTTGAGAAAAAAAACAAAAAACATAGCTAAAAAGAAATATGTTACCTTTCAGACTTTGTCTTTTATGGCTGTTCTCAATTTCAGGCACTGATGCATCCAACCTGCTCCCTCAGCTGCTTGTTGCATTTGGTAGCTATTAGAACCCCACATCTTTACCCCCACGTCTGAGGTGCTCGCTGAGCTGTGCCATTCTATCCTCCCAGACCATTTGGCTGTTCTATCCAAATGTGCCCTCTAGTCTGCACGACATAGAGACCTACTCTGAATTCCAGCAGCTAAGAACCGCTAACAACTTAATTTTCCTCTGCTCTTTGTATGATCTCAGCTAACGCCTAAGAGGCTAACCAGGTCTGGTCCTGACCAGCAACATCAGCATTAGCCAGGAACTTTTAGGTATTTAAATTCTCACCAGACCTCCTCCACACTGGAAACTCTATGGGTAAGGTTTCATCAAGGCTTCCAGATGATTCTGATGTAGACTCAAATGTGAAACCCACTGATCTAAATCATTTCAATGTTTCCCAGGTTTCACTATCAAATGATAAATTCCTTCTGTGAAATTAAGTAAATGGACCTACATATATAGTAGTAATATAATAGCTACTGTTGCTGATAGCTACCTGATTTCAAGGGGAAATTTTGAGAAAAAAAATAGCTAAAAATAAATATGTACGAATGTAGCTAACACTTATTGAAGGATTACTATAAACCAGGTACTATTTTGAGTTCTTTACAAGTTTTAAATTCATTTAGCCCTGCACAAGAAACTGATGAGGTAGTTGCTATTATAATGTAGTTATACATTTACAAAACTGAAGCAAAGAGGTTCGGTTGTTCAAGGACATGAATATGTTAAATGGAGAAGAAGGATTCAAGGACAAGTATCTGCTCTGGAGACTGGGCTCTCATCTACTTTGTTGAAAGGCTTTTGACCACCTGTGCATCTGTTACAACACCGATTTCCTTAACAGCGACCAGCACTCTTAACAACAGTAAGGGACATTAACATAGGCTAACTGAACCCTCATGACAAAAATTTGAGGTTTTCTCAAAAGAATAAAAATAAGGGAAATCTCATTAATCAAAACTCTGTTGATGTGGAATTAATAACAATTTGGCTATACTGTATCTAATACTCAATGAATGCGAAGTAATATTTTTCCCTATGAATTTTCAGAGTTTTGATCACAAGTAAGGGAATTCAATTTAAAAATCAATTACATTTTGCAAACCAAGGGCCCAAAAGATGGACATTCTAGAACCTCTTTGTGCCTTTGGTCCTAAAGGAAGAAATAAACCTAGAATTGTCTGCTACTTATCCTATATAAAACACTCTCAGTCAAAAGAAATAATATTAGAAGTAACAATCTGTAGAGAAGTGATCAGGCGAAACTGCCTGAGCAGTTTGGAAGAATGGAAGAGAAGACTCTGCTTCCATAGAGCTTGTGTCAGGGACCTATTGGAGGTGGGTCTTTGTCTGACATGAAGCTAATTGCGCTGCTTCTGTATGACAGCAAACTGTTGAGTGGGCCCCAGCATGAAGCTTACTCCATCTCTGCACGGAACTAAGTGTGGGGCTCCAGAAGCACAACAGTGTGGGACTGAGAGGGCACCCTAGCACTGAGCAGAAAGGGAAGTGTCACCGGAGGATGTGACCACAGTCTGTGGAGACAGTGATTCCCAGGGGAAGTGGTTCCTAATCTGGCATCTTAATCAACAGCAGACACCTGAGCAGACACCTGAGCAGCAGGCGCTGATGTACATGCCAAAGAAAAGAAGAAATGGCAGGCGCCATTCCTGAACTGGCTGACTAAACTACTCTGCGGGAAAGTGAGCCACGGAGACAACTCTCAGAAAAGAACAGATATGGGGATTTAATAGCTTCAAAAAGATCTGCATTAGCAAGAAAAGTTAAGACTCGGGAAATTACAAGTTCTATGTTTATATTGAACTATTATATTATTTCTTTAAATTATGTCTTATCCTTTTTGGAAAAATCTGGTTTTTAATCATCCCAACAGTTATCTTAAAATAATTGGGATGTATAACTTTCAAATTAGTGATTGATTAAATTTTTATTATAACCTGTAAAATGTAGCATTATCCTTTAACCTGTCTACTTGACCTGATTTTATATCTGCATTATAAAATTATCTATTTTCTAAAATGTTTTCAGTTATATTTCCTAAAAATGAAGTTGACATGTTTTACCATGACCCATTTGCCTTTCCCCATTGTGTTGAATTATTCACTGAGTGTGCTTCATATGCTTCAATATTTTACTCCTGTAAAAACTATGTATAGTTTAAGACTCAGAAAAGATGTTAGTTGGTATACACTTGACACATAGAATTGTCAAGGAAATTCAAGGACCTTTAAAAAACCCTGTTTCATTTATTTTATAACACACACAAAAAAAATAACAAATGGAAAGAGTAAAAGTAAATGGTACACAATATGTCATATTAGTTTTGTTTTGTGGTAAAGGGCCATGGAAATTAACTCTAGCATGACATTTTCCTTTTCATATCCTATGACCAAGCAAGAATGTTTGAACTCTATAGTGTTTCAAGTTATATTTCAAAACTTATATTTCCTATGTTATTTCCAATTATATATAAAGAATTCCAAAAATATTGCCTAAATATGACAGAGTAGATCACACAGACGTTTCTTTACTTCAAAACAAGTTAGATTATGAGATGTTCTAATTAAATCTGTAGATTTGTAACTTCAAACTAAGAGAGGTTTGTTTTCAATTCCCAGGTGCATTTCTTCAAAGGAAGAGCACAAATTAGTCCTTTGAAGCAGTAAAAACAGTCAGATTCTTCTCCTCCTTGGTGATATATAATCTGTTGTCTTTTTTTTCCCAAAAATATTGACTTGTTTCATCTACAGTGAAATCTGTTGAGGCAGATTTGAACTCCTTGGCATCTCTGATAGTATGCTAATTAACTCCCATTAGTTTAAGGTGGTACAGAACAGAACGTGGTCTTAACCCAATAAACCTTCTTTCTACAGACACCAACTTTCCACCAGAACCCTTCCTTGTGCTCAGTTTTAAGTTTTCAGACAGTCTCAGAGCCCCAGCATTCAGCAGTCAGAAGGCACTATGCTAGCAACTTCAAATGCCTTTGGGACCAGTCAGCTATGGTGAAGAAGCAGCCACTTCCTGCCCACTCAGATTCAATTGTTTTTTAAACACTTCCTCAAGATTAGACCTAGCTTCCAATTTTCAGTTTTTATAATCCAGCCACACACCGACTTGTAAGACTACTTGATCACTTGCCCTTGTCTCTTTTTGAAGGCGTGGCACTTTTTCCATGTTGCTTAAATCAGTCTTTGCCCTTCTGAATCATGGTCACAGTTGAAGAATTCATTCCATAGGCCCCTACGATAGGCATTATTTCTTATCATGCTTACATTTTAAAAATTATCTCTAGTATCTGTCACATCCTAACCTTGATAACAGGACTTTTAACACTAACAACTGTTGCACTTATTGAACATGAGGCAGTTAATGCTTGAACTCACCTCAGAACAAAGTTCAAATAAAGCAAATGATCAGGGTCAAAAAATAAAAAGACCACCAACAATTATAATTGTTATTGTTTGATGAGTGGCAGAGTTTTTCCCCTGACATAGCTTTGATCACATCTATGAAAGTTATTAAGTAGAAAATAGTAACATTATGACAGCTGAGCCTTTGCTGAGTTGTTCCAATAAGTAGAATAGGTGCTTTGCTATGGACCTTGCATTCTCTTTTGAAACTCATCACAGTCCTAAAAGGCAGATATCTTATTATCAATATTTTACATCTGAGATGTAAGATAGTTGTCAGCATTTCTAAGCCAAACATCTAAGGCAAGCATTGGATTTGAATCCAGTTGTCTGAATCCAGTCTGCAAGCTCTAAATCTCCACAGACTAATACAACCGTAATCACAGAAGCATGTTGTTTTTATGAAAAAAAATCACTATTTTGTCCTCCGCACCAAACAGAATACCAAGTTCTCAAAAACATAGTTGTGGTATTACAAAAACAGAGTACATTCAATAGAGTCATTTCGAGATAATGTATCTCATTTGATAAATCTCCTTTGATAAATGAAATATATAATGCAAAAACCTACATATTAAATATTTCCATTTTAATTCATGGAAAATAATTAGAGGCTATAACTTGAGGAAAAACTCTTACAACTTTCTGATGACATTCACAATTTGTGAATGAGAATGTATTAACAAAAATATCAGAGTAGATCATAAAATATGTGAATTGGATCTTTACATATTACATTTTATTAAAGAAATGAATAAATTTAACCAAAGTATTAAGTTTAAATAGATGGAAATCTGTTTCAAAGGAAAAATTTTAAATATAATGTGTAAAACAAAAATATCTAGTCTTTTATGTATATACAAAAAACTTTCTAAGAAAGACCATCTTTACAGGGTTGTATGTCCATTGTATATCAATGAAATTGAGGGGGAAAAAAAGAAAAGAAAGACCATCTTAAGAATCTGTCGAGGCAATGACTAAGAATTTAATGAGAAGAATGTGTGACAGAACCTACATCTTTTCCTCACCCAAGCTACAAACTTGTTCAGCAAAATATGGTGTAATCCTGTCTGTATTTGTACCCATGGACCAGGTCAGACAGAACACATCTGTTACAGAGTCAGAAGTGGCAGTCAGTTGTTTCTACTCCTAGCTACTATACAAATCCTCTCTATAAATATTCTGTATGTGGATAGCAGACCCTGATTAAAAGCCAGTGACAAGGAAGCCACTGTTTTTACAACAGTTTATCTTTAGATTATTCTAAGGGACTGTTAAGGGTTCTTTCTTATTTTTAGCTAAAATTTGCTTCCCTGAAGCATCCACCTATCTTTCCTCATTCTGTCCATGGGAGCACCAGAGTTAGGCTGCTGGATGGAAAATAACTATTTTGTGGTGATGAATTGAAATATAGCTTTGTGTATGAAAATTCCTCCCCAGCAGTGGTATGGACCTTACATAACATGTAGGGAGGACTGTGTGAATACATCATCATTATGTGGTAAGCTCTGAATTTCTTTCTCTGGGAAACTGCCTGACCCTATGTGACCGGGTGGAAATGTCATCAGACCTTACCTTCCTTACCACAGAAACAGGCATGTGACACATGCTGGTTAATCAAAATATTCTTTGGCCCTGGAATACAAGATCTTTTGGGGTACATACTGGGAGGGAGGAAGGAGGCTTCCCAGTTCTGAGATGGGAAGCTGTGTTTGAGAATGATGCTATGTGGCTCAAATCTGAACACAGCATGACAGGAGCCTGGCCCTTTTAGCTGAAACTCTTTAATGTCTTCAGCTATGCCTTCATCTTTGGATTTTCTGGTTACATGAACCAATTAATTCCCTTTTTAAGTTAATTTGAGTTTAAGTTAGCTAATGCAATCACCTTCAACCAAAACAATTTTGTCAAATATATCCAAAAGGGATATATTTCACCTTCTTCACAAGTTTTCCTAGCATTGACTCTAATTGTAAGGGAAAGGTCAAAGGCAATGTTGGTGGGTGTAGTAAGCAAAGATGAGGAGCTGAAATGGTTGGCACAGTAGAAAATTGGAAAGGTAATGGATGGAAAAGCATCCCATGAACTTAACTTATGCAGAAACTTGCCAGCATGATAGGATTTCGGGAGGGTTAAGAGGGGCCATTAACCCCCAAAATATCCTGCGCTAATAATCCATGATGTTCCAAAGTCTCTTCACAAAGGATAGAGGTTTTCATTACAAAAATGGACATCAGATGCTAATATCTCTGGCAGGTACAAGCGGGAGGAAGAGAGAAATCAAAAACATTAGGAAGGATACAGGATTAAAGATGGCAGCATGAGAGGTGAGACACAGGCTTCCTCCTAAAACCACATATAATATGAAAATATAATTAATACAACTAATCCTGAAAAAGCAATAGGAAAGAGGACTGCACCAGACTGCATAAGCCTGGAGAAGAGAAGACCTCACAGAACAGGGTAACAAAGCAAAGCTGTGGCCCAGCGGGACCCAAGCCCTTCCCCCACCACAGCTCACCAGGTGGGAGGAAGAGAAACAGAGCAGGAAGGGGGTGGAGGCCTGTGACTGCTGAATACCTAACTCTGGAGATCTGTTCTGGGAGCACAAACCCACATGTGGTGCTTGCATGATACTCTCATGATTATGGGTTTGGAAAGCTGAGGCAGAATACCTGGAGAGACTGAGATTCCAGCCACTTGTGGAAAGCAGGGGTCCATACTCGGCTGCCCTGGGACAAAAGAAAGGCAGGCAGTCTGAGAGACTTCCTAACAAGGAAGCCCCTAGCAAGAGGGCTGCTAAAGGGGCAAGAATTGCACAGAGCCTACTGCTCAGGAGAGAGGAGAAGTAGACAAAATTGTACAGTGCACTCTGCCCAGCAGGTTGGGAGCTTTGCCATATAAACTCTCATATTTAAGGAGGAAAAAGAAACCTTCCTCCTTAGACGATCTTCAGGTGCTTCAGCTCCCTGGCTGGCTACACAGCTCCAAGGACCCCCTCCATGATATGCAGCCTACTGTGCCTTTCTCCTGACCAGCCCCACCTGGCTCACAAACTGGCAAACCCTACCCTGGCATTAGCCCAGCCAGAGGGAAGATATGTCTATAGCAACTACAAATGCAAAGCATAGAGGCTTATACCTGTGTGATCAGCCCACTGGTTAAGGCAATGGAGACAGGCATAGCAGCCAGGAGGCAGGAAACAGCTCTTTCCATCCCCCAGGCACCAATACCACACACCTGTGACCCCCGACATTGCTTCAGGGGCTGAGCAGCTCCAGGGAGTAGAGATTTGGGGCACTAGAGGGTGCCATGAAATGCCAAAGGAACCTGATTCAGAGTAAAATTATTAATACAACTCCTGAGAAACATTGAAATGACATAGACCTCTTGACTTCCTGAAATGGAGTTCAAAATAAAATCAATTAACATGCTCATGGAGGTATGGAAAGATATGCAAGAACTCAGTAATGAATTCTGGTCGGAGATCCAATCATTGAAGAGCACAATGGAGGGTTTTAAAAGCAGATTTGATATAGTGGAGGAGACGATAAATGAAATAAAAACTAGAGAAGAAGAATACAAAGAAGCTGAGGCACAGAGAGAAAAAAGGATACTAAGAATGAAAGAATATTGAGAGAACTGTGTGACCATCCAAACGGAACAATATTCGCATTATAGGGGTAACAGAAGAAGAAGAGAGAGAAAAAGAGATAGAGAGTATCTTTGAGGAGGAAATTGCTGAAAACTTCCCCAATCTGGGGAAGGACATAGTCTCTCAGGCCATGGAGATGCACAGATCTCCCAACACAAGAGAACTAAGGAGGACAACACCAAGACATATAATAATTAAAATGGCAAAGATCAAGGATAACGACAGACTATTAAAAACAGCCAGAGAGAGAAATAAGATCACATACAAAGGAAAGCCCATAAGGCTATCATCAGACTTCTCAACAGAAACCTTACAGTCCAGAAGGGAGTGGCATGATGTATTTAATGCAATGAAGCAGAAGGGCCTTGAACCAAGAATACTTGATCCAGCAAGATTATCATTTAAATTTGAAGGAAATATTAAACAGTTTTAGATAAGCAATAGCTGAGAGAATTTACCTCCCACAAACCATCTCTACAGTGTATTTTGGAGGGACTGCTATAGATGGAAGTGTTTCCAAGGTTTAATAGCTGTCACCAGAAGTAATAAAAGCACAGCAAATAGAACAGTTAATTACTAAGCAAATGAAAAATTAACTATCCCTAAAGTCAATCAAGGGATAGACAAAGAGTACAGAATATGATACCTAATATATAAAGAATGGAGGAGGAAGAAAAAAAAAAGAACCTTTAGATTGTGTTTGTAATAGCATATTAAGTGAGTTAAGTTAGACTCTTAAATAGTAAGGAAGTTAACCTTAAATCTTTGGTAACCACGAATCTAAAGACTGCAATGGCAATAAGTACATACCTACCTATAATCATCCTATATGTAAATGGACTGAATGTACCAGTCAAAAGACATAGAGTCACTGAATGGATAAAAAAACAAGACCCATCTACATGCTACCAACAAGAGACTCACTTTCAACCCAAAGACATACACTTGGGTGTATGTCTAAAAGTGAAGGGAAGGAGAAAGATATTTCATGCAACTAATAGGGAGAAAAAAGCAAGAGTTGCAGTACTTGTATCAGACAAAACAGACTTAACATAAAGAAAGTCACAAGACAAAGGACATTTCATAATGATAAATGGGTCAATCCATCAAGAAGATGTAACCATTATAAATATCTATGCACCCAACACAGAACCATGTACATATGTGAAACAAATACTAACAGAATTAAAAGGAGAAATAGAATGCGATGTATTCATTCTAGGAGACATCAATACACCACTCACTCTGAAGGACAGATCAACCAGACAGAAAATAAGTAAGGAGACAGAGGCACTGAACACAATAGAAAAGATGAACGTAACAGACAAATACAGAACTCTACACCAAAAGCAGAATACACATTCTTCTCAAGTGCACATGGAACATTTTCAAGAATAGATCATATACAAGGCCACAAAAAGAGCCTCAGTAAATTCAGAAACACTGAAATTGTACAAACCAGAATCTCAGACCACAAAGGTATGAAACTAGAAATAAATTACCCAAAGAAAATGAAAAATACCACAAACACATGGAGGCTTCACAACATGCTCCTAAATAACCAATGGATCAATGACCAAATAAAAATAGATATCAATCAATATATGGATACAAATGACAACAGTAATTCAACACCGCAAAATCTGTGGGATGCAGTGAAGGCTGTGATAAGAATAAAGTACACTGCAATACAGGCCTACCTCAGGAAAGAAGAACAATCCCATATGAGCAGTCTAAACTCACAATTAATGAAACTAGAAAAAGAAGAACAAATGAGGCCCAATGTCAGTAGAAAGAGGGACATAATAAGATTAGAGCAGAAATAAATAAAATTACAAGAATATAACAATAGAATCAATGAAAGCAAGAACTGGTTCTTTGAGAAAATAAACAAAATAGGTAACCCCCTAGCCAGACTTACAAGAAAAAAAGAGTCTACTCACATAAACAGAATCAAAATGAGAAAGGAAAAAAATCACTACAGATACCACAGAAATACAAAGAATTATAAGAGAGTACTATGAAAATTTATATGCTAACAATGTGGATAACCTAGATGAAATGGACAACTTTCTAGAAAAATACAACCTTCCAAGGCTGAGTCAGGAAGAAACAGAAAATCTGAACAGACCAATTACCAGTAATGAAATTGAACCGGTAATCAAAAACCTACCTAAGAACAAATGCCTGGACCAGATGGCTTCACCACTCAATTTTATCAAAAACTTAGTGAAGACCTAAAACCCATCCTCCTTAAAGTTTTCCAAAGAGTAGAAAAGGAGGGAATACTTTCAAACTCATTCTATGAGGCCAGCATCACTATAACACCAAAACCAAGCAAAGACACCACAAAAAAAGAAAACTACAGACCAATATCCCTGATGAACATAGACACAAAAATACTCAACAAAATATTAGCAAACCGAATTCAAAAATGCTTCAAAAAGACCATCCATCATGATCAAGTAGGATTTATTCCAGGAATGCAATGATGATACATTAGAAAATCCATCAACATCATCCACCACATCAACAAAAAGAAGAACAAAAAACACACGATCATCTCCATAGATTACGAAAAAGCATTCGACAAAATTCAACATCCACTCATGATAAAAACTCTCAACAAAATGGGTATAGAGGGCAAGTACCTCAACATAACAAAGGCCATATATGACAAACAAACAGCCAACATCATACTTAACAGAGAGACGCTGAAAGCTTTCCCTTTATGATCGGGAACAAGGCAAGGATGCCCACTCTCCCCACTTCTATTCAACATAGTACTAGAGATCCTAGCCACGGCAATCAGACAACACAAATAAAAGGAAATCCAGATTACCAGGGAAGAAGTTAAACCGTCCCTGTTTGCAGATGACATGATATTGTACATAAAAACCCTAAAGAATCCACTCCAAAACTACTAGATCTAATATCTGAATTCAGCAAAGTTGTGGGATACAAAATTAATAAGCTGAAATCTGTGGCATTCCTATACCCTAACAATAAACTAGCAGAGAGAGAAATCAGGAAAACAATTCCATTCACAGTTGTATCAAAAAGATTAAAATACCTAGGAATAAACCTAACCAAGGAAGTGAAAGACTTGTCCTCTGAAAACTACAAGAAACTCAGGAGAGAAATTAAAGAAGGTACCAATAAATGGAACTACATCCCATGCTCATGAATAGGAAGAATTAATATTGTCAAAATGGCCATCCTGCCTAAAACAATCTACAGATTCAATGTAATTACTATCAAAATACCAACAGCATTCTTCAATGAACTAGAGCAAATCGTTCTAAAATTCATATGGAACCACAAAAGACCCTGAATATCCAAAGTAATTCTGAGAAGGAAGAATAAAGTTGGGGGGATTATGCTCCCCAACTTCAAGCTCTAATACAAAGCCACATTAATCAAGACAATTTGATACTGGCACAAGAACAGACCCATAGACGAATGGAACAGACTAGAGAGCCCTGATATAAACCCAACAATATATGGTCAATTAATATATGATAAAGGAGCCATGAACATACAGTTGGGAAATGACAGCCTCTTCAACAGCTGGTGTTGGCAAAACTGGGCAGCTACATGCAAGAGAATGAAACTGAATTATTGTTTAAACCCATACACAAAAGTAAACTCGAAATGGATCAAGGATCTGAATGTAAGTCATGAAACCATAAAACTCTTAGAAGACAACATAGGCAAAAATCTCCTGAATATAAGCATGAGCAACTTCTTCCTGAAGGCATCTCCTCGAGCAAGGGAAACAAAAGCAAAAATGAATTCATGGGACTACATCAAACTAAAAAGTTTCTGTCTGGCAAAGGACACCATCAACAGAACAAAAAGGCATCCTACAGTATGGGTGAATATATTTGTAAATGACATATCCAACAAGAGGTTAACATCCAAAATATATAAAGAACTTACATGCCTCAACACCCAAAAAGCAAATAACCTGATTAAAAATTGGGCAGAGGATATGAAGAGACAGTTCTTCAAAGAAGAAATTCAGATGGCCAACAGACACATGAAAAGATGCTCCACATCGCTAATCATCAGGGAAATGCAAATTCAAACCACAATGAGATATCACTTCACACCAGTAAGGATGGCCAGCATCCAAAAGACTAAGAACAACAAATGCTGGCAAGGATGCAGAGAAAGGGGAACCCTCCTACATTGCTGGTGGGAATGTAAGCTAGTTCAATCATTGTGGAAAGCAATATGGAGGTCCCTCAAAAAACTAAAAATAGAAATACATTTGACCCGGGAGTCCCGCTCCTTGGAATTTTCCCAAAGAATACAACTTCTCAGATTCAAAAAGGCATATGCACCCCTATGTTTATTACAGCACTTTTTACAATAGCCAAGATATGGAAGAAACCTAATTGTCCATCAGTAGATGAATGGATAAAGAAGAGGTGGTACATATACACAATGGAATACTATTCAGCCATAAGAAAGAAACAAATCCTACCATTTGCAACGACATGGATGGAGCTGGAGAGTATTATGCTCAGTGAAATAAGCCAGGTGGAGAAAGACAAGTGTCAAATATTTCCCTCATCTGTGGAGTATAACAATGAAGCAAAATTGAAGGAACAAAATAGCAGCAGACTCAGAGACTCCAAGAAGGAACTAGTGGTTACCAAACGGTAGGGGTGTTTGAGGGCAGGTGGGAAGGGTGGTAAAAGTGGATTGAGGTGTATTATGTTTAGTACACATGGTGTGGGGGATCAAGGGGAAAACAGTGTAGCACAAGAAGGCAAATAGGCAAAATGAATCTGTGGCATCTTACTACAATGATGGACAGTGACTGCATTGGGGTATGGGTGAGGACTTGATAATATGGGTAAATGTAGTAACCACATTGTTTTTTCATGTGAAACCTTCATAAGAGTGTATATCAATAATACCTGAAAAAAAAAAGAATTAGCCTGAAAAAAAAAAACAATAGGAAGAGAATTGTCATCAAGCTGCCTGAGCATTGGAGGAGACTCCAGTGACCATCTCTGAGCACTTCATGATTTTCCTGAGAACAGACTCTCCTGTCACAAACCAACTTCCAGAAGCAAAGAAGACACCTGCCTATAGCTTATTTCCACGAGAGGATTTATTCCTGGCTCATGACATGGTGTTAATTAAAAATAGCCATGAAGATTTCTAGGGAGATTTTCAGGACAGAAATCATCTCCCCAAATATTTCAGTTGCTAATCCCAGAAAATTGCACTATACTATTTAATTTAAAAGTTTATATTATTCTTCAAAAATGGTAAAAAAATAGATAAATCTATCTTTTGACAATAATTAAATCTAAGCTACAGTTAACTAATAATATGAATCCTCTTTCAAATAAATGCAGTGTTTCAACTAGCATTATGTGCCTCATTACATCTTTCATCTTCCTCTATTGTTCTGCACGTTTTGCTGTGTGTCTTTCATCAGTACAGCTAGAGAGTAAGCTACTAAATATATGCTCAGAATACACTGTCTTCTATCTCTCATATATTTCCATTTTCCTTCTCACCTTCTGTGCTGAAAAGCCACTTTTACAAAGATCCTCCATGAAAAGTAGGAAAGAATTGAAATGACATTTCACTAGCAGTGAATCAGCAACTTTTCTATTGAGACAGCCTAAACTCTTAGAAATATGACATGAGTGCTGCCATATATGGAAATATGTAAGCCTTTAGGAAATGATGGTCCAGAATGTGGGAAAAACTAGCAACACCTTCCCTTTACTGACTGATCTACAATTAAACACTTTAGTGAGTTTTCAAATGGAGAAAATCCTTGGACAAGGATGAATATAATATGAATATACTGTTAGTTTTCCAAAAGTATAAAAGAATCTTCAGGCATTTGAAATTATTTCCAGAGCTATCAGCCCAATTTCTATCCTCCCAAAGATCCTGCATTAAGGAAGTACTTTAAATTAACTCAGACTGTTAAAAAAAAAAAGAGGGGTGATTTTGTTATAATCTTTGAAATAATATTTGGAATTATTAAAATAATTAATGAATTATACCAGGTTCCAGGCACCATGTAGGCATCGGGGATACTGATGAGTAGCCAAGAAAAGTCCCTCTCCCTATGTAGCTTACACTCTTGTAGAGGTAAATTTCAGACATTAGACAATACTTATCGGTGTTATAGGAACAGAAACCTAGTTAAAGGAATCAGGAAGTCTCCTTGAGCAAGTAATGGTTGAACTGAACCTCGAAGGTCTAGTGATTAACTAGTTGAGGGGGAATGGGGAGGGCATTCCAGATGGAGGGAAAAACATTTATAAAGGCACTAAGAGGGAAGGAGGCATTGGTCTACTAGTAAGTCTTTGACTTCCTCTCCTATTACTCTCATCCTTATTCTGTATGCCAAAACCCCAGTTTTCCGTGAAAGGCAGACATGCTTCCCTCTCAGGACTTTTACATTTGATTCTCCTGCCCATACTCTCTTTTTTCAAATATTCATGAGTTCACACCCTCACCTGTTTTGAGTCTTTGCTCAAATGTTGTCTTCTCAGTGAGGCTTTCTCTAACTATCCTATTTAACCAACTCACCTGTCCCCTTTCCTGTACCTGGGTTGTTTCTATCCCTGTTACACCCCAGGAATTACTTGTTTTCATTTACCTTGTTACACACACACTAGAAAGCAAGCTCCATGAAGACAAGTTTCTGGCAATTGTAGTCAGTGTGTTGTGCCTGTGCCCACAATATTGCTTAGGAGATAGTAAGCACTCAATAAATATTTGCTGAATGAAAGTTTTCATTCTAAGAGCAATAATAAGCCACTGAAAAGATTTTAAAAGCCACTGAAGAGTCATGACCAGATAGGAATTTTTAAGGTTTCTTCAGCTTCACATGAAACTAATGTTCTGAGAGAAGGGGGCTGGGTGTGGCAAAAATGGACACCTGGGACACTTGTCTTCCTAAGAAGAATCAAGATAGTGAACTGACGAAATGAAGTTTACTAGTTTTGTATTGACTCAGTGGGGTAGCCAGCCTCCAAAATGTCCCACACCCCTTCACCCAATGACCCACACCACCCAGTGTTTACATCTTTGTGTCATCCTCTTCCATGCTAAGTGGGAGCTGGCCCTGAGGGACCAACTAAATAAGAGAGTGATGCTGCCTGACTTCCAAGACCAGTTTATAAAGGGCCTTGGTGTTTTGGAACACTCACCCTTGGAACCCTGAGACTGTGTAAGAAATCTTACTACTCTAAAACCACCATGCTGGGAGGCCAATGGGGGCAACATGGAGAAGCCCTGAGGCTACATAAGAGAAAGAGCCTCTACCTACCCCCAGCTGTTCCAGCTTCCAGCCATTTGTCATCCTGACTGAGGCCCTATGCCCTGGGAACAGAGATGGGCTTTCATGCTGTGCCCTCAATTCCTGACCCTCAAAACCAAAACAAAAGTTTAAGCCACTACATTTGGGGGTAGTATGTTAAGCAGCAATAGATAATCAGAGCACTCAGTGGGGAGGACTCCTTGTCCATAGGATTTCACCAACTAGGCATAGGTTCAGGGTTAACTAGCTTGAAGAAAGAATATCTCAGGTGCCTGCTGTGTTTAAGAGCTGAGTTAGGATAAGCAAAATTAATCACTTTAATACAAGAAAAATGCAACTGCTTTTACATAGCTCTTAATCAAAACTGCCAAAAATTTACCTGCTTGATTTTTTCCTCAGACAGATTTTCATTGCACCTAAGCCCTTCAAGAAGCTGACAATTTGCTTGATTAATGGAGGGAACTGGATTACCATCACACCTATCTCTACCAACCCTCTGAAGAATCTTAGAGCAATATTGCCAATTAAAGCATAAACTAGCATAACATGATCTTCTCTCAAGGACAATCAGTTAATTGTTTGCTCTGAAGCTCATCAAAGAACTAAATGGAACTGTTATTTCAGGAATATTTGATGCCTGAACTCTTTATTCTTTTCTAAACAAATCAAAAACTGAATTATGATATCAGAGACTTTAAATTGTAAATGGAAATAGTAGCCAAAGAAGTTCCTTTTTTAAATCATGAACAGGGGTGTATGCAATAGCTGGCCTAAAGTAAATGACCAAAACACTGGTGAAGTTTCATTGAAATATGAAGACAGAAAGAAGGCAAGAGTTCTACAAGGACATATCAAGTTCTTGCACAGAATCCAAGCATAGTTATTCTAGAAACACTAATTGAAATGGCATCTTGAAAAGTCTATATATCTGAAACAAATCCTATCTGTGGTAAGCTTATGCCAGATTGTTGTCCTGCCCATGCTCTTAGTCCTATGAAAATGAAATGTGCCAAAATCCTCAAAAGCCTGAGCTACCTCAACCCCCCAAAGGAACTTTGATGCAAATGCTTATATAGTCCATATCTTGATTTGATTACTGTGGGCTCTCCAAAGATTGTCCTGGGCCTTTGCATAAGGGTGCTTAGGCTATTGGTGAAAACCTGTGACAGGGATTGTACAATATTAAGAGGTCAACATCCCAAAGGTTCCCCATCAGTTACAGAATAAAGCCCTTTTTTCTTTGCAAGACACAAAAGCCCTCTATGATCTCAACCTTGCTTGCATCTCCAACATCATTTCATATCATGACTTCTCTAATTATCATTATCCCTACCCTGCCTTCTGTGGCACACGTGCATGTGTACACACACACACACACACACACACTACTCTACTCTCCAGCAGCCCTGAACTGGCTGCAGCTCTGTGAACGTACTACACTGTTTCAGAGCTTTACAACTGTATTTATATCCCTCTCCTATCTAGCACATCCTTTCCCTTCATAAGACAATTTAAATATCACCTCTCCTTTGAAACCTTCCTTCCAAGCAGACTCTGACTATACTCTTGAGCCCTAAGAAGGCCCATAAACCATTCCTTCACTTCATCTCCCCACTGAGTCATTTGGGACAGTGGATAATCTTATTTGGTGATTTCCATGTCAGAATCCCCTAAAACATAGCCCTGGTCTCATATATGGAAAGAATGGGAGAAGGGCAGTAGCCCCTCCAAATAAAAGGAAAAGATTAATTTGGCTTTCAGTGATAGTGCTATTGACCTTATCCTGGTACAAAACAAATCATTCTTCATTTCCTGTCATCAACATCAATTTTTAAATAAAGCAAATCTAAAATGCTGCCATGAGTTACCCCAAATCATAGCATGACTTTTATTAGACATAATTTTCATATATATGTAAATAAAATGATATCATAGAAGTTTGGGGACCACAGAAATACCCCATCTATCACAAAAACTCCCACAAAATTGCAAAAGAGACAATCCACAAAAGAGCCACTAATCACTGCACATGACTCTAGTCAGCATGCATTCTGTAACAGCACAGAATTCTGATCCCAGATACTCTGAGTAGAGGCACATACACACAGTGTTTTACTGAGGAAGTGACCTTTAAGGTGGTCAGAACATCTGAAAGGGATTAGAAACCAAAAATGCCAAACTGATGAGTAAGTAAAGAGAGGTGAAGATGCACATTTAGTGAGGAGAAATGAATGACACAGTTATTTACCTCTATCTCTGGAAGCAAAACCAAGGCTAAAAACAGAGACCCCAAGAGGGTGAGGTAACACTTGCTTAGTATTGGCTTTTAGTCTTCAACCATTTTAGGCAGTGATTTTATGCCAGCTCCATAGGGATTCTAGAAATTTGAACATTTATAGAAGATTTGCTCCTGAGTGAAAAAATACCATAAAATGTTGAATTCCATAGACATTTTCAAAGTAATATGGTCATTCAACTTTCAACTCAGTCTATAAATACTGACTATGACAGCCACCATATAAAATTAGAGTCCATCTGATAGTCTATTGAATTATTTCTGTAACTGGCCTCTCATTTTGATGGACACATAACCTGGAAGAAATGAGTAAGGCTGAAAATAGATTAAAATTTTTAATTGATTACTATAGGACACCTTTGTCTCTTCAGAGAACCCCTATCCCTTAGAGGCCATATTAAACAGAGATTGAGCAAAAGCAGTATCTGGGGATTATGGAACGGGAAATAGAACTATTTCTGCTTGCACATTTGGAAAGGGAATTGACGGATTGTCTTCCTCTCCTTAATTCTAAATAGTGGGTGATGGGACCCTGTGGAGGAGAAAAGGACAATCAAAGAAATGATGTGAAACAAAAATAATACCTTTTTCAAGTCCTTTGTTCTGGAACTTCTCAAATATACCCAAAAGTAGAAAGAATGACCAGCCTCCACAGATTCATCACCCATCTTTAAGAATCAGCAACATTCTGTCATTTTTATGTACCTTCCAACCCTTTTTATTTTCCTGGAGCGAACATAAGACATTAAATCAATCCGTCCATAAATACTTCAAAATTCATCTCTAGCAGATAACATTTTAAAATAACTACAGTACCATTTTCATAACCAATACAATTTATTATTCCTTAATGTCATCTAACACCCATCACTGCTCAGTTTTCTCTGATATCTCAAAAATATCTTTTAGTATGGTTTATTTGGATCAAATCCTCCAAAAATTCACGTACTGTGTTTTGTTATGTATCTTTTAATCTATAACATCTCCTCCTCTCTCTCTCTCTTTTCTTTCATGGCATTTATTTGCTTAAGACTCCATATTTGATTGATCATTTCTTCATGGTATTAAGATGATGCTCTATCCCTCATATTTCCCACAAAGTATAGTCAATTAGAGCCTTGACTAGATTCAGACTCAAATTTTTTGGCAAGAATATTTCAAAGGTTGTACTATGAGTTACATCAGAAGGCATATAATAGCTATCTGTCCCACTTTAAGTGATGTTAAGATTGATCAGTGGTTCAAATGATACTAGCCTAAACCATCCATACTGAAGTATCCCACTCATATTTAACCTAATGATTTTAGCATCTCAAGTGCCCAGATCCATTATTTCATTAAGGGTTAAAAATAGGATTATCAATCATTCATTTCTTCTGCTTTTATTTTCATATATTCTTTTTTTTTTTTTAAAGGAAAGCCCTTTTGTACTCCCTGAACTCTAGGAGCTGGCCTGATTCTCATAGCAAGACCTCAATGTTGTCTTGTGTATAAACAATCTAACAGACTATCACCTTGAAATTAAACACATTTCATAATGTTTAATCACAGGCAAAAACAAAGTCACTGTGCAGATCGCAAAAACATCAAACACCTTCCTTTTCCAGATAATATCAATGACTGCTGCTTCTGTAATAATTATAGCCTTAGACTTGGTCTAGTCTGCTCTATAAGATTTATTAAATACCTAATGATATCTTTCTTTAAATAAGATTTATTAAATTACTTAATCATAGAATTATCTTACCTTCCAATCCAGGGCAAAGCCCCTCTTCCTGGAACCCTCCCCAGCATTATTTACCCACAGCCCAAATCCTATAATGTGTACTTTCTAACACCCTCTGACTGAGATGCTCCATAGCTCCCCACAGTTCAAAATCTCCTTCCCTGCAACAAGGAAGAAACCTGACTTGGTGAGCTCCTGGTATATTCCTGGTGGTCTATGACATGGGAGGGCCAGGGCATGCAGGAGAAAGACACTTACACCTCTACACTTGTCCTGAAATATAATATAAGCAGGGAAGATAGAATACACTCTATTCTTTCCCTTTAATTATCACTCTGCAGAAGAATGAGGGTGTTCTCTGGCAGCCTACAAAGGTAACCAACATTGTATACATTTTCCTTTTCAAAGTATCATTATGAATTTATAGATTTTTGTTATTTCTATCTGTTAACAGTCCTTCTATGGAGCTGTGAGCTCCTGGATGGTGACACAGTCCAGGATTTTGAAGCTCATATCATTTCAGGAGCTGACTGTAATGCTGGTACACAAAACTCACCTGCATGATGCTGCTGGACATCTGAGACCCCTCTATCCCTCAGGACTTGGAGAACACCCTCATGGTCCAATCTACCGGAGGCACTAAAGCCTCAGGTCTCCCCCTGAGTGAGGCCTCCAGAAATGCCTGGTTCACAATGGGAGGACTTGCTCCCAGATTGGATGTGACCTCACAACCTACAGCAGTCAGTTTTTAATGCTCAACTACTCCCATATTTGACCAGTAGAAGCCCCTTAAAGTCGACACCTGTGTCTTATTGGCATAACACAAGAAATCTTTGATGGATTATGCTCTCAGATACAAGCAGATGTCCCAGACCAATTTTCTGCCTATAATAAGTATATTAGTCTTGATTCTACAGAGAACAGCACCAATAGGAGACAGACGCACGCGCACACACACACACAACTATAAGGAATTAGTTCATGAAAGTATGGAGGCTGAGAAGTCCAAAATCTGCAGATCTGCAGTCAGCACACTGGAGATCCAGAAGAGACAAAGGTATAGTTCATCCAAGCCTGAAGGCCCGAGAGCCAGGAGAGCCAATGGTGTAAGTTCCAGCGTGAGTCTCAGTGGAAAGCAGGGGAAGACTGATGTCCCAGCTTGAAGCCAGTCAGTCAAAGAGAGAGAGCTCTTTCTTACGCAGCCTTTTTTCTGTGCATGGCTCCAACCAATTTGGATGAGGCCTACCTACACTGGGGAGGGAAATCGCTTTACTTAGTGTACCAATTTCAAATGTTAGTCCCATCCAGAAACATCCCCACAGACATACCCAGGAATAATGTTTAGGCAAATATCTGGTATCCAGTGGCCCAGTCAAGTTGACATATAAAATTAACAATCACAAAATCACAACAAATCAGCCATTTCTCCATAATAGTCACTTCAAGCAAAAAATGAGAGTGGTGATACCTTATCTAAAGAGAAGCTCTGTACTGTCCTAAGGGACAGGCAGACCTGTATATAAACATCATGGGTAGTTGTAGTTACCATGCCTTTATAAGGATATAAAGGCATAACAGAGAAAGCCATGATGATCAAAGAAACAGAAAATTGGTCTAAAAAAGAAATATTTAAGGAACCTGCCTGAAAAAGAGAAAACTAAAGACTGATTTTATCACCATCCTTAAATAAGAAAGGTTTCTCCCAAGGGAGTGTTGGGCCGTTTAAGTCTTGGGAGACAAAATCCTGGGGCAAAATACCTCTAAAAACCATAATCAGTTAAAGGAAGAAATAAAGTTTAAAACTCGTTTATTGCTTATAAACTGCAGTCTAGCACTGTATCTTTCCTTTGCTTCATAAGAAGCCAGCAAGCAAGCAAGCCCTCCCCTTAACCTCTCATATGTTTAGACATGCCCTCGATTGCCCAGGTAATTACCCATTGACATGGAGATGAACTTCTCTCCACCCCTGAAGATATGCACCAAAGCCAGGCGAGATATTCTGGAAATGTTACAATTTTACCCACAGGCCACCCCTCCAGAAATCTCACCTTACAATCTACTCATTCCCCCTTCTTCCGCAATGGTCCCTGGGTGAGAAAACTGGAGCATTATGACCAGACTAATGAATAACAATAGCAACAGCAATAAAATCATGACAATCCTAAAGCCGGAGGATTCAGCTAGCTTCAAAGTCTTATGCAGATTAAGTCCATAGCTCATCCATTCCATAGGCGGCAGTAGCTGAGTGTTCAGAACAATCATCATGCGACAGCTGCAGCCAGGGGGCACATTCAGACCACAAGGACTATAGGAGAAAAAACCTTAAGGGTGATAAGATGCATGTTTTAATGACACTAGCATAGGTAAATCTTGTCCATCAGGTAGGATACATGCAAGAGAGTGGTCTTGTGATAAAACAGTGACAGGAATGGGATCTCATACTGGTCTAGTATACCAGACTTTCACCCCACTCCCTATGGGAGTTACAGATGAATCAATAAATAGGGCTACAGGAGGTACATGCACTGGTCATAAAGATAAAACAAAACTTGCCTGCAAGATACTTTTACCTCCTGGACATTTTGGGTACACTACCATGACCTTTGGGGGCCATTCAGCTGTTATTCCAGGAATACACAGGAGGCCAGCTTCCAGGCCTTTCCCCCAAGGTGTCAGAAAGGCCAGCCATTGCTGGTCCATATGTTGAAGTGTCCAGGGCCAGATCCATTCAACAGTGTCTCCAGGGCTTAGTGCGGTAGGGGCTGACAGCAGGATGTTGCTCTTCTGGCCATATCCTGGCTTCAATAACTCTTCTTTGGTTTGGACGTACAATTGTATAGGAGAGGCAGCAAGGTATGTGAGCATATCCACAGGGCTGAAAGCTCCTTTACATGGCTTCTTTTCAAACGCCGCAGCACTGTCCATAGGCAAACAAACCAACCCCATAGACTATTGGTGTCCAACTTCAGGCCAGATTTCAACAAACCATTGTACCTCTCTATCATGCCTACCCCAGTAGGATTATATGGTACATTAAATTTCCACTTTATTCCTAATTGCTGTACCCATTCTTGTAACACATGTCCAATAAAGTGGGTGCCTTGATTGTTCTCAATCACCTGCAGCCGGCCATAGGCTGCAAAGAGATGCTCTAGGCCCCTCTTGGTGGTTTGCTGATCTGCATGACGTGCATGAAAAGCAACCAGTAGTCCAGTAGCCATGTCCCCACAAGTCATGGCATACTGATATCCTTCTGATATGGGAAGAGGCCCAATATAGTCTATTTGCCACCTGAAAAGGGGTATTGGCCCCTTATTATTGTCCCATGTTGCTGTGGGACTCAGTGTAAGTCCCTCTTAGAGCACACAAGATACTCCTTCCGGGCTCTGCTGACTTCTTCAAAGGACAATGGCAAGCCTCACCTATGGGCTACAGGCCACATTGTCTTTTACCCCATGTGCAACAAATGCTGGTGTAGCCATTGGGCCACATTAGAGGCAGGTTTTCCTTCTAGCCAGCGCATCTGGGCCAATATGTCTGCTTCATCATTCCCTGGGGATGCCAAAGGCAAATGGCCAGTCACATGATATACAGTAACAGTCTTAGTCTGACCAGAGGCCCATAGGTCTTGCCACAACTCTTGCCCCCAAAGGGGCTGGTGACCAATCATCCAGTTGGCATGATACCATGTTGGTAGCCACAGGGTCAAACCCTGATAGGTGGCCCAGCTGTCAGTGCAGACAACTATGGGGGAAGGCTTCTGGGTGATCACGAGCCATAATGCCTGCAATTTAGCCCATTGACTGCTTTTCCCCTCTCCATCCTCCATCCATATTGTTTCAGTTTTAGGATGGAAAGCCACAGCCCTCCACTTTGGGGGCTGCCCACGATTAGAGACATCTTGTGTACCAAGCATCTTCAGGTATAGGGGCTTTTCCCTCCTGATAAGGAATCCCGGCTACAAATGGCTCAAAAGCAAGTTCTTCCTGCTTTCCACCGGTGTAGGTCACTGGCCCCAATAAGCATTGGAGTTCTCCACTCAAGGGGCTAGTAGAGAAGGCGCTATGCTGCTGTAAATATGCACCCCATTTGGCCAATGTAGGTGTCTGTGCCACGCCACTCCATGGCCTTTGGGCCCAGACTCACACCCACCCTGCAATGGGATAGGTGGTTATTACCTTGGTCAGAGCTGTTCCAGCAATGGGCTCTGTAGCCAGCAAGGCATGGTACACAGCAGCCAGTTGCTTCTCTATCAAGGTGTACTGGACCTCTGCTCCTTTCCATAGTTGTGACCAGAATCCAGTAGGTTGGCGTGTCCATTCAAGCTGCTGCCAAAGACCCCATCCATAACCATCTTCAGTTACATGAACATCTAGTTCACAGGGCCTTGATGAGTCCATTACAGTCAAGGCCTGTATGGACTTCACTGCCCACTTGGCAGCAGTAAAAGCAGCTGCACATGTCTCATCCCAGTCCCACCTGATGCCCTTTCATGCCAACCAGTATAAGGGCTTCAGAATTTGTGCCAAGTGTGGGATAAACACTCTCCAGTAACCTAAAAGACCCCAAAACTCTTGAAATACTGCTACAGTGGTAGGGGTGGGGAAAGCCTGGATCTTGTCTGTGAGTGCTTCAGGAACAACTTTAGTCTTACCCAATGAGACAACCCCCAAGAATTTCACAGACAAACCAGGTCCCTGAACCTTGGTGTTGTTCACAGCCCATCCTTTTCCTGTAGATGTTGCAACAGTCTAGGAACTGCCCCTTCTAAATCTGGAAGAGAATCAGATGTGAGCATTATGTCATCAGTGTAGTGATACAACCACACTGTTTGCGGTTTCTTCCATGTAGCCAAGTCCTGGGCTACAAGTCCATAACAGATGGTGAAACTGTGAAGATATCATGGTGGAAGGACAGTGAATGTCCACTGCTGGCCTTCCCACATGAAAGCAAACTGTTCCTGGCTTTCCTGTGCTATGTCAGTAGAGAAGAAAGCATTAGCAAGGTCTACTACATAATGATACGTTCCCAGCTCATGGATGAGGATGTCCAGAATGTCTGCTATAGAGGGGACAGCAGCATGCAAAGGTGTGACTTTATTCAATTCCCTGTAGTCCACAGTCATATGCTAGGAGCCGTCTGGCTTTCTCACTGGCCACATTGGGGAATTAAAAGGACTATTAGTGGGCTTTATGATGCCCACCCTCTCCAACTCCTGTAGAGTTTCTCCAATATCCTTTTGCCCCCCAGACAATTTATACTGCTTAGTATTTGTCACTTGCCAAGGTACAGGCAGAGCTACAGGTGGGTGCTTAGCATGTCCCCACAAAACTGCCTTTACCACACATACCCTCAGTCTGAACTCACCTGCAGTGGTCTGTAACCACAGACCCTGCAGGATATCTATCCCCAAAATACATTCAGGGATGGGAGAATTGTACACGGTATACTCCTTTAGGGGTAAATGCCCTATCCCCAATGAGATTTGGGCTTTCTTCACTCTAATTGCCTTACCCCCATAGCCATCTATAACTGCAGGAGTCCTGAGAAAATGCTCAGGGTGCCATGAATCAGGAACACTCAACTCCTGTGTCCACCAGCACCAGGACACATTGTACATTCATAGGGGACCAATGAATTGCTAATTTTACATGTGGCCTCTGGTTCCCACCATGTCCCCCAAGGTGGGGATTTTGACCCCCCCCCCAGTCGAATCATGATGCCCAATCATCCTCCTGTGGAGGTGAGGGCTCAGGCAAATCCTGAGTACTGTCTCCCATGGAGTTTTTCAGGGATGCAGGCTGGGCATGCGGCCTTGACTTTGGTTTCCGTGTCCTGGACCTCAGTGGCTGGAACTGCTGCTCTGGCTTTAATTGGGGTCACAGTTCTACCGATATTCTATTTGACTTCCCATCGAATTTTTCTTTCACTACCCCGGCCTTTATCAAATCAACCCACATCTGGGTCCTTGAGAACTTCACGGGACCTTTTGCACCTCTCCTTTCAGTTGTGGCCCGTACTTCCCTCCATGCTCTTATTGTTTCAACCTCCACCAGATCTGCTAAAGAACGAGTAGCC
Organism: Phataginus tricuspis; assembly: GCA_029783875.1. NCBI lineage: Eukaryota > Metazoa > Chordata > Mammalia > Pholidota > Manidae > Phataginus > Phataginus tricuspis. Next base: position 43,875,529 of record JAQQAC010009165.1, read on the forward strand.
TCACTTATGGGTTGCCCTAGGTGGGGGGCAAGAGTATTCACTAGGGACCCAAAGAGAGATGTGGGGGCTGTACGCAGCACCAGATTTCTCATTCCTATAGTGAACACCTCCTCATCAGGGCTCTGGAGGTCCATATTATAGATGATATTTTTCATACCCAATTCCCACAGTACCTGTTGGAGCTCTGCATACGTTTTCCAACCACTGGGAAATATGTTAAATCACTCTGATTAGGCCAAACTTCCATGATGGCAGCTGTCAGCCACTCCAGGAGTGTCTGATTCTCTGAGGCGTGAAGGCCATTTTGCAACCACTGCCAGAGGGAAGGGTGAGTCGTCAGGGAAGCCAGTCTACTCATCTCAGTACCCAACACAACAATGTTTTCCACCCCCATATCCCAGAGATGTAAAATCCATGTAGGCAGAGAGTCCAGTGGCCTCTGCCTATACCAGATGCTCATGTCCACCAGCTCATCCTGGGTATAGGGGTGGAGCATGGAGCGCTCCACAACCTGGGGAGGGGGCAGCTCCTCGCCCTGAGGAGCCCATGGTTGTTTTGTTTTTATTTTCTTAATTAAAGCTGGGCTGGCCTTTAAGACAAAAGATGGTACCTCCGACGGTGGCCTGGGTAGCAGATCTGCAAATGGCCCTGCCTCCTCCTCTTCTCCCCCGGGCTTCTCCACCAATGGCTCCTCCTCCACTATTTCCAGGGCTTAAGGCACTACTCTTTCCTCCGCCTTTCCCATGGCCTCCTGCAATGCTGCTTTTCCTGCTGCCTCCCCCCTTGGCATTAAGGAGTCTTGTAGGAGCATGACGTGTCTTTTCAATAACTGTCTCTCTTCTTTAATAGCATCCCATAGGTTATTGCCCAGCTCCTCTAAGCTATGCTGAAGTGTGTCTCTCTCCCGCCTAAGTCCCTCTCTCCTGTATAACATTTTCCAATATCTTGATAAAAAGAGAACCTATAATGCCAGCTGCTACATGACTCCCTAAGGTCTCCAAGCAGTCTTCCAACTCACGGAGGGCTAATTCTGCAGCCTACAGCGTTTCAACCCTTCCCCAGTTCTGGGGAAGGCCCCAGCCCTCTAAGAGTTACTTTACCCTAGACCAATTCCCCACGAGGGGCTCCCTAATTGGAAGCCCCACAGCTGGGGGGATAATAACAGGTGAAGTTGCATCCTTTGCTGCTGCATCCACTGAGGCATCCCTGTCATCCACAGGGGTCTTCTGGGTATTTACCCACCATTTCTAGGGGCAGCCCTCCCAAAGTTCACACCCATTATGACAGATTTCGGGTTCAGAAGAATCCCGCCAACTGCACCAGAATGTAAGTCAGGGGAGAGGAAATCCTGGGGCAAAATACCTCTAAAAACTAAAATCAGTCAAAGGGAGAAATAAAGTTTAAAACCCATTTATTGCTTACAAACTGCAGTGCAGCACCGTCTCTCTCCCCTGCTCCAGAAGAAGCAAGCAAGCAAGCCCCCCACCTTAACCTCTCAGGTTCAGACACGCCCTCAATTGCCCAGGTAATTACCCACTGACATGGAGATGAACTTCTCTCCACCCCTGAGGATATGCAAATGCACCAAAGCCAGGCAAGATATTCTGGAAATGTTACAATTTTACCCACAGGCCGTCAGTGCCATGTTTTGAAACACTGCTAGAGAAAAGAGATTAAAACAAAGGATATTTGGCTATACCTAGAGAATGCCAAAATCACCCTTCTTAGGTATCTGGAAGTGGCCCATTCATGTCTGGAGACCATATGCCATCTAAAGGTAATCTTGGGAGGGTAATTCTCTGTTGTCCACTTCAAATAGACCCTCTCCACCTGACACTCTGGAAAGCAGATAACCTCCCTCTAATCCAACTCCAAAGCCTCTGCTGCAAGCTGGCTTATGACTGCCTGTACACAGAGCAGACAGTGGTATGGGTGAGGCCTGCTGCCTCCTGCATGGGGTGGGCCAGCAGTTGCAGAGGCCACTCCAAGGTGGACATGAGGCACTAAAAATCCCAAGCAGAAGCCCCCATGCTCTTCCTCCAGAAAGCCTCCAGAAATGCGACCTCCATCATACTAGAGCCCATTCTTGTTTCCAGGGGTGAGAACAGAGGCAAAAGAAGTGGGCTTAGTAATTGTGGATACTGCTAAACACTCCACAGACTGCAGAATAAACAGGTCCCTGCTTAATCTAAAGTCAAATTACACAGACTAGACGTAAACATGAAGACAGTTCTTCTCACAGAAAACAACTTGGGGCTTTTAATCATCCCAAAAGAGAAAAGATGCTTAGAACAAGTCCTCTCCTCTAATTTAGTAGGTGGGACATGGGAGTTAGATGACTGGAGGTAAAAGCACTGACAAGACTACCTAAAAGAAGAATTTCCTCAAGAGAGGATGACTCCTGGAGAGCAGTCTAACTGCTCACGTGAGCTCAGAGAGCAGGATGAGGGAATTTCACAAAGAACACACAATGTGGCAGAGGAAGTAACTCCAACAGCCTTAATAAAGCTACAGGTATTTTTTTTCTCATCTCTTTCTAAGCCCACAGCTACTTTCTATTTTTATACCTTTTTTCCCTTTTGATTGACAAGAAGGGACAGCAAGGTAAAAGCAGACTCTTTCTTTAATATATTGTTGGACTACACTTCCCAAAGCCCAGATTAGATGGAAAAAAACTGTATCATCAATTTCTCTTCTATAGTTATCTGTTGCTTCCATTCTATACATATAGATGTTCCATGAGAAGAAAACATATTTGACTCAGATGTATTTTATCATTATGTAACCAAAATGGTGTCAATTAGTTCTATTTCTCAGTGGAACTGAGTCAGTACATTTAAGTTACCACAAATCCTTTGGATGAGATGTTTACTCAGAGAACGATTCAGGCAAAATCTTAAATCCAGCTCTTGCATTTTGATCCATGTTCTTATCCTTTCTAAATGTTTGGCAAAGGGGGAAGCAATGGAAGTTGTTTTTAAGGGTTCAAGTGCTTGTCTACAGTGTGATGAATGGTGGCCCCCAGAAAAGCTAGGTCCATATCCTATTCTCTAGAACCTGTGAATCTTACCTTATATGACAAAAGAGTGAATATTATTCCATGACAAAAGATGTTCTTAAGTTAAAGATCTTGAGAGGAAGACCTCTCAGGATTATCCAGGTAGACCCTAAATACTATCATGCATCCCCTATACACAGAGGTAGAAGGAATTTTGAACAGACACAGAGGAGAGACCTACATGAGGAGAAGGTGATATGATGACAGAGGCACAGATGGAGTAATGTGGCCACAAGCCAAGGAATGTCAAGGCACGCCAGCAGCCACCAGAAATAGAAGAGGCAAAGAAAGAATTCTCCTCTAGAGCCTCAGGAGGGAGCATGGTCCCGCTGATATCTTTATTTTGAACTTCTAGCCTCCTCAGCAGTGAGGGAATAAATTTCTGTTGTTTGAAGTCTGTGTTAATTTGTCACAGCAGCCAGAGATTAATACACTGATCAATCTACATTGTCTTCTTTAGAATAGCCCATGATAAAGGACTAAGCCTACATTGCATGTTCGTACAAGTTAACCAACAGCTATAGCTAATTGGGTCAGAAGGAGACACTGACCCAAAACCAATAGACTAGGGTGAGCCAATGAGATACTTAGTTCCAAGAATCTGAACTAAGAGAAATAAAAATCACTGTAAGATCATGTTGGTCATCAGGGCTATGGTCATATGGATTTGAGGCTAGAGTTGATCCCACGGCTAGTCAAAGACATTTTCAAGTTAAATTTATAGGAGTTAAGGTACTATATAAGCAATCTGGAAAATGGAAAAATGAAAGAATGAGCAAAAAGAATTAAAGACGAGAGACCTTTCTTCATTCCTTGCTGAGAAACTGTATGAATCAAATAAGAATGGTATTCTCAAACTGTCATCCTATCTAGGCCCAAATGCTCCAGTTTCTTCCCATTACAAAGGAAGGATTGTCTCTGCTGTGATCTAAAGAAAACCTTTCCACCCGGGGTGTGGATCCGAAGCCCTCAAGTCTTCCCTTATGCAATTATCCTCTTTCTTTCCTGGAACCTCCTTGCCTCATTTCTGCTGGATCATTCAAGTGGCACTCAAAGTGTTGCCCTTCTTCAACATCAGTTCTTGGAGCCCATGTCTTCTTCCAAGGACTGCCAATCATCTCTACTCTCTATTCTTCAAAGGGTTGTCTGATCTCACTGTCTCCATTTCCTTGCCTCTAATTTTGTCCTCAACCCAATGCAATGAGGATTTCTTCCCCATTGCTTTATTGAGGTAGATCTTATTAAACTCACAAATGACCACAAAGCCTTCAGCATACTGAGCAGCAGCTGACAGAGTTGATGCATCCTGAAACAATTTTTTTCAGTTTTATGACACCAGGTTTCTACCTTCTCTAGTCTCCTGTCTCCTTTGCTGACCTTTCTTCTACCAGACCTCTAATCACTGTCATGCCTCCAGGATCCTCTCTTTGACTCTTCTGATTTCTACCTATATTCTCTTCCTAGATAATGTCCTCCAATTCCTTTAAACAATGTAAACATATTCTGATAACTATTTTCCATCAGCCATCTTAACTTATCCCTGAACTCCACACTCAACATCCAACCACCTATTTGACATGTCCCTATGGCTGTCTAACAATTATCAAACCCTTAATGTGGCCAAAAGAATTTTTTGACTCCCTAGTCCATACCTTCCTATTCTTCCTATTTTCAAATGGCACCAACATCCACTCAGTTGCTCAGATCAAAAATCCTACAAGCCATCCTTAAATTCTCTCCTTCCCTCATGTTGCATATCCAATCTATCAGCTAGTTCCATGAACTCTACCTCCAAAACATATCTTGACTTTGACCACCCCTCACCAATTCTTTACCACCACATTATCATCATCTCTTACTAAATTCCTACAACAGCTTTTTAGCTATAATCAGTTCTATAAATAACAGCAAGATCAGTTACTGTATAGCTTAACCCTCTTTGACAAATTTCCACTGACGCAGATCAAAACAAAATTTCTTACCAGTATCTAAAAGGCCCTGTATGATCTGTTCTCTGCTTACTCCTTTGACATTATCTCTCTTACTTTTCTTCTAAATTTTGTATTTGAACAACACCAGTCTTATTTCCATCTCTCATGTATTTCAAGTTGTTTTAAGGTTTGCACTTCTTATTCCTAGCTGGAAGTGTGTTCCCCAGATCATTTGCCTGATTTCCTTTCATAATCCAAATGTCACCTCCTCAGAAAGACCTTTCCTGAACACCTCAGCCAAAGTAGAACTTCTTGCCCCATTAATGCCTATTACATTTTCCTATTTTATTTTCTTCATAGCATTTTTCAGTATCTGAAATTATTCTATTAATCCATGTGCATGTTTACCGTTTAATCATCCCGTTGCAGTGTCAGTCACTTAAGACAATGACTTTGAATTTTTTGTTCTTGTGTTCCCAAGTACTTAGTACTTGTGTCCCTATAGCTGGTACTTACTAAAGATTTGTTGACTTACTAACTATAGGATACTCAGAATCCTAATTCTAATCATCCCAAAGCTTGGTAGAACATTCCATGTCTTTGAATACATGATACTAATTGTTACATTCTTTTAATAACCTCTTTTAACTTCTGCCGTTATCGTTTTCCCATCTTTGTAGCCAAAGGCTTTTGATAAAATTGTTGAAATGATGCTGCATCTTGAATCTGGCCATTAATCAAAGATCCCAGATACTGAAGCTAATAATGTGAGGTATGAAAACTGTGTTCCAGGCTAGCACCCCCTTTGCTATGCTGACCCTTGTTTTCCTGATGCAGGCTTAAAATATGACTATTAAAGCCTAATTTGAGGAGTTAAGAGTGATATCTCCATGGATTATACCTTGATTTTTACTGCTATATACTTCTTCCTAAAAGAAGAAATTAAACCTTAGAGATATATAATCTATTCTTGACTTCTTAAGGGCATTGAACATAAAACAAGCATAAGAGTTTACCTAATCAGTAAATATAAGGCAACATGAAAATAGCACTGGCCCATAAGACAGAGGCCCAAACTCCAGTCCTGGGCTGCCCCTACTTAGTTGAAAAACCTTGGCAGGGGACTTAGCCTCCCAAGGTTGTTGTTTCTTCTATCCTAAAATAAGGAGTTTGGACTAGTTGGCCACAACACACTCTATGATTAGTACCCAATTTTTGTACCTGTTTCTTTTTCATCTGTTGTTTTAAAAGCTTCTTTTGTTCTTCTCATGTTCCTATAAAATCTTCTTTTGTTCTTCTCATGTTCCTAAGAGAATTATGACTCTGGAAAAGCAGCTGGCTAAGTTTCACTTGCAATGCATATCTGATCACACAGAAATGCAGGCTTCTCCCCTGGCAGATAAATGTGTGATGGTTGATTTGCACCTTGCTAGTTGGATACATGCAGTGGCAAGTGGGAGTTTTACTGGGTTCATCGCACTGAGCTAGAGCACACATTCCATTCCTTTTAGCTCAGGGTAGTGTTTTTGTTTGCTTGTTTGAAAAAAATATACACATTTATTCAGGTGCTCCATTATGAAGTGAAATGTGGCTCCACACAAATTATGTGCAGTAAAATTCAAACTGCAAGCTATAAATCCCCACACACTGAAACTGAGGAAGCCAACTTCTTATCAAGATATTTTCAAAGGTAAGGTAAACATGGTTATACATATAATAACTACAGATTAAATTGAAGTCCCCTGCAGGTGAATCTCAGGGTACCAAGCCTTACTAGGAAGATATATAAGCTAGTGTTCATTTTCAATGACCACTTTCTGCAGTTTTTCAGGCTTCCCATGAAATGGAGGCAGCAGTCACAGGTGGGGAGTGAGATAACTAGTGATAGATCACTCCCTGCCCACACTCAGACTTGTGCACGGCCTCCAGAGAGTGTCCAGACCTTGGTTTATGACACCATTCTCCAAAGAAGAGAACTAGGGCTCTTTGGAGAAACGACTGATTCTAGAACCAAAGAAGGAAATATACAAGATGAGCTGAGCTTCTTGTGATACCAGAAGTAAGGAAGTTCTCAAAAAAAACCCTTAAAGACAACAACAGGAGTATGTCATTGCAACACAGGAGCTAACAGAAAGTGTTCCCAATGGCCAAACCTGGAACAATTTGAGAAACAAAATAAACAAAGCAGTATCAACTTACAACTCACAGTATAAAAGAGATTTACATGAATCCATATTGAAGTGAATAAATAAGTAAATGGGAAAAAACAGACAAATCTGTGCAAAAGAATACCAAATAATTTATGTAGATACTCCACACTCAAGGAGGTGGAACATAACTCCCCACTCCTTAAATGTGGGCTGCTTATAGTACCTTCCTTCCAAGCAGTGTGGGAGAGGAGAAAAAGAGTAATCGTACAGTGGAGAAACCTGACACTCAACCAGGAGGTCAAGGTTCACATCTACAGTGACAAACACATGACAGTGTGTGATAAGAAACACACTTATCTGTGTGGTCCTTCTTCCAAAGCCCACACCACCAGTGTAATCATAAGAAACACATCAGGTTGAAGGACATTCTACAAAATGCCTGACTGATACTCCTCAAGATAGTCAAGGTCATCAAAAGCAAGGAAATTCTGAGAAGCTATGACAACCAAGAGGAGCTTAAGGAGATAATGATGACTAAATGCAGTGGTATTCTGGATGGGATCCTGGAACAGACAAAGGATATCAATGGAAACCTCAGAAATCTGAACAAAGTATGGACTTTAGTTAATGATAGTATATCAGTGTTGGTTCATTAATTGTGATAATTGATCTATACTAATATAAGTTGTTAATAATAAAAGAAATTGGATGTGGGGTATATGAGAACTCCATACTATCTTGGCAATTTTTCTATATAGAGAAAGTGATTCTAAAATTAAGTGGTTATTTAAAATAAAAAACATGCTGGTTCCAATTAAGTTAAAAAAAATAAGTGTATAGAGTAATTTCATTCTTCAACAGTGACTTCCTTTTTATCTGCTATCCTGGTTACCAAGTAACTGAAAGCTATTTTCTTGCTCTTTCCAACAATTCTTTCTCTCTCACTCCCTAGCATAGCACTGCATTTTATAGAAGGAATGTGACTGTTTTTCTTCAGCCTAAACTTTTCTCTCCCCTTCTTTATTAAAATCTGAAAGTCACATAATTTGCTTTAGTAATGACACGATTCTATTTGTAAAATCTGACAGCAGTATACACTTGAAATATCTTCATTAATCTCTTTTAACATTAACTCTCAGGTGCTTCTCACAGCCATTTACATATTCCACCACTTCAGCTCCTGATTAATTTTCCAGTTTGTTCCCTCCACCAGTACTACAGAATCACTCTCGGCTCTCCTTAAACACTAAGAAGAATAGAAGTCCTTTATTTATCAATAATAAAGATGGCTTGTACAGTTATGAATTTTCTATGCTGGGAAAAGCAACTAATAAAAATATCTATATGTGAGAATGGAGGGGAGGGAAGACCTAGCATTTGTGTATTCTTTTTTTTTTTCATTTGTGTATTGATAATCATTAAATCCTTGACAGCATATTTTGTTGAAACCTGCCTAGGACTAGCTTAAGATTATCCTTTATTATTTGCTAAATTTGGAAAAGAGTGACCATTAAGTTCTTGTTACAAATTATCAATGCCAAGTTTGCATTTCAGGAATTTTTCCCCTAAACTATATATCTGCAAGAAAAAGTGTTCACACATATGGTGTGTACGCATGCATGAGAGTAAGGGAAGGCTTGTGTTAACAAACACTCTCAACTGTTCATATAATATGAATTGAGCAGCAGATGGAACCCCTATGCCCTCCAATAAATCCCAAAAAGGCTGAGGTAATATCACCAACTGAAATTTTCACCATTACCATCATTCCTTTAATTTAAATTATTTTCCAAACCTGGGATCCTCGGTCCTACTGGGGTCCTAGGGCTTTTTTAATTTCAAATTTGTATATCATACATTTATCTAAAATATGGGTGCACAGGCTAAAAGCATCAAGATTTTCCATTGTGATTGTAGTTGTATCGACTTGGTGCTGATATTTATTTCAAGCTAAACAGAAACTCTAATTAATAGAAATATCCTTGGTTATATTTGTTCATTAGACAAAATTCTTATAAAATTTGGGGTCAAGGGAAGAAAACTATGAGAGAGATTGTTGGTGGTTGAAAGATTGGGAGACACTTGGTTATAGTCCTTAAATATGGAGTTTGGCCTTGAAAAAGCCCTAAAAGTATATAGAATTGAGGGAATGCAAGGAGGGCCCCTCAGATCTCATCTAAGCTCCTCCAATTAGAATTTAATAGATGGATGAATGACTACCTCCAGCAAGGGCAGAAGGATGATGGGACCCAGAATATATACTTGTCCAGTTCAAGTCCAAACATCTGGAAAGCCAATGTGGTGATCCTGCAAGCAGATGGAAGGGAAATAAGGAGGAGTGAGACCCTAGGAGACAGGGTGGGGGCATCAGGAGAACAGACTCAGGGCAGCCAGGCTCCTGGCACAAACAGCTGGTACAGGAGAGTTGAAAGTAGGTAGGGGGATGGTAGGCAGAAGCTATATGGCAAATTGTTTGAGGAATAGTGGATAGCATTTCCATATACAAATAAAGACAGCTCAGAGCACACTTAAAACTTCTCAAACTTGGCCATGCTTCTGTTTTGTCAGAAAATGTCAGTAATTCAGACAAATATGTCTTTTTTTATTAAAGTGTAGTTGATATACAATATTATATTGATTTCAAGTATACAACACAGTGATTCAACATTTACATTCAGTATTAAATTTTCACCCCAACTACTGTAGCTTCTATTAGTCAATATAGAAAGATATTATAGAATTACTGACTATATTCTCCATGATGTGCTTTCATCCCCATGACTAACTTACACTATGATAGAGATTTTGTGCTTCTTTATCCCCTTCATCTGTTTCACCCAACCACCCCAACCCTTCCCCCATGTTAACCACCACTCACTTCACAGTGTCTATGAGTCTACTGCTGTTTTGCTTTGTTTTACTTTTGGATTCCACATATAAGTGAAACTACTTGGTATTTGTCCTTATCTCTGGCTTATCTAACAGCATAATACCCTCTAGGTCCATCCATGTTGTCAAATGGCAGAATTTCTTTCTTTTTCTATGGCTGAATAATATTCTGTTGTGTATCTGAACCACATCTTCTTTATCCATTCATCTATTGATGGACACTTTGGTTGCTTCCATACCTTGGCTATTGTAAATAATGCAGCAATAAACATAGGGGTGCATATTATCTTTTTCAAAATAGGGATTCTGTTTTCTTTGGGTAAATTCCTAGAGGTAGAATTACTGGGTCCTATGGTATTTCTATTTTTAGATTTTTGATGAACCTCCTTACTGCTTTCCATAATGCCTGCACCAGTTTACATTCTCAACAACAGTGGAGTAGCAGTGTTCCATCTCTCCACATCCTCATCAACACTTGTTATTTCTTGTCTTTTGGATAGTGACCATTCTGACCAGTGTGAGATTCACTGTGCTTTTGATTTGCATTTCCATGATGATTAGCAACATGGAGCATCTTTTCATGGGCCTTTCAGCCATCTGTATTTCTTCTTTGGAAAAAATGTTTGTTCAGGTGTTCCACACATTTTTTTAATCATGTTATTTGTTTTTTATGGTGTTGAGGTATTTGAGTTCTTTACATATTTTATATGCTAACCTCTTATCAGATAAATAATTTATGAATATATACTCCCATACTGTAGGTTGCCATTTTGTTTTGGTGATGGTGTCCTTTGCTGTACAGAAGCTTTTTAGTTTAATATAGTCCCACTTGTTCATTTTTTGTTTCCCTTACCTGGTGAGATGTATCCAGAAAAACACTGCTCATGCTTACATTTAAGATATTTTTACCTATATTTTCTTCTAAAAGTTTTATGGATTCATGTCTTATATTTAGGTCTTTAATCCATTTTGAGTTTACTTTTGTTTATGGAGATAGTCAGTAACCTAGTTTCATTATCTTTCATGTAGCTGTCCAGTTTACCCAATACCAGTTATTGAAAAGACTGTCTTTTCCCCACTTAATATTCATGGCTCCTTTATCATATATTAATTAACCATAATTCCATGGGTTTATTTCTGGGCTCTCTAATGATCTATGGGTCTGTTCTAGTGCCAGTATCATACTGTTTTGATTATTACTATAGCTCTGTAATATAGCTTGAAGTCAGGTAGGGTAATACCTTTGATATTGTTTCTCAAGTTTGCTTTGACTATTTGGAGTCTTTTTTGGTTCCACTATTTGCTCTAGTTCTTTGAAAAATGCCATTGAATATATAAATTACTTAAGCAAGATGGCCATTTTGACAATATTAATGCTTCCTATCCATAAGTATGAGATAGATTTCCATTTATTTGTGTCTTCTTTAATTTCTCTCATGAGAGTCTTTTAGTTTCCAGAGTACAGGTCTTTCACCTCCTTGGTTAGGTTTATATTCCTAGGTATTTTATTCTTTTTGATGCAACTGTAAATTGAATGGATTTCCCAATTTCTCTTTCTGCTAGTTTGTTGTTAGTATACAGGAATGCAACAGATTTCTGTATATTTACTTTGTATCCTGCAACTTTGCTGATCCAAGTTATTAGTTCTGATAGTTTTTTGGTGGAGTCTTTAGGGTTTTCTATATACAGTACCATATCATCTACAAATAAGACTGTATTACATCTTCCTTACCAATCTCTTTTTCTTTTCTGGTTACCATGGCTAGGATTTCCAGTACTATGTTGAATACAGTGGTGAGAGTTGGCATCCTTGTCTTGTTCCTCATCTTAAATGAAAAGCTTTCAGCTTTTTGCCATTAAATATGATGTTAGCTGTGGGATTTTTATATATGTCCTTTATTATTCTAAGGTATGCTTCCTCTATAACCATTTTGTTGAGAGTTTTTATAAAGAATGGATGTTGGATTTTGTCAGATGCTTTTTCAACATCTATTGAAATGATTATATGATTTTTATCCTTCATTTTCTTAATGTGGTGTATCACATTGATTCATTTAAGAATATTATACCATCCTTGCATCCCTGGAATAAATACCACTTGGTCATGATGGATGACCCTTTTGATGTAATTTTAAATTCAGTTTGCTAATATTTTGTTGAGGGTTGTTGCTTCTATGTTCATCAGGGATATTGGTCTATAACTGTTTTTTGTATATTTTTGGTATTAGAGTGATGCTGGCCCCATAGACTGAGTTTGGCAGTATTCCCTCCTCTTCTACTTTCTAGAATACTTTCAGAAGGATGGATATTATCTCTTCTTTAAATGTTTGGTAGAATTCAGCTGTGAAGCCATCTTGGTCCTAGAATTTTGTTTGATGAGACTTTTTTGATTACCAGTCCAATTTTGTTACTGGTAATTGGTCTGTTAAGACTTTCTGTTTCTTCCTGGGTCAGTCTTGGAAGGTTGTACTTTTCTGGTAATTTGTCCATTTCTTCCAGATTGTCCAATTTATTGGCATATAATTTTTTATATAATTCCCTGATAATTTTTTGTATTTCTGTGATAGTCATTTTGACTATTACTTTTATGTTTCTGATTTTGTGTCCTCTCTCTTTTTTTCTTGTTAAGTTCTGGCTCAGGGTTCACCTATTTTGTTATCTCAGAGAACCAGCTCTTGGTTTCATTGATCTTTTTCTATTGTTTTATTCTTCTCAATTTTATTTATTTATGCTCTGATCTTTATTATGTCCACCTTCTACTAACTTTGGGTTTCATTTGTTCTTCAGTTGTTTCATTGTTCTTTATTTGTGAGTTTAGACTGTTTGTTTGGGATTGTTGATGTTTCTTGAGGTAGGCCCATATTGCTATGTACTTCCCTCTTAGAACTTTTGCGACATCCCACATATTTTGAACTGTTGTGTTTCTGTTGTCATTTGTCTCCATGTATTTGATTTCCTCTTTGATTTGTTAAGTAATCCATTGATTATTTAGAAGCATGTTGTTTAGCTTTCATGTGTTTGCGGGGGTGTTTTCTTCATGTAATTGATTTTTAGTTTCATACCATTGTAATCTAAAAAGACACCTGATGCAATTTCAATCCTTTTGAATTTTTTGAGGTTCTTTTTGTGTCCTAATAGGTGATCTATTCTGGAGAACTTTCCTTGTGTGCTTGAGAAAGTGTGTATCCTCTTGCTTTTGGGTGGAATTTTCTGTAAATATCTGTTAATCCAACTGTCTAGTGTGTCATTAAATACCTCAGTTTCCTTATTTTCTGTCTGAATTATCTGTCCATTAATGTAAGTGGGGTGTTAAATCCCTTAATATGATATGCGTTGCTGTCTATTTCCCCATTTCGGTCTGTTAGTATGTGCTTTATATCCTTAGCTGCTTTTATGTTGGGTGCACAGATATTTACAATTGTTATATCCTCTTGTTGGACTGACCCCTTTATCACTATATAATACTTTGTCTCTTGTTACTTTCTTTGTTTTGAAGTCTATTTTGTCTGATGTAAGTACTGCTAGTCCTGCTTTTTCCTCCCTTCTTTTTTGAGCGGTTTCTTTTTTGTATGAGATATATTTTTCTATCCCTTTGCTTTCAGTCTCTGGATGTCTTTAGGTCTGAAATGAGTTTCTTGTAGGCAGCATACAGGTGGATATTACTTTTTTATCTACTCTGCTACCCTATGTCTTTTTATTGGTGTATTCAGTCCATTTACATTTAAGGTAATTATTAATAGGTATGTACTTACTGCCATTTTATTAATTTTTGTAGTTTCTCTGTGTTCCTTTCTTTGTCTCTTATACTCTTCCCTTGTTATTTGATGGTTTTCTTTAGTGTTATGCTTGGATTTCTTTTTGTTAATTTTTTGAGACTCTATTACAGGCTTTAGGTTTGTGGTTACCATAAGGTTCATAGATAGTTTCCTAAATATATAGCAGTCTATATTGAGTTTATGGTCATTCTGTTTCTAACACAGTCTAAAAGTACTACTTTTTTATTCTTCCTCCTCCACACTTTATGTAAAAGATATCATAATCTACATCTTTTGTGTCCCTTAATTAATTTTGTATATAATTCATTTTACTACATTTTTTAACTTCATATTTGTTTTGTAATTGGTCTATTACCTTTATTGTGGGTTTATTTTCAATGATGAAAGATATTTAGGCTTAAGAACATTTCCTTCTACATAAGTCCCTTTAACATAACCTGTATAGCCTGTTTAGTAGTGTTGAACTCTTTTAACTTTCATTTATCTGGGAAACTTTTAATCTCTTCTTCAATTCTGAATGATAATCTATTGCTGGAAAGGGGATTCTTGGTTGTAGATTATTCCCTTTCAATACATTAAATATTTTATGTCATTCCCTTCTGCCTTATAAAGTTGCTCCTGAAAACTCTGCTGATACAGTCTTATGGGATTTTTCCTTATAGGTAACTGTCTGCCTCTCTCTTGCTGCTTTCAAGATTCTCTCTTTATCTTTAATCTTTGCCATTTTAATTGCTGCATGTGTTGGTGTTCTGTTCCTGGGCGTTGTTAGGGGCTCTCTATGCTTCCAGGACATGGGTGTCTATTTCCCTCCCAAGATTGGGGAAGTTTTCAACTATTATTTATTCAAAGAGACTTTCTACTCGTATGTCTCTCTTTTCTTCTTCTGGTACCACTATGATGTGAATATTGTTTCATTTGGCGTTGTCACACAGCTTTCTTAGCATCTCTTCATTTTTAGCAATTCTTTTTCTCTCTTTCTTCAGCTTGGTTGTTTTCCTGTCCTCTATTTTCCATCTCATTGATTCTTTCCTGTACTTCCAGCAGTCTGCTATTCATTACCTCCTGTATTTTTCATTTCTGTCACTGTATTCTTCAGCTCTCAGTGGCTCTTATTCAAATCTTCTACCTCTTTGTTGAAGTTCTCACTGAGATCATCAATTCTTTTCCCCAGGACAGTGAGAAGCCTTATAAATACTACTTTGAAATTTTTATCAATAAGATTGGTAAACTCCATTTCATTTAGCCCTTTGTCTGGTGTCTTATCCTATTCTTTTGTTTGGGATATAATCATCTGCATCCTCAATTTGTCTCTGTTTCTGTGTTTCTTCCTTTGTTTTAGATGGATCTGCTATGCTTTCTGGCCTAGAGAGTAATGACTTTGTGAAATGGCCATGCTGTGGTGTCCAGAAGTTCAAGACTCTTTGCTCACCAGTACTTGGTTCTTTATGATGGAGCCTCAGTTGCTGTTGGTGGGCTCTGCCTTTCTGTCTGTCTCCTGGCAGTGGCTGATCTTTGTTAGCAAAGGCTGATAGCTCACCTCTGTATGTCCTTTGCATGCTGTTAGGTGCTTCTGCTGGG
Organism: Phataginus tricuspis; assembly: GCA_029783875.1. Classification (NCBI taxonomy): domain Eukaryota; kingdom Metazoa; phylum Chordata; class Mammalia; order Pholidota; family Manidae; genus Phataginus; species Phataginus tricuspis. The sequence continues at coordinate 43,890,911 of JAQQAC010009165.1, forward strand.
ATCACTATGGGAGGGTCTGCCCTCTGCCTACCAGGCAGCAATGGCAGCCACTGCTGGGCTGGGAAGCTGGGCAGGCAGGATGGGCAGGGAAGCACCACTGTGGGGCTGAGCCATCAGTGAGGGAGATGGAGAGTTTAGAGCTGACTCCTGCAAGTGCCTGACCAGTTGGGCTGAAGGAGGGCCACGAAAGCCAGAAAAGTTTCCTTCTTTGACCTGCCATACAGCAAAGTCTGACCACTGCTAGGCCAAGCAGGCCAGGCACACCCCAGGATTGAGCAGCCAGAGATGGGAATGGAGTGTTTGGGGCTGTCTACCATAAGCACCTGACCAGATGAGCTGAGGGAGGGCTGGAGAATTATTGTCCATCTACCCTTTCTCCTCCAGAGAGAGCTCCCTCCAATCCCCACCCCTCTGGCATACTTTCCACTGCTGAAAAATCTTTCAAACTACTGCCTCTGTGTTGGATCTCAGTAGGACTGATGGAATGTGCCTGTCCTCCACAACTGACAGGAATCTCAGCCTCCCAGACTGCTACAAATTTCTCTGGTGTCCAGCCCCATTAATTACCAAGGCTTAATGCAATTTGGACTCATGTTCCCAGAGCAGATATCCAGGGCCAGGTGTGCAGGATTCTGGAGCACTTATTCCCTCCCCTCTCCATTCCTCTCCTTCTCACCTGTGGACTGGGATGAAAGAAGGGCTTGGGTCCTGTTCCATTGCATCTGTGCCACTTTACCCTTCTCTGTGTGGTCTTCCTTCTTCACCAGGTGTAAGTGGTCTGTTCTGCAGTCTTCAGATCATTTTCAGGGTTAGTTTTCTTTGTTGTACTTCCTTCCTTGGTGCTATGTAGGAGGAGGTTTCCACCTTGCTTTCCTACTCTGCCATCTTTTCCCCCTCTGCAAACATGTCTTATCATTCTAGGCCTATTTCCTGCTTAGGAAGAGCTTTAGAATTAGGCAGTTACCCAAGATGCCCTGTGCAGGTCAAAAGGTTGAAGTAAGAAGCATGAAATCCAGAACTATTAAAAAAATCTTCAATAAAGTAAAAAATCTTAAAATACAATTTTGTTGAAGTTTTATCCAGCTTTTGAAGCGCTACCTGAATGCCAGGTTTTCTTCTTAGTCTAGCTTTCTTTAAATTACTGTAATTCATAATACTCCATAGAAAAATAATTGATTAATGTTTGCTCCAGAACAAAGAAGAATTTTCCTCATGCACTTCCTCCTTCCCAGAGTGCCTTCTTCATCCCCTTTTCTACCTCTTGGCATTGGATTCATCTTTGAGTCTGACATGAATCCTATATGGGGAATTATAATCAAAAGAAGAATGTAGCCTCAGCTGGAAATTTCGTTTCCTCCTACCAAGTCTCAGATAATGTGTGTGGCACTGATTTGATATTTACAAATCAAATGTTTTTTGTTCCTCTAACACATTCACAGAGCTTCCATCTATTTACTTAGAAAGTATTTTGCACTTTCCCAAGATAAAGGCTCGGAGATGTCCTGAAGTAGAACCTGTACAATTTGGTATACCCAGTGCTTTTCAAGTTGACTTTGGAACCTAAGTACCAGACACTCATGAATATTACACAAAAACATTTGTGTACCCAAATGTTTTTTTAACTCAACTTTGGAACCCTGGCCACTACATGTGTTAAACATATTGATTGCTATATACGTATATATATCACTATACTGATATCTACTAAACTTGCACCATCAAACTCTAAGACACACTAAAAGTCTTTAATTCAAAGGGCTTGCTCACTGTTGTTATACCCAGTACCTGGCAAGTGCTAGGCACATAGTAGGAAGTCAATGAGTACAATTGGAGTAAAGGGAGGCAGAGGGAGAGAGCAGTGTAGAAAATATCTAGCTCTTACTGACGACCTCTCTTATGTCAAGTGCTGAGCTAGGAGTGTCACATAAATAATTTTATTTCATCCTTACAACAAGTCAATAAAATAAATATTGTTATGCCTACTTGGCTTTTTTCCTATAATATTTTTATTTTGATATCATTAATATAAAATCACATGAGCAACACTGTGATTACTAGATTCCCCCCATTATCAAGTCCCCACCACACACCCCATTACAGTCACTGTCCATCAGCGTAGTAAGATGCTATTGAGCCACTACTTGTATTCTCTGTGCTATACTGCCTTGCCCGAGCCCCCCACCATGTATGTGTGCTATTCATAATGCCCATATTCCCCTTCTCCCTCCCTTTCAAACCACTCTCCCCAGTCCATTTCCCTTTGATAACTATTAGTCCATTCTTGGGTTCCGTGAGTCTGCTGCTGTTTTTTTCCTTCAGTTTTTGCTTTGTTCTTATGCTCCACAGATGAGTGAAATCATTTGGTACTTGCCTTTCTGTGCCTGGCTTATTTTACTGAGCATAATACCCTCCAGCTCCATACATGTTGTTGTAAATGGTAGGATTTGTTTTCTTCGTATGGCTCAATAATATTCCATTGTGTATATGTTCAACATATTCGTTACTCATTCATCTACTGATGGACATTTAGTTGCTTGAATTTCTTGGCTATTGTAAATATTGCTGTGATAAACATAGGGGTGCATCTGTCTTTTTCAGAATGGGATCCTGAATTCTTAGGGTAAATTCCTAAGAGTGGGATTCCTGGGTGAAATGGTATTTCTATTTTAGTTTTTTGAGGAACCTCCACATTGTTTTCCTCAATGGTTGAACTAGTTTACATTCCCACCAGCACCGTAGGTGGGTCACCTTTCTCCACATCCTCACCACCATTCGTTGTTCCTAGTCTTTTCTATGCTGGCCATCCTAACTGGTGTGAGGTGATATCTCATTGTGGTTTTAATTTGCATTTCTCTGATAATTAGCAATGTGGAGCATCTTTTCATGTGCCTGTTGGCCATCTGAATTTCTTCTTTGGAGAAGTATCTGTTCATATCTTCTGCCCATTTTTTAAAATAATTTTTAAGGTATTACTCTTATTAAGGTTTCACATGAAAAAACAATGTGGTTACTACATTTACCCATATTATCAAGTCCCCACCCATACCCCAATGCAATCACTGTCCATCAGAGTAGTAACATGCCACAGATTCACTGTTTGCCTTCCCTGGTCTACACTGTTTTCCCCGTGACTCCCCCACACCATGTGTACTAAACACAATACCCCTCAATCCCCTTCTCCCTCCCTCCACACCCACCTTCCCACAGCCCTCCCCTTTAGTAACCACTAGTCCCTTCTTGGAGTCTGAGTCTGCTGCTATTTTGTTCCTTCAGTTTTGCTTCATTGTTATACTCCACAAATGAGGGAAATCATTTGGCACTTGTCTTTCTCTGCCTGGCTTATTTCACTGAGCATAATATCCTCCAGCTCCATCCATGTTGTTGCAAATGGTAAGATTGGTTTCTTTCCTATGGCTGAATAGAATTCCATTGTGTATATGTACCACATCGTCTTTAGACATTCATCTACTGATGGACACTTAGGTTGCTTCCATATCCTGACTATTGTAAAGAGTGCTGCGATAAACATAGTGGTGCATATGTCTTTGAATATGAGAGGTTGTATTCTTTGGGTAAATTCCAAGGAGTGGGAATCCTGGGTCAAATGGTATTTCTATTTTTAGTTTTTTGAGGAACTTCCATATAGCTTTCTATAATGGTTCTACTAGCCTACATTCCCACCAGCAGTGTAGGAGGGACCCCTTTGTCCACATCCTCACCAGCATTTGTTGTTCTTAGACTTTTCGAAATGGGCCATGCTTACTGGTGTGAGGTGATATCTCAATGAGGTTTTAATTTGCATTTCCCTGATGATTAGTCATGTGGAGCATCTTTTCATGTGCCTGTTGGCCATATGAATTTCTTCCTTGGAGAATTGTCTCTTCATATCTCTGCCCATTTTTAAATAGGGTTATTTGCTTTGTGGGTGTTGAGGCATGTGAGTTCTTTATATGTTTTGGACGTTAACCCCTTGTTGGATATGTCCTTTACAAATATATTCTCCAATATTGTAGGATGCCTTTTTGCTCTGCTGATGGTGTCCTTTGCCATGCAGAAACTTTTTAGTTTGAAGCAGTCCCATGTGTTCATTTTTGGTTTTGTTTCCCTTGCTCAAGGGGATGCGTTCAGGAAGTAGTTCATACATATATTCAGGAGATTTTTGCCTATCTTGTCTTCCAAGAATTTTATGGTTTCATGACGTACATTCAGGTCGTTGCTCTATTTCAAGTTTACTTTTGAATATGGGGTTAAACAATAATCTCATTTCTATCTCTTGCATGTAGCTGTTCAGTTTTGCAAACACCAGTTGTTGAAGAAGCTGCCATTTCTCCATTGTACATCTATGGCCCCCCTATCACTTATTACTTGCCCATAAATGGTTGGGTTTATATCAGGGCTCTCTAGTCTGTTCCAGTGGTCTATGAGTCTGTTCTTATGCCAGTACCAAATTGTCTTGATTACTGTGGCTTTGAAGTAGAGCTTGAAGTTAGGGAGCATAATCCCCCCAGCTTTATTCTTCCTTCTCAGGATTGCTTTGGCTATTCAGGGTCTTTTGTGGTCCCATATGAATTTTAGAACTATTTGCTCTAGTTCATTAAATAATGCTGTTGGTATTTTGAGAGGGGTTGCATTGAATCCGTAGATTGCTTTAGGCAGGATGGGATTTTGACAATATTAATATTCCTATCCATGAGCATGGGATGTGTTTCCATTTATTGGTATCTTCTTTAATTTCTCTCATGAGTGTCTTTTAGTTGTCAGAGTATAGGTCTTTCACTTTCTTGGTTAGGTTTATTCCTAGATATTTTATTCTTTTGGAAGCAATTGTGAATGGAATTAATTTCCTGATTTATTTTTCTGTTAGTTCATTGTTACTATATAGGAATACAACAGATTTCTGCCTATTAATTTTGTATCCTGCAACTTTGTTAAATTCAGATATTAGATCTAGTGGTTTCAGAGTGAATTCTTGAGGGTTTGTATGTACAATATCATGTCATCTGCAAACAGGGACAGTTTAACTTCTTCCTTGCCAATCAGGATGCCTTTTATTCGTTGCATTGTCTGATTGCCGTGGCTAGGACCTCCAGTACTATGTTGAATAAAAATGGGGAGAGCGTGCATCCTTGTCTTTTCCCGATCTTACAGGAAACTTTTCAGCTTCTCGCTGTTAAGTATAATGTTGGCTGTGTGTTTGTCGTATATGGTCTTTATTATGTTGAGGTACTTGCACTCTATACCCATTTTGTTGAGAGTTTTTATCATGAATAGAAGTTGAATTTTTTCAAATGTTTTTCAGCATCTATGGAGATAATCATGTGGTTTTTGTCCTTTCTGTTGATGTGGTGGATGTTGATTGGTTTTCGAATGTTGTACCATCCTTGCATCCCTGGGATGAATCCCACTTGATCATGATGGATGATCTTTTTGATGTATTTTTGAATTCAGTTTGCTAATATTTTGTTGAGTATTTTTGCATCTATGTTCTTCAGGGATATTGGTCTGTAATTTTCTTTTTTTTTTGTGGTGTCTTTGCCTTGTTTTGGTATTAGAGTGATATTGGCTTCATAGAATGAGTTTGGAGGTATTCCCTCCTCTTCTACTTTTGGAAAACTTTTAGGAGGATGGGTATTAGGTCTTCACTAAATGTTTGATAATATTCAGCAGTGATACCATCTGGTCCAGGGTTTTTTTTCTTAGGTTGTTTTTTGATTACCAATTCAATTTCATTGCTGATAATTGGTCTGTTCAGATTTTCTGTTTCTTCCTGGGTCAGCCTTGGGAGGTTGTATTTTCCTAGAAAACTGTCCATTTCTTATAGGTTATCCAGTTTGTTACCATATAATTTTCATAGTATTCTCTCATAATTCTTTGTATTTCTGTGGTGTCTCTGGTGATTTTTCCTTTCTCATTTCTGTTTCTTTTTAAGTGTGTAGACTCTCTTTTTTGTCTTGATAAGTCAGGCTAGGGGTTTATCTATTTCTTTAATTTTCTCAAAGAACCAACTCTTGCTTTCATTGATTCTTTCTATTGTTTTATTCTTCTTGATTTTATTTATTTATGCTCTAAGCTTTATTATGTCCCCCCTTCTACTAACTTTGGCCCTCATTTGTTCTTCCGTTACTAGTTTCATTAATTGTAACTTTATACTGTTCATTTGGAATTGTTCTTCTTTCCTGAGGTAGGCCTGTATTGCAATACACTTCCTTCTTAGCACAGTCTTCACTGCATCCCACAGATTTTTTGGTTTTGAATTATTGTTGTCATTTGTCTCCATATATTGCTTGATCTCTGTTTTTATTTGGTCATTGATCCATTGATTATTTAAGAGCATGTTATTTAGCTTTCATGAGTTTCTGCGCTTTTTCATTTTCTTTGTGTAATTTATTTCTAGTTTCATACCTCTTTGATCTGAGAGGCTGTTTGGTACAATTTCAATCTTTTTAAATTTACTGAGGTTCTTTTTGTCACCTATTATATAATCTATTCTTGAAAATGATCCATGTGCACTTGAGAAGAATGTGTATCCTGTTGCTTTTGGATGAAGTGTTCTGTAGATGTCCGTTAGGTCCATCTGTTCCAATATGTTGTTCAGTGTCTCTGTCTCTTTACTTATTTTCTCTCTGGCTGATCTGTCCTTTGGAGTGAGTGGTGTGTTCAAGTCTCCTAAAATGAATACATTGCATTCTATTTCCCCCTTTAATTCTGTTAGTATTTGCTGCACATATGTAGGGGATCCTATGTTTGGTGCATATTTATAATAGTTATATCTTCCTGTTGGATTGACCCCTTTATCATTTTGTAATGTCCTTATTTGTCTCTTGCGACTTTCTTTGTTTTGAAGTCTATTTTGTCTGATACAAGTACTGAAACTCCTGCTTTTTTCTCCCTATTAGTTACATGGAATATCTTCTCCATGCCTTTACTTTCATTCTGTGTATGTCATTGGGTTTGAAGTGTGTCTCTTCTAGGCAGCATATACATGGGTCTTGTTTTTTTATCCATTCAGTGACTCTATGTCTTTTGATTGATGCATTCAGACTGTTTAATGTGATTATCGATAGGTATGTACTTATTGCCATTGTAGGCTTTAGATTCGTGGTTACCAAAGGTTCAAGGGTAATTCCCTTACTATGTAACAGTGTAATTTAACTGACTTAGTATGCTATTATAAACACAACCTAAAGGTTCTTTTTTTCTCTCCTTTTTCTCCTCCTCCATTCTTTACATATTAGATATCATATTCTGTACTCTTTGTCTATCCCTTGATTGACTCTAGGTTTAGTTGATTTGATTTTGCATCTGCTTAGAAATTAATTGTTCTACTTTCTTTACTGTGTTTTCATTTCCCCTGATGACAGCTATTTAGCCTTAGGAACACGTCCATCTATAGGAGTCCCTACAAAATGCACTATATAGGTGGTTTGTAGGAGGTAAATTCTCCCAGCTTTTGCTTATCAGAAAATTGTTTAATCCCTCCTTCAAATTTAAGTAATAATCTTACCAGGTACAGTATTCTAGGTTCGAGGCACTTCTGCTTCATTGCATTAAATATATCATGCCACTCTTTTCTGGCCTGTAATGTTTCCATTCAGAAGTCTGATAATAGCCTGATGGGTTTTCCTTTGAATGTGATATTTTTCTCTCTTTAGCTGCTTTTAAAAGTCTGTCCTTATCCTTGTTCTTTGTCATTTTAATTATTAAATGTCTTGGTGTTGTCTTCCTTGGGTCCCTTGTGTTGGGATATCTGTGCACCTCTATAGCTTGATAGACATAGAATCTCAAAGATACTTTCTATCCCTTTTCCTCTCTTTCTTTTTCTGATACCCCTATAATGTGAATATTGTTCCATTTGCATTGATCACACAGTTCTCTCAATATTCTTTCATTCTTAGAGATTCTTTTTTCTCTCTGTGCCTCAGCTTCTTTGTATTCCTCTTCTCTGATTTCTATTATATTTACCATCTCTTCTACTACATCTAATCTGCTTTTAAATCCATCCATTGTATGCTTCATTTCAGATATGGAATCTCTTAGTGATTGAATCTCTGTCCTAAATTCATCCCTGAGTTCTTAAATATTTTTATGTACCTCCATGAGCATGTTTATGATTTTTATTTTGAACTCTCTTTCAAGAAGATCGTTGAGTTCAGTTTCACTTGCTCTTTTTCTGCTGTTTCTGGGGGTTTTTTTTGAACCAGGTTCCTTTTTCTTTTCATAAATGTATGGGGTGCCCTCTAGTTCCCAGAAGCTCTAGTCTCTGGAACTGCTCAGCCCCTGGAGTGATGTTGGGATTCACAGGCGTGCTGTGTTTCTGCCCTGTTTCCTGGGGTCTGCTCTGTCCTCCATGTGTATACAGTCTGGTACAACCTGCTTTCCTGTTGTTTTTTTTTTTGATTAGTTGCATTAACTATATTTTCATATCATATGTGGTTTTGGGAGGAGTTTTCTGTCTCACCTGTCATGCCACCATCTTTAATATCAACAGTTATTCTTTTTTATTTTAAGCCACCTAAGCTTCCTTCCAAAAGTGAAGGCTATTTGGAGGACTAGATATTAAGTTTCCATATAGTATTTTAAAACTGTGAATATTTAAATAACTAAAAATGGTAGAGGAAATGTATAGCTTTAGTTAAGAGATTTTTAAAAGAAATAGTGTGGTAAAGCAGCACATTGGCTTTAGTGTCATACTGGAGTCAAGTCAGCTTTGCCACATCACTGTCAGGGCAGATATTTCTCTGAGCTCCTTGATGAAGAGGATAGACCTGTGTCTGAAATGCTGTGCAGTGAGATGGTGGCTGTCTGCAATCCAAGAAGAGGGCCCTCACCTGGAGCCAAACCATGGAAGAATCTTGATCTTGGACTCTCTGCCTCCCAAACTATGAGAAAATAAATTTATGTTGTTCAGACCACCAAGTCTATGATATTTTGTTATAATCCATGCTGACTAATATACATATTAATTCATTTACTCATCATAATAGCTCTCTGAAATGTCATATTATTGTTCCCTTCCTACAGATATAGAAACTGAGTTGTGAAGACGAAAGTGACTTGCCCAAGGTCACACAGTAATTCCAACCCATGCTTTCAACCACCATGCCATGCGTGAGAAAACAAGTGCAAACTCTCAAACACAAGCCATCTGTTAGTACTGACTAGACTAACAGGAGGAGCACTGCCAACTCATGAGATGCTTTGGTGTTCCATGCTGCAGTTCCTCATGGGTGCTGAGTGTAGCACAATGGTGTAGTCATTGGGTTTCTCATTTATAATTATAAGGTGGAAAACAACAATGTCTATGCTGTTTCTGAGCCCAGAAGACAGGCCTCCATTTGGGGTGTGGGGCTGAAAAGCTAATAGAACACTCAATTTGACTTCTTAAAAATCAGATGGACCTGAAGAGTCTGAGCATGAGTTCTTTGTACTGAGTGTGGACAGTTGCAGAGTACCCCCAACACTGGTGCTCATGACCTTGAAGTCAAAGTTCCCAGGTATGCACATTTCTGTACTCAGGAGGCCCAAGCCTATCTCTAAATGCAGATTTTGTCTTTGTGTAGACATGATGCTAACCTCACTTTCTTTCCCTTGCATACAGATAGAGCACACAGAAAAGCCAGATGGGTTTGTGGTGACGAAGATAAAGCTTCAGCAGAAGATTATAATAATCACCAATGGGTGGGCCTGTGAGGTTGAGTTCCATATACTTAAGTGTACAATATCTTTCATAAACATAGTTAAATGCAAACATTTTTTATTGTCATTGTTTTGAAGAGATTTACCTTTAAGAGCAAAGAATTATCTCTAACTCACAAATTCAGCCCATGCTTCACTTAGAAGAATGTTTGTTTTTCTAAATATAATCTTCAGAAATCAGCCATGAGGTTTCCATATATCTCAGTCTAGTGATGCTTGCTTTAAATTCAAATCCCATTTCTCAATAAATCTTTGAAATAGCCAAAAGCCCTGCCATTTTAAATTATTCCTAGTATATTAAAAGGATTTTGAAGTTGTCTTTTAATAAGCCCTGCTCCCCTTGTGTTCCTCCCCACAGCAGCTTTCCAAAGCAGGGAGGAAGGTAAAACCTTGGCCCTGGAATTGGGGAAACAGGGCAGACTGAGCAAATCTGAGTTGCTCTTGGGGTTGAAATTCAGGGTGTTTTGTCACAAGCATGCTATTCACATTCAGTTCCTTAAAGGTGTACATTTCTTGTTTGACTTTGGAAAAAATAGAATAAAATGGGTAAGACAGCCTCAATTTACTGAGTACTCATAATATATACACATTGGGCTAAGTGCACTGACCCCATTGTATCATTAAATCTTTACAGTGATCCCATGAGTACTTTGGCCACTCACCATTTACTTGAATGAATAGAGCCTTACAAGGGTTAGAGTACTGGCTTACTTAGGGGAGGTAAGGTTGCAAAGCTGGTTAGCAGCATTGCCAGGATTTGCACCTATGTCTGAGCTCAACATCTTAGCTTTTAGCTACACCCTATTCTCCATTTACTCAACATAGATCACTGAAGGGAATTAAAGAGAGGGACAAGAAGAAAGCATTTCTCCCTTATATATACAAAAGGTAACAACAAAGTCAGTTTTCAACATTGACTTTGCAAACATTTATTAAGCTCCTGTGATATGGGAGATGTTCTGATGGGGTGGTATGCTATAAGTACTGTGTTAGGGGGGCTATGTTATGGACACTCTCTCAGGGGAACTGGCATTTTCAGATAGATTGTAGCATAACAGAATCTTATCTTTTTCCATTTGTGATGAGTCAAATGTAAACAAAAAGCCCCTTCATCCAATGGAGGCTGAAGTGCTGAGATAGTAGTTCAAAGTTGTAAAGTTTTTAAGACTCTCCCAAAGATTCCTGGACTATTTAAAAACTCAATTTAATTCAGTAACTGTTTAGTAAGTGCTGATAATATGCCAGGCAAAGGATTTGTACTAAGGAGACAGGGATGAGTATGATGTCTTCCCTGTCATTGAGGAGCTCTGTCTAATGGGGGCTATTTATTTGTCTTAGATGAAAATACAAAGATTCTGTAACATACAAAAACATATAAATGGGACTTCTGGGAAGATGGCGGCATAAGTAGGGTGGCTGAAATCTCCTCCAAAAACCATATATATTTGTGAAAATACAACAAATACAACTATTCCTAAAAGAGAGACCAGAAGATACAGTACAACAGCCAGGCTGCTGCTACATCTGCGAGAACTCAGCGCCTCACCAAGGAGGTAAGGTACAAAGCTGCAACCTGGCGGGACCTGAGCACTCCCCTACCTCAGTGCACCGGCAGGAGGAAAAGAATCAGAGTGGGAAGGGAGTGGAAGCACGGGCCTGCTAAATAACTAGCCCTGGTGATCTGTACCGGGAGCACAGACACACATTGCATGGTGCATCGGAGATTAGAGAAACAGAAGGGCAGGATGTGAAATGGAGACTGCAAGCAGGTCCCCTCAGTAGGCTCCCTGGGACAAAAGAAAAGTGGGTGCCTTTTTAAAAGTCTTAAAGAGACAAGGGCCCAAAAGCAGAACAAAATCGTCCCAGATCACTCAGCCCAGCAGGCTGTGAGTCAGGGTATTTCGGACTCCCTGGCCAGCGGCTGGACAAAGCAGCCATGCCGAGGCTTCCCACAGGGATCAGCAGCCTGCCAATCATACCCCCTGGCCGGCACCGCAAAGGATCCAGCGGAGCCGCCACTGCAGCAGAACAGCGGCAGAGGGGCCCCGCCCACAGCAACCTCACAGAATCTATTCCTGGCTGGCATGCAGCTAAGCAGGAAGGGCCCCAGAACCCATAACAATGGCTGGAAGACACCAAGGGGACCAGAACACACCCAGTGAGACTGCAAACCCCCACATTGCTATAGGCTAGGCTGAGGCAGCTCATTACACAGGCAGCTCAGGGCATTATCCCAGAGACTGCCTCCAGGTGGATGGGAAACCAGCTCAGCCCCTGGAAAAGAGCAAGGAGAACAACAAGCAGGAAGGGACTTTGTTCTCCCAGCTGACAGAGGTGGCACCTACCAGTGACTACTTCTATTGCCATGAAAAGACAAAGGAATATGGTCCAAGCAAGGATCACACAGACAACCCCAGAGAGAGGGCCTGATGAGATATATTTAAACAATCTTCCTGAAAAAGAATTCAGAATAAAAGTCATAACTGTGCTAATGGGTCTACAGAGAAATATGCAAGAGCTAAAGGAGGAAGTGAGGAGAGATATTACAGAAATGAAACAGTCGATTGATGGGTTGAAGAGCAGACTGGATGAGGTGCAAGGGACTGTTAATGGAACAGAAATAAGAGAACAGGAATACAGAGAAGCAGAGGCAGAGAGAGATAAAAGGATCTCTAGGAATGAAAGAATGTTAAGAGAACTGTGTGACCAATCCAAATGGAACAATATACACATTATAGGAGCACCAGCAGAAGAAGAAAAAGAAAAAGGGATAGAAAGTGTCTTTGAAGAAATAATTCCTAAAAACTTCCCCAAGCTGGAGTAGGAAATAGTCTCTCAGAAGATGGAAGCCCACAGATCGCCCAACACAAGGGACCCAAGGAAGACAACACCAAAACACATAATAATTAAAATAGCAAAGATCAAAGTTAAGGACAGAGTATTAAAGGCAGCTAGAGAGAGAAAAAAGATCACCTACAAATGAAAACACATCAGACTGTCATCAGACTTCTCAACAGAAACCTTACAGGCCAGAAGAGAATGGCATGATATATTTAATGTAATGAAACAGAAGGGCCTTGAACCAAGAGCACTGTATCCAGCATGACTATCATTTAAATTTGAGGGAGGGATTAAACAATTCCCAGACAAGAGAAAGCTGAGGGAATTTGCCTCCCACAAACCACCTCTACAGGATATCTTAAAGGGACTTCCCTAGATGGAAGCACTCCTAAGGCTAAAAACATGTCACCAGAGAAAATAAAATCATAGCAAAGGAAGAAGACCATCCAAATACTAATTAAAGGCAAAAAATAAAATCAAGTATCCACAAAAACAGTCAAAGGAAATGTAAAAGACTACAGAATAAAACACCTAGTTTATCAAGAATAGGGGGAGGAAGAATAAGAAGGGAGAGAAAGAATAATCAGACTGTGTTTATAATAGCTTAACAAGAGAGTTAAGTTAGACTGTTAGATAGTAAAGAGGCTACCCTAGAACCTTTGGTAACCACGAAACCAAAGCCAGCAATGGCAATAAGTACATATCTATCGATAATCACCCTAAATGTAAATGGACTGAATGCACCAATCAAAAGACACAGAGTAATAGAATGGATAAAAAAGAAAGACCCACCTATATCCTGCTTACAAGAGACTCACCTCAAACCCAAAGATATACACAGACTAAAGGTGAAGGGATGGAAAAAGATATTCCATGCAAACAACAAAGAGAAAAAAGCAGGTGTTGAAGTACTTGTATCAGACAAAATAGACTTCAAAACGAAGAAAGTAGCAAGAGATAAAGAAGGATATTTATTACATAATGATAAAGGGGTCAGTCCAACAAGAAGATATAACCATTATAAATATATATGCAATCAACACATGAACACCAACATATGTGAAACAAATACTAACAGAATTAAAGGAGAAAATAGAAAGCAATTTATTCATTTTAGGAGACTCCAACACACCACTCACTCAAAAGGACAGATCAACCAGACAGAAAATAAGTAGAGACACACAGGCACTGAACAACACACTAGAAGAGATGGACCTAACAGACATCTACAGAACTCTACACCCAAAAGCAGCAGGATACACATTCTTCTCAAGTGCACATGAAACATTTTCCAGAATAGACCACATACTGGGCCACAAAAAGAACCTCAGTAAATTTAAAAATATAGAAATTCCACCAACCAATTTCTCACATCACAAAGGTATAAAATTAGAAATAAATTGTAACAGTGAAAACAAAAAGGCTCACAAATAAATGGAGTCTTAACAACATGCTCCTAAATAATCAATGGATCAACAACCAAATTAAAACAAACTTCAAACAATATATGGAGACAAATGACAACAACAACACAAAGCCGCAACTTCTGTGGGATGCAGCAAAGGCAGTTCTAAGAGGAAAGTATATTGCAACCAGGCCTATTTAAAGAAGGAAGAACAATCCCAAATGAATAGTCTAAAGACACAATTAGTGAAATTGGAAAAAGAAGAACAAATGAGGTCCAAAGTCACCAGAAGAAGGGACATAATAAAGATCAGAGAAGAAATAAATAAAATTGAGAAGAATAAAACAATAGAAAAAAAATCAATGAAACCAAGAGCTGGTTCTTTGAAAAAATAAACAAAATAGATAACCCCCTAGCGAGACTTATTAAGAGAAAAAGAGAATCTATACACATAAACAGAATCAGAAATGAGATAGGAAAAATCATGACAGACCCCACAGAAATACAAAGAATTATAAGATAACACTATGAAAATCTATATGCTAACAAGCTGGAAAACCTAGTAGAAATGGACAACTTATTAGAAAAATACAACCTTCCAAGACTGACCAAGCAAGAAACAGAAAACCTAAACAGACCAATTACCAGCAACAAAATTGTATCGATAATCAAAAAACTACCCAAGAACAAAACCCTGGGCCACATGGATTCACCTCTGAATTCTACCAGACATAGAGAGAATAAATAATACCCATTCCCCTTAAAGTTTTCCAAAAAATAGAAGAGAGGGGAATACATCCAAACTCATTCTATGAAGCCACCATCACTCTAATATCAAAACCAGGCAAAGACCTCACCAAAAAAGAAAATTACAGGCCAATATCTCTGATGAAAATACATGCAAAAACACTCAATAAAATATTAGCAAACCGAATTCAAAAATATATCAAGAGGATCATACACCATGATCAAGTGGGATTCATCTCAGGGATGCAAGGATGGTGCAACATTCGAAAATCCATCAACGTTATCCACCACATCAACAAAAAGAACAAAACCCACATGATCATCTTCATAGATGCTGACAAGCATTCGACAAAACTCAACATCTCTTCATGATAAAAACTCTCAACAAAATGTGTATAGAGGGCAAGTACCTCAACATAATAAAGGCCATATATGACAAAACCACAGCCAACATCATACTAAAAAGCGATAAGCTGAAAGATTTTCATCTAAGATCGGGAACAAGACAAGGATGCCCACTCTACCTACTGTTATTCAAATTAGTACTGGAGGTCCTAGCCGAAGCAATCAAACAAAACAAAGAAATACAAGACATTCAGATTGGTAAAGAAGAAGTCAAGTTATCACTATTTGCAGAAGACATAATATTGTAAATAAAAAAAACTTAAAGACTCCACTCCAAAACTACTAGAACTAATATCTGAATTCAGCAAAGTTGCAGGATACAAAATTGACACACAGAAATCTTTTGCTTTCCTATACACTAATGATGAACTAACAGAAAGAGAAATCAGAAAAACAATTCCATTCACAATTGCATAAAAAAATAAAATATCTAGGAATAAACCTAACCAAGGAAGTGAAAGACTTATACCCTGAAAAGTACAAGACAGTCCTAAGAGAAATTAAAGAGGACACTAACAAATGGAAATTCATCCCATGCTCTTGGCTAGGAAAAAAAATATTGTCAAAATGGCTATACTACCTAAAGCAATATACAGATTCAATGCAATCCCGATGAAAATACCAATAGCATTCTTCAATGATCTTGAACAAATAGTTCTAAAATTCATATGGAACCACAAAAGACTCCGAATAGCCAAAGCAATCCTGAGAAGGCAGAATAAAGCAGGGGGAATTACGCTCCCTGACTTCAAGCTCTACAACAAAGCTACAGTAATCAAGAAAATTTGGTACTGGCACAAGAACAGACCCACAGACCAGTGGAACAGAATAGAAAATCCAAACATTAACCCAAACATACACAGTCAATTAATGTATGATAAAGGGGCCTTGGTTATGCAATAGGGAGATGACAGTCTCTTCAGTAGCTTGCGTTGGAAAAACTGGACAGCTACATGTAAGAGAATGAAACTGGACTACTGTCTAACCCCATACACAAAAGTAAACTCAAAATGGATCAAAGACCTGAATGCAAGTCATGAAGCCATAAAACTCTTAGAAAAAAACATAGGCAAAAATCTCTTGGACATAAACATGAGCGACTTCTTCATGAACATATCTCCCCGGGTAAGGGAAACAAAAGCAAAAATGAACAAGTGGGACTATATCAAGCTGAAAAGCTTCTGTACAGCAAAGGACACCATCAGTAGAACAAAAAGACATCCTATAATATGGGACAATATATTCATAAATGACATATCCTATAAGGGGTTGACAACCAAAATATATAAATAACTCATGCACCTCAACAAACTAAAAGCAAATAATCCAATTAAAAAATGGGCAGAGGATATGAATAGACACTTTTCCAAAGAAGAAATTCATATGTCCAACAGACACATGCAAAGATGCTCCACATTGCCAATCATCAGAGAAATGTAAATTAAAACCACAATGAGATATCACCTCACACCAGTAAGGATGGCCAACATCCAAAACACAAACAACATCAAATCTTGGCGAGGATGTGGAGAAATGGGAACCCTCCTGCATTGCTGGTGGGTATATAAATCAGTTCAACCATTGTCGGAAGCAGTATGGAGGTTCCTCAAAAAACTCAAAATAGAAATACCATTTGACCCAGGAATCCCGCTCCTAGGAATTAACCCTAAGAATGCAGCAGCCCAGTTTGAAAAAGACATGCTCCCCTATGTTTACTGCAGCACTATTTACAATAGCCAAGAAATGGAAGCAACCTAAGTGTCCATCAGTAGATGAATGGATAAAGATGTGGTACATACACACAATGGAATATTATTCAGCCATAAGAAGAAAACAAATCCTAACATTTGCAACAACATGGATGGAGCTAGAGGGTATTATGCTCAGTGAAATAAGCCAAGCCGAAAAAGACAAGTATCAAATGATTTCACTCATATGTGGAGCATAAGAGCAAAGAAAAAAACTGAAAGAACAAAACAGCCGCAGACTCAGAACCCAAGAATGGACTAACTGTTACCAAAGGGAAAGGGTCTGGGGAGGATGGGTGGGAAGGGAGAGACAAGGGGGAAAAAGGCGTATTACGATTAGCAGACATAATGTTGGGGGCACAGGGAGGGATGTACAGTTCAGAGAAGACAAGTAATGATTCTATAGCATCTCACTACACTGACGGACAGTGACTGTAATGGGGTAGGTGGCAGGGACCTGATGAAATGGAGAGTTTAGTAACCATAATGTTGCACATGTAATTGTAGATTAATGATACCAAAATAAAATAAATAAACATATAAATACATGAAGCCCTCTATTCTGAATAGGATTTGAAAAGCAGTATGTAAACACCTGCAATAAAATACTATTAGAGAAAAAAAAGTAAAATGATGAGGAAAAGGAGAAATAAGGTTAGGGTACTGAAATTAAGCCTGAGAAATTGGCCTCCTCTTCAGCACAATTTTTTATAATCAGCTGGCCTTAAGCTTCCTAGCTGTCAAGGCAAAAAGGGAAATATCAGTCAGAAGGCTCACAATAGCCACAGAAACATACCAGTGCATCAATAAAGGCATGTGTTTTATCCTGGCTTTGAAACCTGAGAACATATTTTGCTCTGAGTCTTATTAAAGGAAAACCATATGAAATAGTGACCCATATCTTCAATACAACTGTACATTCCAATAATAAACACAACAGATGTTTCCATGTGGTGGATTATTAGCACACCAGCTAAATTAATAATGCTAAAGTGAAATTTTGAAAATAAAATGCTTATAGGGATCAAAGTGGTAAGTTTAAGGGCCAAGGTGGCTAATGCTTTGCCCTTAACCTGAGGTTTAGAAGTTCACCTCTGGCATGGGAGACATATTCTGAGATGATCTTGGTCCTAGGTTACAAGCTCTTAAAGGGAAGAGGAGTTTGGCTGCTTTACTTTTCTGTACACAAGTTATACTGAACCTC
Source organism: Phataginus tricuspis (assembly GCA_029783875.1). Taxonomy (NCBI): domain Eukaryota; kingdom Metazoa; phylum Chordata; class Mammalia; order Pholidota; family Manidae; genus Phataginus; species Phataginus tricuspis. Next base: position 43,908,957 of record JAQQAC010009165.1, read on the forward strand.
AAGTGTTTATGGCAGCTTGATCATCCAACAGTGAGATTTTTGTGGCAAATAACCTGCTTTGGAGTGAGACAGACTACTGTTTGTCTCTGCTCTGTTAATTAGTTGTGTCCCTTTGGGCAATTTGTTTACCTTAAGCTTGCAGTTTTTCTTCTCTGTGAGAGGGGATCCACAGGTTTGTCAGGACAAGCAGGTGAGTTGATACATATGAGCACAAAGCTCTGTGCTCATGGTAGAGCACGTGCTCATTTAACAGCGGCTATCAGCATGGTGAAATGACCAATTATGTTGGTAAAAATGTCACCTTTCTTCTTTAAATTGCAGAGAGATGCCTTTTTCCCTTTATGACATAGGGTCATCAAAAATTTACTACATTAAATTAATTCAACCATTGTGAAAAGCAGTATGGAGGTTCCTCAAAATAGAAATACCATTTGACCCAGGAATTCCACTCCTAGGAATTAACCCTAAGAATGCAGCAGCCCAGGTTGAAGAAGACATATGCACCCCTATGTTTATCACAGCACTATTTACAATAGCCAAGAAATGGAAGAAACTTACGTGTCCTTCAGTAGATGAATGGATAAAGATGTAGTACATATACACAATGAAATATTATTTGGCCATAAGAAGAAAACAAATCCTACCATTTGCAACAACATGGATGGAGCTAGTGGGTATTATGCTTAGTCAAATAAGCTAGGTGGAAAAATACAAGTATCAAATGATTTCACTCATCTGTGGAGTATAAGAACAAAGAAAAAAGTGAAGGAACAAAACAGCAGCAGACTCACAGAACCCAAGAATGGAGTAACAGTTACCAAAGGGAAAGGAACTGGGGAAGATGGGTGGGAATGGAGGGATAAGGAGAAAAAAAGGGGCCTTATGATTAGCAGACATAATGTCGGGGGGCAAGGGGAGGGCTGTACAACACAGAGAAGACAAGTAGTGATTCTACAGCATCTTACTACACTGATGGACAGTGACTGTAATGGAGTATGTGGTGGGGATTTGATGATGCGTGGAGTCTAGTAAACATAATGTTGCTGATTTAATTGTAAATTAATGATACCAAAATTTAAAAAAACTTACTACATTCATTTATTTGTCTAAATTTTGTTCCAACATATTGGAACCAACATTCAGTATGGCATTTGTAATGCTCTCCTTAATTTTGAATTTTTTAAATATAATCCTAAAATGTTTTTGCTAATAGCCAAGACAAACACTTGATCCTCTTAGGTTTATGAAAAATAATGCAAAACAAAATGAAACAAAGAAACAGCAGAAGCTTCCTCAGGCTTTCCCAAGACCCTAGGTTAGCATCCAATAGAAAACAACATCCATACTTAAAGAGATGCACTGGAGACCCATGAAGCTGTAGATCTAATTTTAATTAAAATTAATATTTTTCAGAAAGAGCAATTTCATTAATACACTTGCTTAGCACATGCGTACTAACTGCATATCTGGACAGTGCATATTCAAAGCAAGTGATAAGAGGTTGCAGGATAAAGGCTCAGAAAGCAAATTACTGGCTAACCTTGATCATCAATGTGTCAAATCCACAATTCCATGTACCTTACAAAAAGGCCTATAGCTCTTTAAATGCTCATAGATATAAATTCATGCTCACTCCGTTTTTCTTCTCTTGGCTCTTCCTTTTCTCAGCATAAGTATCTTATGCAGTTCCCCTCAGGTCAGGTGACACAGGGGGTAGCTAAGCCTCTGACCCCATCTCAGTCAGTTCTCAGGGGACAAGCCTCCCACTAGACACTCAAGGAGATTTGGGTCAGCATTACATGGCTTCTGTTGAGGTTTTCTGGAAATAGGAACAATTTGAATTTCAACAACTATTTGTTGAAAATCAGAGCCCTGTGCACTAGAGCATGTAGCTATGGTTTGAATGCCCCCAGGAGGGCATGTAGCATTGCAAAAGGTCACACTGTCCCAGTCTTACTTCATATTTTGTTTTGGATGGTGGATTAGAGAATATCTCATTAAGTGTCAAATATGTCATTAATATCCAATTAGATTATATTAAGTAAGTGGCTTCTGTACTTGGGAGAAAAAGAGTAGATTTCAAAGTAGCACCTCAGAGAATGAGTTAAGTTATAGAGGAAGGTTAGGCATGATTTTATATGTATGCATACACATGTACACAGAGAGAGAGAGAGAGACTCAGATCATCAAATCTATTGTGTCATCAATCAATACCTGGCACAGAGCAATCACGTCATGAGTATCGGTTTAATGGAATTAACCTAACGAAGATTCCCTCAAAGAGATTAGGACTGCTTTTCTAGAACCTGGTTCACAAAGGCATTTTAATTAAGGATTTTTTTAATCAACTGAAAAGTAAACTTTTAATTTTCACCTATCTTCAGTGCTAGTTTTTAGTTGGGCTAAATTTACAGGAAAAGGAGATTTGAAAAATGAATTGTTAACTCTCAGTGGAATAGATAAAACAAAAACTTCAAAAACCCCACAGAACAACAAAGAAACAAAAATTGGTGTTCTTTTATGCCTTTTATTTTCTCTTCCCTTTATTTTGAAGATGATGATGCAATTTTTAATTAGATTTGGGGAGTGATTGTGGTGGACTTTATTCCCATGTATTGTTTGCACAAAATCTCCCACACACAAGAAAGGAAACACTGGGTCCTCTTAGTAATTCTGGGCTATACTCTCTCTTCTCTACACCCCGAACTTAGTTGGAATAGACAGAACCATTGGAATTATTGATATCCAAGATCCTCTGGAGTCCAGAGGATGGTGATGGACCATAATGAACTGTCAGTAATAGATTTCAGGTGGAAGGCATATTGTTCCCTGTGTACCCAGCTGAATGACTGAGGGCACATTTGTCTACTGGTGTGGCCTGCCTTGGCCCTCTCTTGAGGTTGGCCTTCCCAAAAACAGGCAAGTTCTGTTCATATCAAGTCCTGGGAGTTTCTTTTGCTGTGTGACCTCTGGACACTGTTTCAAGCAGTTATTTCTCACATTATCCTCTCTCCTCCACCAATGTTTTCATTTATTGCTTCACATTTTTTAAGCTTTATAAAATTAACCCAACTAGAGAGTTTACAACTTGAAACAAAAATTTTCACTTTTTTGGTGGACTTTCTTAATGTCTTTAGATGTTTTCATTATTTTCAACAGTTGGGCTACATTTAGAGGAAAGGGAAATTTGAGAAAAATATTTGCTAGCTCTCAGTGGACTAGATACAATTGTTCTTTTTTCATTTTTATCTATCTTTGCTATTTGTTTGATGGTGAAGTCTACTTTGAACTCTGGAACACTGGAAGCCAAATTTTGGGTAAAAACAAACCTAGTATTAAATATAGATAGACACTTGTCCCTTCATGCTTATCTGACTTCAGGCTGCCTCTCCCTCTATAAAATTAATATAATGATCCCTACACTCCAGGACTGAAGTGCTGATCAAATGCTATAATCTACACAAAGCTGTTAGTATGGCCCATATAACATAGCAAGGGCTTAAATGGCAGTCATATACTCAATGCAAGAAAAGGTGATGTACAAAATGGGAGAAAACGTTTGCAAATAATATATCTGGTAAGGAGTTAATATAAAAAGTATAAAAAAGGAGACTTCTGGGAAGATGGCAATGTAAGCGGACCAGCAGAAAAATTCCTCCCAACATTATATTTATTCACGAAAATACAGCAAATACAACTATCCCTAAAAGAGAGACCAGAATACACAGGAAAGTGCACAGCGTACAGAGCTCTGGCAGTCAGACACTCCGGAGAGAGGACTCGGCACCCAGCGAGGTGGGACGGAGCCGTGACCAAGCGAGACCAGAGCGCTTCTACACCCCAGCACTCCGGCGGGAGTCCCGGCAAGGCAGGTAAGGTACGGAGCCACGACCCCGGCGGGACTGAGCGCTCCTCTCCCCCAGCGCTCCAGCAGGAGGAGAGGATTCAGAGCCGGGAGGGAGTGGAAGACTGTGCCGGGAGCGCCGACACACAGCCTGCGGGGTAGCGGACATTGGAGAGACAGAGGGCACAGGGTCCCAGCCCTGAACGTGCAAGTTGCCCGCGGCAGGCTCCGGTAAGGAAAAAGAAGGGAAAAAAAAAGGGAAGAAAAGCACGCGCTCTTTCTCAGCGGTTGTAAAGAGACAGGAGCTCAGTAGAGGGGCCGGATAGTCCCACAAGCTGAGCCCAGCACGCTGGGAGTCCTGGGGAGCTTTGGACCCCTCAGCTGGCGACTGGGAAAGGGTGGCTGCTATTAAGACCCCCACAGAGACCAACAGCTTCTCATTCGTTCCCAACCCAGCCAGAGCTTAAAGGGCCTTGCGGAGCAGTGTGGCCATGGCTCTGGAATAGTGGAGCAACAGCGCCACCTACAGCATTCACACAGAACCAACTCCCAGGGGATTTTTTCTCTTTCTTTTTCGTTATTGTTTTTTCTCCCCTTTCTTTTCCTTTTCTTCTTTCCCTCTCTTTCACCAGCCTCCCATTCACTCTCACCCCGGCCACAGATTCAAAGGGCTGTGTGGAGCAACGTGGCCACAGCTCTGGAATAGTGGAGCAATAGCGCCACCAAAAGCATTCACACAGAAACCACCCCCGGTGGGCGTTTTGGTGTGGTTTTTTTTTTCTTGTTGTTGTTGTTTTTTGTTTTTTTTTTCTTTTACGTGTTGCTGCTTTATCTTTTTCTTTCTTTTCTTTTGCTTTTTCCCTCTCTCTTTTTATTTTTTTATTAGTAGAAGTAATTTTTTATCTTCTCTTTGTTTTCTTTTTTTCTTTTCTCTCCCCTCTTCTTTTTCCTTTTTAAAGTCATAAAGAGCCCAGCGGACATACGTGACAACTACCAACAACTAATTCTATAGTCATGAGAAGACAGAAGAAGATGATACAGACAAAGCTTCAGACAAACACCACCCCAGAGAAAGAATCTGAAGGAATCAACATGCATAGTCTTCCAGAAAAAGAATTCAGAATAAAAGTCATAGCCATGCTGACAGATCTACAGAAAAATGTGCAAGAGCTGAGGGAGGAAGTGAGGGAAGTGAGGAAAGACAATGCAGAAATGAGACAAGCCATTGACGGGCTCAACAGCAGATTGAATCAGGTTCAAGACACGATCAAGGAATTGCAAGACAGGGACCAGGAATACAAAGAAGCTGAGGCAGAGAGAGATAAAAGGATCTCTAAGAATGAAAGAATATTAAGAGAATTATGTGACCAATCCAAACAGAACAATATTCGCATAAAAGGAGTACCAGAGGAAGAAGAGAGAGAAAAAGGGATAGAAAGTGTCCTTGAAGAAATAATTGCTGAAAACTTCCCCATGCTGGAGAAGGAAATAGTCTCACAGTCCACGGAAGCCCACAGATCTCCCAACACAAGGGACCCAAGGAAGACAACACCAAGACACATAATAATCAAGATGGCAAAGATCAAAGATAAGGACAGAGTATTAAAGGCAGCTAGAGAGAGAAAAAAGATCACCTACAAATGAAAACACATCAGACTGTCATCAGACTTCTCAACAGAAACCTTACAGGCAAGAAGAGAATGGCATGATATATTTAACGTAATGAAACAGAAGGGCCTCAAACCAAGAATACTGTATCCAGCATGATTATCATTTAAATATGACGGAGGGATTAAACAATTTCAAGACAAAAGAAAGTTGAGAGAGTTTGCCTCTCATAAACCACCACTGCAGGATATCTTAAACGGACTGCTCTAGAGGGAAATACCCCTAAGGCTAAAAAGATGTCACCAGAGAAAATAAAATCATAGCAAAGAAAGAAGACCATCCAAATACTAACTAAAGGCAAAGAATAAAACACCTAATATATAAAGATAGGAGGAGGAAGAATAGGAAGGGAGAGATAAAGAAACATCAGACGGCGTTCACAATAACTTAACAAGAAAGTTAAGTTAGATTTTCAGATAGTAAAGAAGCAACCCTTGAACCTTTGGTAACCACGAATCTAAAGCCAGCAATGGCAATAAGTACATATCTATCAATAATCACCCTAAATGTAAATGGACTGAATGCACCAATCAAAAGACACAGAGTAACAGAGTGGATTAAAAAGCAAGACCCAGCTATATTCTGCTTACAGGAGACTCACCTCAAACCCAAAGATATACACAGACTAAAAGGGAAGGGATGGAAAAAAATATTTCAAGCAAACAACAAAGAGAAAAAATCAGGTGTTGCAGTACTTGTATCAGATAAAATAGACTTCAAAATGAAGAAAGTAGCAAGAGATAAAGACGGACATTACATGATGATAAAGGGGTCAGTCCAACAAGAAGATATAACCATTATAAACATATATGCACCCAACACAGGAGCGCGAACATATGTGAAACAAATACTAACAGAAGTGAAGGAGGAAATAGACAGCAATGCAATTATTCTAGGAGACTTTAACATGCCACTCACTCCAAAGGAAAGATCAACCAAGCAGAGGATAAGTAAAGACACAGAGGCACTGAACAACACACTAGAACAGATGGACCTAACAGATATCTACAGAACTCTGCACCCAAAAGCAGCAAGATACACATTCTTCTCAAGTGCACATGGAACATTTTCCAGAATAGACCACATACTAGGCCACAAAAAGAACCTCAGTAAAGTCAAAAATATTGAAATCCTACCAACCAACTTCTCAGATCACAAAGGTATAAAACTAGAAATAAATTTCAGAAAGAAATCAAAAAGGCTCACAAATACATGGAGACTTAACAACATTCTCCTAATGAATCAATGGGTTAATGACCAAATCAAAACAGAAATCAAAGAATATATGGAGACTAATGACAACAACA
>JAQQAC010009165.1:43916175-43930936 GCA_029783875.1 Phataginus tricuspis
GCAAAAATCTCTTGGACATAAACATGAGTGACTTCTTCATGAACATATCCCCCCGGGCAAGGGAAACAAAAGCAAAAATGAACAAATGGGACTATGTCAAGTTGAAAAGCTTGTGTACAGCAAAGGACACCATCAGTAGAACAAAAATACATCCTACAATATGGGAAAATATATTCATAAATGATGTATCTGATAAGGGGTTGACATTCAAAATATACAAAGAACTCACGCACCTTAACAAACAAAAAGCAAATAACCCAATTAAGAAATGGGCACAGGACATGAATAGACACTTCTCTAAAGAAGAAATTCAGATGGCCAACAGGCACATGAAAAAATGCTCCACATCGCTAATCATCAGAGAAATGCAGATTAAAACCACAATGAAATATCATCTCACACCAGTGAGAATGGCCAACATCCAAAACACAAACAACAACAAATGTTGGCAAGGATGTGTAGAGAGGGGAACCCTCCTACATTGCTGGTGGAAATGCAAATTAGTTCAACCATTGTGGAAAGCACTATGGAGGTTCCTCAAAAAACTCAAAATAGAAATACCATATGACCCAGGAATCCCACTCCTAGGAATTTACCCCAAGAATGCAGCAGCCTAGTTTCAAAAAGACAGATGCACCCCTATGTTTATTGCAGCACTATTTACAATAGCCAAGAAATGGAAGCAACGTAAGTGCCCATCAGTAGATGAATGGATTAAGAAGATGTGGTACATATACACAATGGAATATTACGCAGCCATAAGAAAAAAACAAATCCTACCATTTGCAACAACATGGATGGAACTGGAGGGTATTATGCTCAGTGAAATAAGCCAGGCCGAAAAAGACAAGTACCAAATGATCTCACTCATATGTGGAGTATAAGAACAAAGAAAAAAAAAACTGAAGGAACAAAACAGCAGCAGACTCACAGAACCCAAGAAGGGACTAATAGTTACCAAAGGGAAATGGACTGGGGAAGAAGGGTGGGAAGGGAGGGATAAGAGGGTAAAAGGGGCATTACAATTGGCAGACATAGGGTGGGGGGGCTCGGGGGTGACTGTACAGCTCAGAGAAGACAAGTAGTGATTCTCATCTCACTATGCTGATGGACAGTGACTGTAATAGGGTTAGTGGGGGGGACCTGATGAAGGGGGTAGTTTAATCATCACAATATTGCTCATGTAATTGTAGGTTAATGATACTAAAATAAAATAAATTGTAAAAAAATATATATATATATTAAAAATGCATACAATTTAACAGCAAAAAACCCCACACAATCTGATTAAAAAATGGGCAGAGGATCTAAGTAGACATTTTCCCACAGAAGACATACAGATGGCCAACAGGTACATTAAATGATGCCCCAAATCACTAATCATCAGGTAGATGCAAATCAAAACCACAATGAGATATCACCTCACACATATTTACATGGACATTATATATATAAAAAAAAGAGGTAACAAATGCTCGCATGGATGTGGGAGAACAGGGAACCCCGTGCACTCGTGGTGGGAATGTAAACTGATGCAACCACTTGGAAATAGTACGGAGGTTCCTCAGTAAACTGAAGATAGAACTACCAAATGATCCAACAATCCCACTTCTGAGTATTTATCTCAAAGAAACAGAATCTTGGAGAGATAGCTGCACTACCATGTTCACTGCATCATTACTGACAACAGACAAGACATGGAAACAGCCTAAGTGTTCCTTCTGTCCATCATTAGATGAATGGATAAAGAAAATTATATATATATAAAAAACATATAATACATACATAAACACAATGGAATATTATTCATCCATAAACAGAAGGAAATTTTGCCATTTGTGACACAGATGGGAGTTTGAGAGCATTATGCCAAGTGAAACAAATCAGAGGAAGACAAATAAATGATATCATTTATGAACTAATCTAAAACAGTAACAACAAAACACCAAGTTCATATATACAGTGAACAGACTGGTGGTTGCCAGAGGCGAGGGGTGGGGAGTGGATGACTGGGTGAAGAGTGTCAGAAGGTACAAACTTCCAGTCATAAAACAAACAAGTCATGGAGATGTAATGTACAGTGTGGTGACTATAGGTAATAATACTGCAGTGAATATTTGAAAGTTGCTAAGAAAGTGAATTTAAAAGTCATCATCCCAAGAAAAAAAAATTTTTTTAACTATGTATGGGGAAAGGTGTTAACTAGACTTATTATGGTGATAATTTCATACTATATACAAGTACTGAATCCTTTTATAGTACAGCTGAAACTAATATAATGTTATATCAATTATACCTCAAAAAATTACTGACATAACTACACTGAAAGAATACATTCAAATAATTTTAGATATTGTTTTAAATATATATTCAAATAAAATATTTCTATGTACAAAACATCCACAAACAAAAGAAACAAAAATGGCTATCATTATTATTATTTAGCTATAATGGTCACTATCATTATTTAGTCATTATTATTAGCCAGAATAGCCTTCCAGTATGATTGGTTTGGAATTATAATCATAGTGAAAATAGTCCCGTTAAAATATCAGATTTGAGACTTATTCATACTTGAGCAACTACCCATTTAAATTTCCTGTACCTGTTGATGCATCTGTCACAGGAAAAGTTTAAATGCACAGAGGCATCAACATTTTGCAGTTTTCCTCAGGGAATAGGAGCAAGTTCACACTGAGAAAAGGATAAAGTCATACCTACTTTGACCTCCAAACCAGCATTCTCATTCTGTGCCTCACAGACCCTGGTGTTTTATGACTTGTTAAGAAGCCTAGCAGTAGGAAGCATTCCGTGGTCAAACATTTATGAAATTGTTCCCATTGCCTTGGGCTGCTCAAGTCAAAAGCCTAGGATTTAATTCCCTCTTTCCTTTACTCCTTGGTATCCCACCCCCCAGCAGTCTTCTCAGTCTATTTCCAAAATATTTCCTCTGACACTCCCACTTCTATCTTCTTAACTATGCTCTCCAGTTTATCCTAAACTATGATGCAACCTGCACACCCCCTCCAAGCCCCCTACTCTCTAGAGGATGTCCAGAGTGACCATTAAACAACTAAATTCCAGTAGTTCATTCCCCTGCTAAAAGCCCTTCCTGGCTTCCCATTGCATTGAGAATAAATTCAAAGGTTTTCTTTGTCCCTGACTGTTTCTTTGACCTCATCTAATATTAATGCTCCATTCACCTAATACTGACCCAAAGGGCCTTATTTCTGTCCTTGAATATGAGTTTCACCGTGGCTGAGTGCCTTTGCCTGGAGAGAATTGCTTCAGAGCTCCTTTTTGTAGTCACCCCCACATACCACCTATCCTGATATGCTGTGTATCTTCTACCTGTTTTATGTTATTTAATTTTTAGATATTATGCTACTATCAGAAATCATTTGTTTTATCAGAAATCTATTGTTCATTTATTCCCTAATTGTTCCTAGCCTTTCCTGGAATGTAAGTCTTTTGAAAGCAGGGATGTTGTTTATCACCAAATGCCAAGTACAGTGCCTGGCATCTCATAGGTACTCAGATATTTATTGTATGAATGTATGAAATAGTGATAAAATAACAGCAGACACTAGACCTCACACAGCCTTAAAAATATAGCTATGTTTTCGTTTATTAACTTTTTAAGATATACCCTTTAGCCTCAAAAGGGAGCATCATTTTGCTTTACTGTATTGACATTTTTGGATGAAACTTGAAATTTTTAAACTTGTTTTCATTCACATGGGTGCAATTTTTAAATTTCAAATAAGAAAGAATACCTTGGTCAACATGACTATAAAACTGGATTTTAGGTGTTATAAAGGTATTTTTAGACATTCGATTAAATGCTTTTCTTGGGCTCTGCAGCAGCTGGTATACATCACATACTAAATAGAATGTCTTTTCTTCATTTTATGTTTTATCTTAAAATTATATAAGCATTTGATAAGTATAATGCATTTACCTTAAACCCAAAAGCAATTCTGAAAGAATGAATGTCAGATAGACATTTATTTTTAAAAATTATTGGATTGGCTACCTGGAATATTTTATTAGACGGTGACTTTAAAATCTAGCTAAAGTTAAAAAAAAAAAATTTAGTTGACCAGAAACCAGTTTGGTAATATTTCCATGCTCTTTCTTTTTTACTAGACTATTTCCTATATGGACTTGGATTTTCAAAGCAGCAGAAACATTTTTTAAAATGAAATATTCTGGAGCTCCAATGTATAAAACAGAAATATCCTAATTCTAATAGTCATTAGTTGCGTGAACTTTCAAAAAATTACTTAACCTCTCTGAGTCTGTTTTCTCTTCTATAAAGTAGAAATAACAAGAGTAAGATTCAAGATGGTGGCATGAGAGGTGAGAGAGGGAACTCCTCCCGGAACCACATATAATACAAAAATATAGTTAATACAACTAATCCTAAAAGAGCAACAGGAAAGAAGGCTGCACCAGATTGCATACAACTGGAGGACACAGCAGATCTCATGAAACAGGGTAACATACAAAGCCTTGATCCAGTGAGATCCAAGCCCTTCCCCGACCCCAGCTCACCTGTGGGAGAAGATAAATGGTGTGGGGAGGAGGTGGAAGCCTAGGACTGCTGTACACCGAGCCCTGAAGACCTGGTTTGGGAGCACAAACCTACATTGCATGGTGCTCTGGAGATTAGTGGGGTTGGAAAGCTAAGACAGGTGGAATGCTTGGAGAGAATGAGATTCCAGCCATTTGTGGAGGACAGGGATCCACATCTGGCCTCTCTGGGACAAAGGGAGGACAAGCAGTCTGGGAGGCTTCCTAGCAGCAAGAGGGCTGCTGAAGGGGTGGGGTTTGATAGGGCTTGCTGCATGCAATAAGGGATAGGTGGACAAGGTTGTCTGGGTGCGCTCTGCCCAGCAGGATGGGAACTTTCAGGATCTTCAGGTGCTCCATACCTCTGGCTGGCTACTCAGCTCCGAGGCCCCCCACTGTTATATGTAGTCTTCTGCACCTTCCTCCTGGCCTGCAGACACCAGCTCGCAAAGTGGCAGTCTTTGCGCTGGCAACAGGCCAGCCAGAGGGAGGCCACACCTGTGGCAGGTACAGACACAATGTGCAGCAGCTTACACCTGTGTGCTTGGCCCACTGGTTTTCACAGTGGAGACAGGTACTGCAGCTGGGAAGCAGGAAACAGCTCTTTCCTCCCCAGGCACCAGTGCTGCTACCCTGCAACCCCTGACATCATTTCAGGGGTGGAGCATCTCCAGGGAGTAGAGCTTCTGGGCACTAGAGGGTGCCACATAAAAATATGAAACATCAAAGGAACTTGGTTCAAACAAAAATCTCAGAAACACCAGAAAAAGGGACAAATGAAACTGAAATAACCAGTCTTCCTGAAATACAATTCAAAATAAAAATCATAAACATGCTTATGGAGGTACAGAGAAACATTCAAGAACTTAGGGACAAATTTAGGCCAGAGATTCAATCGTTAAGAAATTCCATATCTGAAATGAAACATGCAATGGAGGGATTTAAAAGCAGATTAGATGTAATAGAAGAGAAGGTAAATGGAATAGAATTTAGAGAAGAGGAATACAAAAAAGCTGAGGCACAGAAAGGAATAAGGATCTCTTAGAATGAAAGAATATTGAGAGAACTGTGTGACCTATCCAAACGGAACAATATTTGCATTATACGGGTACCAGAAGAAGAAAAGAGAGTAAAAGGGATAGAGAGTGTCTTTGAGGAGGTAATTGCTGAAAACTTCCTCAATCTGTGGAAGGAGATAGTCTCTCATGCCATGGAGGTGCACAGATCTCCCAACACAGGAGATCCAAGGAAGACAACACCAAGACATAGAATGATTAAAATGGCAAAGATCAAGGATAAGGACAGACTTTTAAAAGCAGTTAGAGAGAGAAAAAATGTCACATACACAGGAAAATCCATCAGGCTATCATTAGACTTCTCAACAGAAACCTTATAGGCCTGAGGGCATGATATATTTAATGCAATGAAGCAGAAGGGCCTCGAACCAAGAATACACTATGTGGCAAGATCATTTAAATTTGAAGGAGGCATTAAACAATTTTCATATAAGTAAAAGCTGATAGAATTTACCTCACAGAAATCACATCTACAGTGTATTTTGGAGGGACTGCTATAGAAGTATTCCTAAGGCTAAACAGCTGTCACCAGGGATATAAAACCACAACTAAGAAAATAGAACAATTAATTACTAAGCAGATGTAAAGTCAAATCAACTACACCCAAAGTCAATCAAGGGATAGAAAAAGAGTACAGAATATGATACTTAATATATAAAGAATGGAGGAGGAGGAAAAAGGAGGAAAAAAGTCCTTTAGGTTGTGTTTATAATAGCAAACTAAGTGAGTTAAAATAGACTGTCAGACAGTAAGGGAATTATCCTTGAACTTTTGGTAACCAAGAATCTAAATCCTGCAATGGCAATAAGTACATACCTATCAATAATGACCCTAAATGTAAATGGTCTGAATGCACCAATCAAAAGACATAGAGTTACTGAGTGAATAAAAAAACAAGACCCATCTATATGCTGCCTACAAGAGACTCACTTCAAACACAAAGGTATGCACAGACTGAAAGTAAAGGGATGAAAAAAGATATTTCATGCAACTAGTAGGGAGAAAAAAGCTGGAGTTGCAGTACTTGTATCAGGCAAAATAGACTTCAAAACAATGAAAGTCACAAAAGACAAAGAAGGACATTACATTATGATAAAGGGGTCAGTCCAACAAGTGGCTATAACTATTATAAATATCTATTCACCCAACACAGGATCACTTACATATGTGAAATAAGTACTAACAGAATTAAAGGGGAAATAGAATGCAATGCATTCATTTTAGGAGACTTCAGCACACTACTCACTGCAAAGGACAGATCAACCAGGCAGAAAATATGTAAGGAGACAGAGGAACTGAACAATGTATTAGAACAGATGGATCTAACGGACATCAACAGAACACTTCATCCAAAAACAACATTATACACATTCTTCTCAAGTGCACATGGAACATTTTCAAGAATAGATCACATACTAGGCCACAAAAGGATCCTCAGTAAATTCAAAAAGATTGAAATTGTACCAACCGGTTTCTCAGACCACAAAGGTACGAAATGAAATAAACTACACAAAGAAAATGAAAACGCCCACAAACACATGGAGGCTTAATAACATGCTCCTAAATAAATAATGGATCAATGACCAAATAAAAACAGAGATCAAGCAATATATGGAGACAAATTAAAACAGTAATTCAACACTGCAAAATCTGTGGAATGCAGCTAAGGCTGTGCTAAGAGGTAAGTATATTGCAATACAGGCCTACCTCAGGAAAGAAGAACAATCTCATATGAACAGTCTAACCTCCAAACTAACAAACTAGAAAGAGAAAAATTAGTGAGGCCCAAAGTCAGTAGAAGTAGGGACATAATAAAGATTAGAGCAGAAATAAATGAAATAGAGAAGATTAAAACAACAGAAAGAGTCAATGAAATCAGGAGCTGGTTCTTTGAGAAAATAAACAAAATGGATAAAACACAAGCCAGGCATACACCGAGTATAAGGCTACGATTAAACTTAGGGTCCGGGTTTAATGTTAGGGTGAGGTCGAGATTGAGCTTTAGTGTTATGGTGAGCTGTGAGTGATGTTGAGGGTGAGGGGTTAGGGTGAAGGGCCATGATTAGGGTTAGGGTTAGGGTTTTGGCAAGGTGTATGGGAGGATAAGGTTATGGATAGAGTTAATGTCAAGGTTAAATGTAACAGTGATGGCAACATTGAGATTCAGGGTTACATTAAGGTGTGGGTGACGTTGATGGTGACTGTGAGGGATTAAGTTCAGTTCTCAGGGCTAGTGTTAGGATTAGGTTTTTGGAAAGGTGTACAGGGAGGATATGATAATGGTTAGAGTTAGGGTCTGGTGTTAATGTGAGGGTGAGGGCGAGATTGAGTTTGAGGGTTATGGTGAGGTGTGGGTGACGTCAGTGGTGCCATTGAGTGGTTAGGTTCAGGGATCACGGCTCGCATTAGGGTTAGGTTCTCGGCAAGTGGTACGGGGAGGATAGGGTTACAGTTAGAGTCAGAGTCTGGGTTTAATGTGAGGGTGAGTGCAAAATTTAGGTTTAGGGTTATGGTGAGGTATGGTCAATGTCAATGGTGATGAAGAGGGGTTAGGTTCTGGCACCAAGACTAGGGTTAGGATTAGGTTTTTGGCAAGGTGTATGGTCAGTATAGGGTTTGTGTCAGGGTCCGGATTTAATGTGAGGGCGACGGCGAGATTGAGGTTATGGTTTATGGTGAGGTGTGAGTGACATTGATGGTTAAGGTGAGGGGTTAAGTTCAGGGGCCATGGCTAGGGTTAGGGTTAGGTATTTGGCAAGATGTACGGGGAGGATAGGGTTATGATTAGAATAAGGGTCCAGGTTAAATGTGAGGGCGAAGGCGACATTGAGATTTAGGATTATGGTGAATTGTGGGTGACAATGGTGTCAGTTATGGGTTATGTTCAGAGTCCAGGGTAGGGTTGGGGTTAGGATTTTGACAAGTTGTACCGGGAATATAGTGTTATTTATAGAGTCAGGGTCCAGGTTAAATATGAGGGCGAGTGCCATATTGAAGTTTAGATTTATGGTTAGGTGTGGGTGATGTCTATGGTGACAGGGGTTAATATCATGGGCAGGTTTAGGGTTAGGATTAGGTTTTTGGCAAGTTGTACGGGTAGGATACTGTTATGCTTAGATTCAACGACCAGGTTTAATGTGAGGTTAGTGTGAGACTGAAGTGTAGGGTTAAGGTGAGGTGTGATTGACATCGATGGTGATGAGTAGGGGTTAGGTTTAAGGGGAAGGGATGGGGATAGGGTTAGGTTTTTAGCAAGGTGTATGGGGAAGATAGTGTTATGGTTGGAGTCAGGATCTGAATTTAATGTGAGGGCGAAATCGAAATTGAAGTTTAGGGTGGTGGTGAGGTGTGGGTGATGTCGATGGTGATGGTATGTGGTTGTGTTCACAGGCCAGGGCTAGGGTTAAGGTTAGGTTTTTGTGAAGGTGTACAGGGATAATAGGATTGTGGTTAGAGTAAGTGTCCGGGTTAAATGTGAGGGCTGGGGCAAGATTAAGGTTTAGGTTTACAGTGAGGTGTGGATGATGTCTACAATGAAAGTGACGGGTTGGGTTGAGGGGCTAGGGCAGGTTTAGGGTTAGGTTTCTGGCAATGTGTATGAGGAGGATACATCTACTGGTAGAGTCAGGGTCCAGGCTTAATGTAAGGGTGAGAGCAAGATTGAGGATTTGGGTTATAGTGAGGTGTGGGTGATGTCGATAATCACGGGGAAGGGTCAGGTTTAGGGGACAGGGCTAGGAATACTGTTAGGTTTCTGGTAAGGTGTATGGAGAGGATAGTTTATGGTTAGAGTCAGGGTGCCTGTTTAATGTGAGGACAAGGGTGAAACTGAGGTTTACGTTTATGGTGAGGTGTGGGTGACATCTATGGTGATGGTGAGGTGGTAATTTAAGGTGTCAGGCCTAGTGTAGGGTTAGGTTTTTTAACAAGGTGTATGGGGAGGATAGGGTTACATTTAGAGTCAGGGTCCAGGTTTAATCTAAGGGAGAGTTCGAGATTGAGGTTTAGAGTTACAGAGAGGTGTGGATGATGTTGATGGTAATGGTGAGGATTTAGGTTCCCGGCCAGGGCTAGGCTTAGGGTTAGGTTTTGGCAAGATTTACGGGAAGCATAGGATTATGTTTAGAGTCAGGATACAGGTTTAATGTGAGGGCTAGGGCAAGATTGAGGTTAAAGGTTACAGTGAGGTGTGGGTGATGTTGATGGTGACGATGACTAGTTAGGTTCATGGGCCAAGGCTGTGGTTAGGGTTAGGATTTTGGCAAGGTATATGGGGAAGTTTGGGTTATGGTAAAGTAAGTGTCCATGTTAAATGTGAGGGCGACAGCAATATTGATGTTTAGGGTTATGGTGAGGTGTGGGTGATGTCAACGGTGACAGACCAGGGGCCACAGCTAGTGTTATTGTTAGGTTTTTGGCAAGTTGTACAGGGATAAAAGGGTTATGTTAGAGTCAGGTTCCAGGTGTAATGTGTGGGCAAGGTCGAGATTGTGGTTTAGCCTTATGGTGAGGTGTGGTTGATGTCGATGGTGACAGTCAAGGTTTAGATTAAGGTGTCAGGGACAGGGTTAAGCTTACATTTTTGGCAAGATATATGGGAAGATAGGGTATGGTTAGAGTCACAGTCTCTGTTAAATATAAGGGCAAGGGCGAGATTGAAGTTTGGGGTTCCAGTGAGGTGTGGGTGACATTCATGGTGATGGTGAGGGATTGGGATGATAGGCCAGGGCTAGAGTCACGGTTAGGTTTTCGGCAAGGTGTACGGGGAGGATAGGGTTACGGATTGAGTACGAGTCCAGGTTTAATGTGAGGACGTGGGTGAGATTGAGGTTTATTGTTACAGTGAGGTGTGGCTGATGTCAATGGTGACGGTGAGAGGTTAGGTTCAGGGACCAGGGCTAGGAGGGTTGATGTCAATGGTGACGGTGAGAGGTTAGGTTCAGGGACCAGGGCTAGGAGGGTTAGGGTTAGGCCTTTGGCAAGGTGTACAGGGAGGATAAGGTTATGGTTAGATTCAGAGTCCAGGGTTATTGTGAGTGCGAGGCAAGACTGAAGTTTAGGGTAACTGTGAAGTGTGGGTGACATCAACGGTGACTGTTAGGGGTTTGATTCAGTGGCCAGGGCTGGGTTAGTGTCAGGTTTTTGGCATGTTGTACGGGGAGGATATGGTTATGGTTATAGTCAGGTTCCAGGTTAAATGTGAGGGTGAGGGTGATATTGAGGTTTAGGTTTATGGTGAGGTGTGGGTGACGACAATGGTGACTCAATCTTGACCGCGTCCTCACATGAGAGCTGGGCCAGAATTCTAAACATAACTCTAACATCCCCGTATACCTTACTGAACACCTAACCTTAACCCAGCCAGGGCCCCTGGACCTGAACCCTCACCATGACCATCAACGTCACCTTTGCCTCACCATAATCCTGAAGCTTAATCTCGCCCTCGCCCACATATCAGAGGTGGGCCCAAACTCTGAACGTAACCCTATCCTGTCGGTACACCTTACCAAACACCTAACCATGGACCTGAACCCTCACTTTCACTATCGATGTCAACCATTACTCAATGTAACCCTGAACCTCAATGTCAACCTCACCCTCATATCAGAGCTGGAACCAAACTTTAACTATATGCCTATACTCTCCATACACCTTACCGAACATCTAACCCAAACCCTAGCCCTGGCAATTGGACCTGACGCCTCACCATGACCATCAATGTCACCCAAGCCTCTCCATAAACCTGAATTTCAATCTCGCCCTCTCCCTTTCATCAGTGTCAGACCCAAAATCTAACCGTAACCCTATCCTCCCCATACACCTTAACGAACACCTGACCCTAACCCTAGCCCTGGCCCCAGGACCTGACCCCTCACCATCACCATTGATGTCACCCATGCCTCACCATAACCCTGAACGTCAATCTAGCCCTCACCCTCACATTTGACCTGTACATGAACCTTTACTGTACCCTATCCTCCAAGTAAACCTTACCGAACACCTAACTGTAACCCTAACACTGACCCGTGGAACTAAACACTCATCATCACCATTGCCATCACCCACATTTCACCATAAATCTGAATCACAAACTCGCTCTCACTGTTACATCAGAGCCAGATCCGAACTCTAATAGTAACCTTATCCTAGCCCTCACATCAGAGCCAGACGTGATCTCTAACTGTAACCGTATCCTCCCTGTACACCTTACAGAACCCCTCACCATAACCCTAGCCCTGGTACCTGTACCTGACCCATCACCATCACCATTGATGTCACCCACACCTCACCAGAACCCTGAAACTCAATCACTCAAGCAACCTCACATCAGAGATGGACCCGAACAATAAAAGTAAACCTATCTTCCCCATACACCTTAGAGAACACATAACCCAAACCCAACACCTGGACCATGACCCTGACACCTCACTGTCATCTTCGACATCACCCATGCCTCACCATAATCCTAAACCTCAATCTCGCCCTCACCATACTTTCAGAGCCAGATCCAAATTCTAACCATAACATTATACTGCCGGTACACCTTACCAAACACCTAACCCTAACCCTAGCCCTGGCCCCTGGATCTGATCCCTCACCATCATCTTGGATGTTACCCATGCCTCACCGTCACCCTGAACTTCAATCTTGACCTCGCCCTCACATCAGAACTGGACCCTAACTCTCACGGTAACCCTATACTCCCCATACACATTACTGAAAACCTAACCCTAACCCCAGCCCTGGCACCTAGACATAACCCATCACCATCACCTTCAACATCACCCACGCCTCACCGAAACTCTGAACCTCAATATCGCCCTAACCCTGACATTTGAGCCAGACATGAACTCTTAACATAACTCTATCCTTCTTGTACACCTTATGGAACACCTAACCCTAACTCTAATACTAGCTCCATGAACTGACAGCTCACCATCATCATCGCATTCACCAACACCTCACTGTAACCCTGAACCTCAATCTCACTCTCGCCCTCCCATCAGAGACTAACACAATACCGAACTGTAACCCTATCGTCTTTGTACACCTTACTGAGCACCTAAACCTAACCCTACCCTTGGCCACTGGACCTGACCCCTCACTGTCACTTTCAACATCACCCACGCCTCTCCTTAACTCTGAACTTCCATTGTGCCCTCACCCTCACATAAGAACCAGACCCGAACTCTAAGCGTAAACCTTTCCTCCCCATACACCTTACCGAACATCTAACCATAACCCTAGACCTTGCCCATGTCCCTGATGCCTCACCAAAACCATGGACGTTACACATGCTCTACCATAAAAAAACTCAATCTCGCCATCCCCCTCACATCTAAGCCAGACCCTAACTCTGACCATAACCCTATCCTCCCCATACACTTACCAAACACCTAACCCTAACCCTAGTCCTGACCCTGAACCTGAACCTCATGACCAACATCGATGACACCCATGACACACCGTAACTCTGAACCTCAATCTCGCACTCACCCTCACATCAGAACGGGATGTGAAATCTCACCGTAACCCTATCCTACCCGTACACCTTACAGAACACCTAAGAGTAACCCTAGCCCTGGTCACTGGACCTGACACCTCACTGTCACCGTTGACGTTACCCACGCCTCACTGTAATCAAGAATCTCAATCTTGCCCTCACCATCACATCAGAGCCAGACCAGATATATGACCATAATCCTATCCTCCCCATACACCTTACCGAGCACCTAATTCTGAACCTGGCCCCTGGGCCTGACCCCTCACAATCACCATCAACGTCACCTATGCCTCACCACAAACCTGAACCTCAATCACGTCCTCACCTTCACATCAGAGTGAACCCAACTCCAACCATAAACCTGTGTTCCCATACACCTTATCGAACGCCTAACCCTAACCATACTCTGGCCCCTGGAACTGACAATTCAGTCACCATCGCCATCACCCACACCTCACCATAAGGCTGCACATAAATCTTATACTTATCCTCACATCAGAGCTAGACCCGAACCCTAACCATAAACCTATTGTCCCAGTACACCTTACAGAACAACTAACACTAAACAATCCCCTACCACTGGACCTGACACCACACCATCAATTTCGACTTCACCAACTCCTCACTGTAACCAAGAACTTTAATATCCCAGTCACTCTCACTTTAGACCCGGACCCGAAATATACACATAATCCTATTATCCCCATACACCCTACCGAACACCTAACCCTAAACCTAGCCCTGGCCCCTGGACCTGACCCCTCACCATCACCATTGACATCACCCATGCCTCACCATAAACCTGAACACCAATCTTGCCATCGCCCTTACATCAAAGCCAGACCTGAATCCTTACAGTAACACTATCTTCCCCATACACTATACCTATCACCTAAATCTAACCCTAGCCCTGACCCCTATAACGGACCCTTCGCCATCAGCTTCGACATCACCCACGCCTCACCATAACACAGAATCTCAGTCTAAACCTAACCCTAACCCTAGCCCAGGACACAGAGCCTGAATCCTAACGATTATTCACGCCTCATGGTAACCCAGAATCACAATATCGCCATCGGCCTCACAACAGACCTGGACCCTAACTCTAACCGTAACCCAACTCCTACTGTACAGGTTACCCAACACCTTACCCTAATCCTAGCCTCACCACCATGACGTGAACCCTCAGCCTAACTCCCTCCTAAGTGTATCACTGATACACAATATTCCCCTCGCCCTCACATCAGACCACAATCCTAACTCTAACCGTAACACTATTTTCCTCCTACACTTAACCGAAAACCTAACCCTAACCCTAGCCCTGGACACAGAGCCTGAATCCTAACGATTATTCACGCCTCACAGTAACCCAGAATCACAATATCGCCATCGTCCTCAAAACAGAGCTGGACCCCAACTCTAACAGTAAACCAACCCACACCGTACAGGTTACCCAACATCTAACCCTATCCCTACCCCGGCACCATGACGTGGACCCTCAGCCTAACTCCCGCCTCAGTGTATCACTGATACACAATATCGCCCTCGCCCTCACAAATGACCACAACCCTAACTCTAACCGTAACCCTATTTTCCACTTACACTT
>JAQQAC010009165.1:43930946-44046762 GCA_029783875.1 Phataginus tricuspis
TCCTAGCCTCACCACCATGACGTGAACCCTCAGCCTAACTCCCTCCTCAGTGTATCACTGATACACAATATTCCCCTCGCCCTCACATCAGACCACAACCCTAACTCTAACTGTAACCCTATTTTCCACATAATGTTTACCGATAACCTAACCCTAACACTAGACCTGGACACAGAGCCTGAATCCTAACGATTATTCACGCCTCACAGTAACCCAGAATCACAATATCGCCATCGTCCTCACAACAGACCTGGACCGTAACTGTAACCGTAACCCATCCGCACCGTACAGGTTACCCAACACCTAACTCTAACCCCAGCCCCAGCACCATGACGTGAACCCTCAGCCTATCTCCCGCCTCAGTGTATCACTGATACACAATATCGCCCTCGCCCTCACATCAGACAACAACCCTAACTCTAACCGTAACCCTATTTTCCTCTTACACTTTACCGAAAACCTAACCCTAACCCTAGCCCTGGAAACAGAGCCTGAATCCTGACGATTTCTCACGCCTCACGGTAACCCGGAATCACAATATCGCCATCGTCCTCACAACAGAGATGGACCCTAACTCTAACTGTAACCCATCCCGCACCGTACAGGTTACACAACACCTAACTCTACCCCTAGCCCTAGTACCCAGACTTCACCCCTCAGCATAACTCCTGCCTCAGTGTATCACTGATACAAAACATCGCCCTCGCCCTCATCAGACCACAACCCTAATTCTAACCGTAACACTATTTTCCACTTAAACTTTACGGGAAACCTAACCCTAACCCTATCCCTGGACCCAGAGCCTGAATCCGAACGATTATTCACGCCTCACGGTAACCCAAAATCACAATATCGCCATCGTCCTCACAACAGAGCTGGACCCTAACTCTAACCGTAACACAACCCGCAGCGTACAGGTTACCCAACACCTAACCCTAACCCTAGCCAAAGCACCTTGACGTGAACCCTCAGCCTAACTCTCGCCTCAGTGTATCACTGATATACGATATCGCCCTCGTCCTCACATCAGACCACAACCCTAATTCTAACCGTAACCCTATTTTCCTCTTAAACTTTACTGAAAACCTAACCCTAATCCTCGCCCTGGACAAAGAGCCTGAACCCTCACGATCATTCACGCCTCACGGTAACCCGGAATCACAATATCGCCATCGTCCTCACAGCAGAGCTGGACCCTAACTCTAACCATAACATAACCCACACCGTACAGCTTACCCAACACCTAACCCTAACCCAGCCCTGGTGCCTTGACCTGAAACCTCACTTTCATTCACGCCTCACCATGACCCGCAAACACAATATCGCCCTCATCTTCACATCTGAGCTGAACCCTAACTCTAGTCGTATCCCAACCCGCCCCGTACGGCATACCCAACACCTAACATTAACTCTAGACCTGGTCCCTCCACCTGATCCCTCAGCATCACAATTGACATCACCTACTCCTCACCGTAATCCTGACACTCAATATCACCTTAGACCTAACATCATAGCTGTACCCTATCCTATCATAACCCTCTACTCCATATACACGTTACCGAGCACCTAATCCTAATCCTATCCATGAACCCAGGACCTGACCGACACTGTTATTCATGTCTAACCATAACTCTCAAAGACGCTATCGCCTTGGATGTCACATTAGGGATGCACAGCAGCTCAAACCATAAACGAATCCGCCCCGTAAAACTTAACAAACACCTAACCTTAATCCTAGACCTGGCCATTGAACATTAACCCTAACATGCACACAAGCCTAACCGCAACAGTGAACTTCAGTATCACCGTCACCCTCACATCACAGCTGGACCCGAACTCTAAACATAACCCTATTTTCAACGATCACCTTACCGAACACCTAAACCAAACCCTGGACCTTCATTTAGAACCTGAACCCTCATGTTCATTCATGCCTCACAGTAATCGGGAAACACAATTATCTCCCTGGTCCTCATATCAGAGTTGGACACTAAGTCGATAAGCATCCCAACCAGCCCCGTACAACTTTCACAACACCTAATGCTAACAATAGCCCTGCACCTTGACTTGAAACTTCACCATAACTCCCACCTCACTCTATCACTGATACACAATATTGCCCTTGCGCTCACATCAGACCACGCCCCTAACTCTAACCATCACCCTATTTTACACTTACACTGTACAGAAAACCTAACCATAACCCGAGACCTGGACATAGAGCCTGAACCCTCACGTTCATTCATGCCTCCCGTTAACCTGGACACTATATAGCCCTCGTCCTCACAACAGAGCTGGACCCTAACTCTAACCATAACACAATGCGCTCCGTACAGGTTACCCAACACCTAACCCTAACCCTAGCCCCAGCACCTTGACGTGAACCCTCAGCCTAACTCCTGCCTCAGTGTATCACTGACACACTATATCGCCCTTGCCCTCACATCAGACCACAACCCTAACTCTAACCGTAACCCTATTTTCCACTTAAACTTTACCGAAAACGCAACCCTAACCCTAACGGTGCACACAGAACCTGAACCCTACGTTCATGCACGCCTCACGGTAACCTGGAAACACAATATCGCCCTCGTCCTCATATCAGAGTTCGACCCTAACACTAACCGCAACCCAACCCACACCATACACCTTACCCAACATCTAGCCCTAACACTATCCCTCTGACCTTGACCTGACACCTCACGGTCATTCACGCAACATCGTCACCCGCAAACACAATATGGCCCTCGTCCTCAACAGAGCTGGACCGTAATGCTAAACGTAACCCAACCCGCACCATATAGCTTACACAACACCTAACCCTAACTCTAGCCCAAGCACCTTGACCTGAACCCTCAGCCTAACTCCCGCCTCAGTGTATCACGGATATACAATATCGCCCTCGTCCTCACATCAGACCACAACCCTAACTCTAACCATAACCCTATTTTCCTCTTAAACTTTACCGAAAACCTAACCCTAACCCTCGCCCTGGAGAAAGAGCCTGAACCCTCACGATCATTCACGCCTCACGGTAACCCGGAATCACAATATCGCCATCGTCCTCACAGCAGAGCTGGACCTAACTCTAACCGTAACCATATTTTCACGTAAAGTTTACCGAAAACCTAACCCTAACCCTAGCCCTGGACACAGAGCCTGAATCCGAACGATTATTCATGCCTCACAGTAAACCAGAATCACAATATCACCATCGTCCTCACAACAGAGCTAGACCCTAACTCTAACCGTAACACAACCGGCACCGTACAGGTTACCCAACACCTAACCCTAACCCTAGCCTTGGCACCTTGACGTAAACCCTCAGCCTAACTCCAGCCTCAGTGTATCACTGATACAAAAAATCGTCCTTGCCCTCACATCAGACCACTCCCTTAACTCTAACCGTCGCCCTATTTTCCACTTACACTTTATCAAAAACCTAACCCTAACCCTAGCCCTGGACAGAGAGCCTTAACCCTCACGTTCATTCATGCCTCCCATTAACCCTGAAACACAACATCGCATTCTTCCTCACAACAGAGCTGGACCCTAACTCTAACCGTAACCCAACCCTCATTGTACAGCTTACCCAACACTTAACCCTAACCCCGCCCTGGAACCTTGACCTGAAACCTCACTTTCATTCACCCCTCAACATGACCCGAAACACATTATCGCCCTCGTCTTCACATCTGAGCTGAGCGCTAACTCTAATCGTATCCCAACCCGCCCGGTACAACTTACCCAACACCTAAATCTAACTCTACACCTCTTCCCTTCACCTGATCCCACATTATCACAATTGGCGTCACCTACTCCTCACCGTAATCCTGACACTCATTATCACCTTTGACCTCATATCAGAGCTGTACCCTATCCTATCATAACCCTCTACTCCATATACACGTTACCGAACACCTAACCCTAATCCTATCAATGAACCCAGGACCTGACTGTCACTGTCTTTCATGTCTAACCATAACTCTCAAAGACGCTATCGCATTGGATGTCACATTAGGGATCCACAGCAACTAAACCGTAAACGAATCCGCCCCGTAAAACTTAACAAACACCTAACCTTAATCCTAGCCCTGGCCATTGAACGTGACCCCTTACATGCACATATGCCTAACCGCAACAGTGAACTTCAGTATCACCGTCAACCTTACATTACAGCCAGATGCAAGCTCTAAACGTAACCCTATTTTCAACGTTCCCCTTATCCAACACCTAACCCAAACAATGGACCTTGACCTAGAACCTGAACCCTCATGTTCATTCACGCCTCATGGTAATCCGGAAACACAATATCTCCCTCGTCCTCATATCAGAGATGGACCCTAACTCAATAAGAATCCCAACCAGCCCCATACAGCTTTCACAACACCTAACGCTAACAATAGCCCTGCACCTTGACGTGAACCCTCACCATAACTCCCGCCTCACTCTATCACTGATACACAATATCGCCCTTGTGCTCACATCAGACCACGCCCCTAACTCTAACCATAGCCCAATTTTCCACTTACAGTGTACCGAAAAAATAACCCTAACCCTAGCCCTACATAGATAGCCTGAATCCTCACGTTCATTCATGCCTCCCGTTAACCTGGAAACACAATATCACCCTCGTCCTCACAACAGAGCTGGACCCTAACTCTAACCGTAACCCAACACGCACCGTACAGGTTACCCAACACCTAACCCTAACCCTAGCCCAGCACCATGACGTGAACCCTCAGCCTAACTCCCGCCTCAGTGTATCACTGATACACAATATCGCCCTTGCCCTCACATCAGACCACAACCCTAACTCTAACCGTAACCATGATTTCCACGTAAAGTTTACCGAAAACCTAACCCTAACCCTGGGCACAGAGCCTGAATCCGAACGATTATTCACGCCTCACAGTAATCCAGTATCACAATATCCCATCGTCCACACTTCAGAGCTGTAGCCAAACTCTAACCGTAACCCAACCCGCACCGTACAGGTTACCCAAAACCTAACGCTAACCCTAGCCCTGGCACCTGGACGTGAACCCTCAGCCTAACTACCGCCTCAGTGTTTCGCTGATACACAATATCGCCCTCGCCCTCACATCAGACCACAACCCTAACTCTAACCATAACGCTATTTTCCTCTTACCCTTTACCGAAAACCTAACACTAAACCTAGCCGTGGACACTGAGCCTGAATCGGAACTGTTATTCACGCCTCACAGTAACCCGGAATCACCATATCGCCATCATCCTCACAACAGAGCTGGACCCTAACTCTAACCGTAACTCTACCTGCACCGTACAGGTTAACCAACACCTAACGCTAACCATAGCCCCAGCACAGTGATGTGAATCCTCAGCCTAACTCCCTCCTCAGTGTATCACTGATACACAGTATTGCCCTCGCCCTCACATCAGACCACAACCCTAACTCTAAACGTAACCGTATTGTCCTCTTAACCTTTACCGAAAACCTAACCCTAACCCTAGCCCTGGACACAGAGCCTGAATCCTAAGGATTATTCACGCCTCACAGTAACCCGGAATCACAATATCGCCATCGTCCTCACAACAGAGCTGGACCCTAACTCTAACCGTAACCCAACCCGCACCATACAGGTTACCCAACACCTAACAGTAACCCTAGCCCCAGCACTATGACGTGAACCCTCAGCCTAACTCCTGCATCAGTGTATCACTGATACAAAAAATCATCCTTGCCCTCACATCAGACCACCCCCTTAAATCTAACCGTCGCCCTATATTCCAGTTACACTTTACCGAAAACCTAACCCTACCCTATCCCTGGACAGAGAGCCTGAACCCTCACGTTCATTCATGCTTCCCATTAACCCGGAAACACAATATCGCCCTCGTACTCACAACAAAGCTGGACCCTAACTCTAACCGTAACCCAACCCGCACCATACAGCTTTTCCAACACCAAACCCTAACCCTGGCCCTGGTACCTTGACCTAAAACCTTACTTTCATTCAAGTCTCACCGTGACCTGGAAACTCGATATCGCCCACCTCCTCACAACAGAGCTGGTCCGTAATGCTAACCGTACAAAACCCGCACCATACAGCTTACACAACACCTAACCCTATCCCTAGCCCTGGCACGTTGACATGAACCCTCAGCACAAGTTCTGCCTCACTGTATCACTGAAAAACAATATTGCCCTTGCCCTCACATCAGACCACGACCCTAACTCTAACCGTAACCTATTTTCCACTTACACTTTTTCGAAGACCTAACCCTAACCCTAGCCCTGGAAACAGAGCCTAAACCCTCATGTTCATTCACGCCTCATGGTAACCCAGAAACACAATATCGCCCTCATCCTCAAAACAGAGCTGGACCTTAACTCTAACCGTAACCCAACCCGCACCGTTCAGCTTAGGCAACACCTAACCCTAACCGTAGCCCTGGCACCTTGACGTCCACCCTCACCATAACTCCCGCCTCAGTGTATCACTGATACACAATATCGCCCTCGCCCTCACATCAACCACAACCCTAACTCTAACCATAACCCTATTTTCCACTTACACCTTATCGAACACCTAACCCTAACCCTAACCTTGGACACAGAGCCGGAACCCTCATGTTCATTCACGCCTCACCATGACCCAGAAACACAATATCGCCCTTGTCCTCACATCAGAGCTGGACCCTAACTGGATTCGTATCCCAACCCACCCTTTACAACTTACACAACACCTAACCCTAACCCTGGCACCTTGATGTGAACCATCACCATAACTCCCGACTCAGTGTATCACTGATACACAATATCGCCCTCGCATCAGACCAGGACCCTAACTCTAACCGTAACCCTTTTTCCCGCTTACACTTTACCGAACACCTAACCCTAACCCTAGCCTTGAACACAGAGCCTGAGCCCTCAAGTTCATTCACGCCTCACCGTAACCCGGAAACACAATATCGCCCTTTTCCTCACATCAGAGCTGGACCCTAACTCTGATCGTTTCCCAACCCGCCCCATACAGCTTACCAAACACCTCACCCTAACCTTTGCCTGGTGCCTTGACCAGAATCATGGTAACTCCTGCCTCAGTGTATTAGTTAAATACAATATCAATCTCTCCTTCAAAACAGAGCTGGATTCTAACGCTAATCGAAACCAAACACATTCTGTCCACTTTAACCAACACCTAACCCTAACCCTAGACCTGTTCCCTCGACCTGGTCCCTCGTCAAAACTGACGTCACCTATCCCTCACCGTAATCCTGAAACTCAATATTGCCCTCGACCTGACCTCAGAGCTGTACACTATCCTATCATAACCCTCTCCTCCACATTCACATTACCGAACACCTAACCCTAATCCTATCCATGACCACAGGACCTGACCCTAACTGTCATTCATGTGTAACCATCACTCTCAAACACAATATCGCCTTGGACATTATATTAGAGATGCACACAAACTCTAAATGTAAACGAATCCTCCCTGTAAAACTTAACAAACACCTAACCTTAATCCTAGCACTGGCCATTGAACACGACCCCTTATATGCCCACACGCCTAACCGGAACACTGAACCTCAATATCACAGTCGCCCTCACATCAGAGCTGGACCCTAACTCTAATAGTAACCCAACCTGCACCGTACAGCCTACACAACACCTAACCCTAACCCTAGTCCTGCCGCCTTGACCTAAAACCTCACGTTCATTCACGCCTCACCGTGACCTGGGAACACAATATCGCCCTTGTACTCATATCAGAGCTGAACCCTAACTCTAATTGTATCCCAACCCGCCCGCACAGCTTACCCAAAACCTAACCTTAACCCTAGACCTGTTCCCTCAACCTGATCCCTCAGCGTCACAATAGACGTCCCGTATGCCTCACCGTAATCCTGAAACTCAATATCATGCTCGACCTCCCATCAGACATGTACCCTATCCTATCATATACCTCTCCTCCACATACACATTACCGAACACCTAACCCTAATCCTATCCATGACCCCAGGACCAGACCGTCACTGTCATTCACCTCTAAACATAATTCTCAAACAAAATATCACCTTCAACCTCACATTAGACGTGCACACAAACTCTAACCGTAAACGAATCCTCAACGTAAAAGTTAACAAACACCTAACCTTAATCGTAGCCCTGGTCTTTGAACGTGACCCCTTAATGCACAAAGGACTAACCGTCACAGTGAACCTGAATGTCATCATAGCCCTCACATCATAGCGGGACCGTAACTTTAAACATAGCCCTACATTCCATGTCCAACTTACCCAACACCTGACCCTAACCCTAGCCCAGGACACAGAACCTGAACCCTCATGTTCATTCACGCCTCACCGGAAACACAATATCTCCCTACTCCTCATATCAGAGCTGGACCCTAACTATAATGGTAACCCAACCCACCCAGTACAGCTTACCCAACACCTAACCCTAACCCTAGCACTGGCTGCTTGACTTTATCCCTCCCCATCACCACTGACACCGCCCATGACTCATCAGAAACCTGAACATCAATATCGCCCTTGCCCACATACCATAGCCAGTGTCTATCTCTAAGCGAAATCCTAATCTCTCCATACACCATACCGAATAACTAAGCATAACCCTAGCTCTGGCCTCTGGACCTGACATGACCCAAAGTCTAACCGAATCCCTATTCTCCCGTACACCATACCGAACACTGAACCTTGACCATAGCCCATGCCCTTGGACCTGAAACTTCCCTATCACCATCGATGTCACCCACACATTACCGTAAACCTGAACCTCAATCTCGACATTACCCACACATCAGAGGGGGACCAGAATTTTAATCGTAAACCTATACTCCCTGTACATCTTACCGAACACCTATCCCTAACCACAGCCCTGGCCAGTGGACCTGAATCCTCCCCATCACCATCAACGTCACATACAGCACACCGTAACCCTGAACCTCAAATCACTTTCGCCATTTCATCAGAGCCAGACTCTAACTCTGATAATAACCCTATCCTCCCCTTTCACCTCAGCGAACACCTAACCCTAACACTAGCCTTGGCCTCTGGACCTGACCCCTCCCCATCAAGGTCTCCCATGCCTCCCCATAACCCTGACACTCGATCAAGCACTTGCCCTCACATCAGGATGGACCGAAACTCTAACCGAAACCCTATCCTCCCCATACACCTTAACGAACACCTACTCCTAACCCTAGCCCTGGCTTCTGGGCCTGACCCCTCCCCATCACAGTCGTCATCACTCTCAGCTCAATATTACCCTGAACTTCAATCTTGCCCTCGCCCTCACGGCAGAGGCGGACCATAATTCTAACCATAACCCTATACTTGCTGTAGACCTTACCAAACACATAACCCTAATCCTAGCCCTAGCCACTTGACTTAACCCCTTAACATCACCACAGACATCCACCACGCCCCACCATAACCCAGAACCTCCATCTCGCCCATGCCCTCACATCAGAGCCAGACCCTAACTCTAAGCAAAACCCTAACCTCGCCTTATACCTTACTGAACACCTAACCCTATCGCTAGCCTAGGCCCTTGGACCTGACCCTTCCCCATCATCATTGATGTAATCCTTGTGTTTTTGTAACCCTGAACCTCAATATTGCCCTGGCCCTCACATATGAGACGGACCCAAACTTTAACTGTAACCCTACCCTACTCATACACCCTACCGAATACCTAACCCTAACCCTAGCCCTGATTCTGAACCTGACCCCTCCCCAATACCATCAATGTCACTCACACCTAGTCATAACCCTGAACTTCAATCTCGCACTCACCATGACATCGGAGCCAGCCTCTAACACTAAATGAAACCTTATACTCCCCGTACACCTTTTCAAACACCTGACCTTAAACCTAGCCCTGGCCCCTAGTCCTGATGTCTCCCCATCACCATCAATGTCACCCATGCCTCACTGCAACTCTGAACCTCAAATTTGCCCTTGCCCACACATCAGTGCAGAAACCTAACTCTAACCATAATCCTATCAACCCGTACACCTTATAGAACACCTATCCATACCCCTAGACCTTGCCGCTGGACCTGACACCTCCCTGACACCATCGACGTCACCCACGCCTCACCATAACCCTAAAATTCGATCTTGTGCTTACCCTCACATAAGAGCTGGACCCTAACTCTCACTGTAACCCGATACTCCCCCTACACCACACCAACACTTAACCCTAAACCTAGACCTGGCCTCTGGCCTGTACCCTCCCCATCACCAGCGACTTTCACCCACAACTCACCATAAACCAGAACATCAATCTTGCCCACACCCTCCAATCAGAGCCAAACCCTAACTCTAACCATGATCCTATCCTCTCCATACATCTTCTCAAACACCTAACCCTAACCCTAGCCCTGGCCTCTGGATCTGACCCCTCCACATCGTAGAGTTAGGGTCCGGCTCTGATATGATGGCGAGTGTGAGATTGAGTTTCAGGGTTACGGTGGGGCGTAGTTGATGTTGATGGTGACGTTGAGGGAACCAAGGCTTGGGTTGGGATTAGGGGATTGATAACATGTTCGGGGAGGATAGGTTTATGGTTAAAGGTAGGGTCCAGCTCTGATGTGAGGGCAAGGGCGAGATTGATGTTCAGGTTAATGGCTAGGCGTGGGTGATGTCGATGGTGACTGGAGGATTCAGGTCTAGGGGCCAGGGCTATGGTTATTGTTAGGTGTTCAATAAGGTGTACAAGGAGTATACGGTTACGTTTAGAGTTAGGGTTCAGCTCTGATATGAGTACAAGGGTGAGATTGAGTTTCAGCACAATGGGAAGGGTGAGTGACGTGGATGGTGATGGTTTGGGGACAGGTCTAGGGGCCAAGGCTAGGGTTAGGGTTAGATGTTCGATACCATGTACAGGGAGGATAGGCTTACGGTTAAACTTAGGGTCCAACTCTGATGTGAGGGTGCAGGCGAGATTAACTTTCAGGGTTACGGTGAAGCGTAGATGACGTCAATGTTGACAGGAAGGTGTCAAGAACAGGGGCCAGGGCTAGGGTTAGTATTAGGTGTTCAATAAGGTGCACAGGGAGGTTAGGGTTTTGCTTAGAGTTAGGGCCCAGCTCTGATGTGAGGGCAAATGCGAGATTGAGGTTCACTATTATAGTGAGGTGTGGGTGACATTGAAGGTGACCGGGAGGTGTCAGGTCCAGGGTCCAGGGCTAGTATTAGGGTTAGGTGATCGATAAGGTGTACTGGGAGGATAGGGTTATGGTTAGAATTAGGTTCCAGCTCTGATGTGAGGGCGAGGGCAAGATTGAGTTTCAGCGATCTGGGGAGGCATGGGTGACAGCGATGGTGTCGTGAGAGGTCAGGTCCTGGGGCGAGGGCTAGGGTTAGGGTTTGTCCTCTGTAAGGTATACAAGGAGTATAGGGTTAACGTGAGAGTTAGGTTCTGCATCTGATGTGAGGGCGAGGGCGATATTGAGGTTCAGAATTACGGTGAAGTGTGGGTGATGTCGATGGTGATGGGGAGGGTTCAGGTCCTGGGGGCAAGGCTATAGTTAGTGTTAGGTGTTAAGTAAGGTGTACAGGGAGGATAGGGTTACATTTAGAGTCTGGGTCCGGCTCTGATATAAGGGTGAGGGCAAGATTGACGTTCAGCATAATGGCAGGGATTGAGTGACGTGGATGTTGACGGTGTGGTGATAGGTCCAGGGGCCAAGGCTAGGTTTAGGGTTAGATGTTCGATACCATTTACAGGGGCAATAGGCTTATGTTTAGTTACGGCCTAGCTCTAAAGTGAGGTCAAGGGCAAGAATAATGTTCAGGGTTATGGTGAAGCGTGGGTGACATCGATTCTCTTGGGGGCCGTTCAGGCCCAGGGCCAGGGATAGGGTTAGGGTTAGGTGTTCAGTAAGGTGTTTGTGGAAGATAGAGTTTCAGTTAGAGTTAGGGTCCAGCTCAGATGTGAGGGTGACGGCGAGAATGTGGTTCAGGGTTACGTTGAGGCATGGGTGACGTCGATGGTGATGGGGAGGGGTCAGGCCCAGAGGCCAGGGTTAGGGTTAAGGTTAGGTGTTCAATAAGGTGTATGGGGAGGATAGGATTATGGTTAGTTAGGGTCCGGCTATGATGGGAAGTCGAGGGCGAGATTGAGGTTCAGGTTTATGGTGAGGAGAGGGTGACATTGATGGTGACGGGGAGAGGTCAGGTCCAGAGGATCAGGGTAAGGTTAGGATTAGGTGTTTGGTAAGGTGTATTGGGAGGAAAGGATTACGGTTAGACTTATGGTCCAGCTCTGATGTTAGGGCAAGGGCGCGATTGAGGTTCAGGGTTACGGTGAGTCTTGGGTTAGTGTTAGGTGTTCGGTAAGGTGTACAGGGAGGATAGGGTTATGGTTAGAGTTAGGGTCCTGCTTTGATGTCTGGGGGAGGGCAAGATTAAGGTTCAGCATTATGGTGAGGTGTGGGTGAAGTCCATAATGAGGGGGAGGGGTAAGGTCAAGGGGCAAGGTCTAGGGTTAGGGTTACAAGAACGTTAAGGTGTACAGGGAGGTTAGTGTTTTGCTTAGATTTATGTTCCGGATCTGATGTGAGGTGAGGGTGAAATTGAGCTTCAGTAATCCGGTGAGGCATGATTGACATCAATGTTGTCGGGGAGGGGTCAGGTCCAGGGGCCAGGGCTAGGGTTACATTTAGGTGTTCGGTAAGGTGTATGGGGAATATAGGGTTACCGTAAGAGTTAGGGTCTGGTTCTGATGTAGGGCAAGTGCAAGATTGAGGTTCAGTCATTAAGGTGTGAGTGACATCGATGTGGTTGGGGATGGTTCAGGTCCTAGGGGAATGGTACAGTAAGGGTTAGTTGTTCAATAAGTTGTACTTGGAGTATAGCATTACAGTGAGTTAGGGTCCAGCTCTGATGTAAGGGCTAGAGCGAGATTGAGGTTCAGTGTTACGGTGAGGTATGGTTGAGGTCGATGCTGATGGGGAAGGGTCAGGTCCAGAGCTAGGATTAGGCATGGGTATTCGGTAAGGTGTACGGGGAGGATAGGGTTACATTTCGAGTTAGGGTCTGGCTCTGATGTGAGGGTGAGGGCAAGATCAAGTTTCAGGATTATGGTTAGGTGGGGATGATGTCGATGGTGTCGGGAGGTGTCAGGTCCAGGGGCCAGGTGTAGGGTTAGTTAGGTGTTCGGTGAGGTGTATGGGGATTGTAGGGTTACTGTGAGAGTTAGTGTCAGGCTTTGAAGTGACGGCAAGCGCTATATAGAGGTTAAGTGAGTCAGTGTGGCCTGGGTGATGTCGATGTTCTCGGAGAGATGTCAGGTCCTGGGGCGTGAGCTAGTGTTAGAGTTATGTGTTCACTAAGTTGTACAGGGAGTATACAATTACCGTGAGAATTAGGGTCTATCTCTGATGTGACAGAGAGGGCGAGACTGAGGTTCAGGTTTACAGTGAGGTGTGGGTGATGATGGTGATGGGATGGATCAGGTCCTGGGGCCATGGCCAGGTTTAGGGTTAGGTTTTTGGTAAGGTGTAAGGGTAATTTAGGTTTTCTCTTAGAGTTAGGGTCCGGCTTGAAGTGAGGGCGAGGGCAAGATTGAGGTTCAGCAATCCGGTGAGGCGTGGGTGACGTCAATGGTGTTGGGGAGGTGTCAGATACAGGGGCAGGTCTAGGGTTAGAATTAGGTGTTCTGTAAGATGTACAGGGAGGATCGGGTTATGGTTAGACTCACGGTGAAGCTCTGCTATGAGGTAGAGAGCAAGATTGAAGTTCAAGTTTATGGTGAGGGGTGGGTGACTTCAATAATTATAGGGAGGGTTCAGGACCAGGGGCATGTGCTAGGGTTAGGGTTAGGTGTTCCATAAGGTGAAAGGGGAGAATAGGGTTATGTTTAGAGTTAGGGACAGGCTCTGATGTGAGGATGAGTTCGAGATAAGGTGTACGGGGAGGATAGGGTTATGGTTAGATTTAGGGTCTGGTTCCTATGTGAATGCGAGGGTGAAATTGAGGTTCAGGGTTATGGTGAGCTGTGGGTGATGTCGATGGTGATGGGGAGGGGTCAGGTCCAGGGGCCAGGGTTAGTGTTAGGTGTTTGGTAAGGTGTACGGCGAGGTTTGGGTTTCGCTTAGAGTTAGGGTGTGGCTATGATGGGAGGGGGGCATGATCGAGTTTCATGGGTATGGTGAGGCATGGGTGACGTTGATGGTTTTAGGGAGATGTCATGTCCAGGGACCAGGGCTAGGGTTAAGGTTAGGTCTTCAGTAAGGTTTACGGGGAGGATAGAGTTGTGGTTAGAGTTAGGGTCCGGCTATGATATGAGGACGTGGGCAAGATTGAAGTTCAGGGTTATGGTGAGGTGTGGCTGACGTCGATGATGACATTGAGGGATCTAGTGTAGTGGCCAGGGCTAGGGTTTGGGTTAGGTGTTTGGTAAGGTGTTCAGTGAGAATAGGTTTACAGTTAGACTTAGAGACCGGCCCTGATGTGGGGGTGAGGGCGAGATTTAGGTTCACTATTACAGTGAGGCATGGGTGATATCGATAGTGACAGGTAGGGATCAGGTCCAGGGGATAATACTAGGGTTTGCTTCAGATGCACGGTAAGGTGTACTGGGAGGATAGGGTTACAGTTAGAGTTATATGGTCCAGCTCTGATGTGAGGGTGTGGGCCAGATTGAGGTTCAGGGTTACAGTGAGGTGTGGGTAACATCGATGGTGACGTTGAGGGGTCTGTTACCAGGGCCATGGCTATGGTAAGGGTTAGGTGTTTGGTAAAGTGTATGGAGATGGTAGGGTTACGTTTTGAGTTTGGGTTCAGATCTGATGTGAGGGTGAGGCGAGATTGGTGTTCAGGGTTACGGTGAGGCATGGGTGATGTCGATGGTGAAGGGGAGGTGTCAGGTTGAGGGGCCAGGGCTAGGGTTAAGGATACATGTTCGGTAAATTATACGGGAAGTATAGGTTTAGGGTTAGAGTTAGGGTCCATCTCTGATATGAGGGTGAGTGCAACATTGAGGTTCAGGGTTACAGCTAGGGGTGGATGACTTTGATGGTGAAGGGGAGGGTCAGGTCCAGAGGCCAGGGCTACGGTTACCATTAGTTGTTCAGTAAGGTGTATGGGGAGGTTAGGGTTATGGTTAGAGTTAGGATCCAGCTCTGATGTGAGGGGGTGTTTGAGGATCAGGGTTGCAGTGAGGGGTGGGGGACATAGATGGTGACAGGGAGGGTCAGGCCCAGTGGCCAGCCTAGGGTTAGGGTTAGGTGTGCGGTAAATTGTTCAGGGAGTATAGGGTTACAGTTAGAGTTAGGGTCCAATTCTGATGTGAGGGCGAGGGTGAGATGGAGGTTCACGGTTATGGTGAGGCATGGGTGACATCAATGGTGACATTAAGGAGTCTGGCCCAGGGGCCAGGCTAGGGTTAGGGTTAGGTGTTCGGTAAAGTGTATAGCTAGTATAGGTTTATGGTTAGAGTTAGTGTCTGACTCTTATGTGAGATCAAGTGCGAATTTGAGATTCAGGTTTACATTGAGGCATGACAGACGTCAATGGTGATGGGGAGGTGTCAGGTCCTGGAGCCAGGGCTAGAGTTAGGGTTAGGCGTTCAGTAAGTTGTTCAGGGAGTATAGGTTACTGTGAGACTTAGGATCTGGCTACGATGTGAGGGTGAGGGCGAGATTGAGATTCAGATTTATGGTGAGGCATGGGTGAGGTCAATGGTGATGGTGAGGATCTGATGCAGAGACCAGGGTTAGGGTTAGGGTTAGGGGTTTTGTAAGGTGGATGGGGAGGATAGGGTTATGGTTAGAGTTTGGGTCCAGCTCCTATGTGAGTGCAAGGGTGAGATTGAGGTTCAGGGTTACGGTGAGCTGTGGGTAACATTGGAAGTGATGGAGCAGGGTCAGGTATAGGGGCCAGGGCTAGGGCTAGGTGTTCGGTAAGGTGTACGGGGAGGATAGGATTATGTTTAGAGTTAGGGTTCTGCATTTATGTGTTTGTTATGGCCAGATTAAGGTTCAGCATTATGGTGAGGTGTGGGTAAAGACAATGATGATGGGGATGGGTCAGATCCAGGCCCCGGGGCTAGGGTTAAGTTTAGGTGTTCAGTAAGGTATACAGGGAGCTTAGGGTTTGCTTAGAGTTAGAGTTATGCTCTGATGTATGGACAAGGATGAGATTGATGTTCAGGGTTAGGGTGAGGCATGGGTGACGTCGATGGTGAAGGGGAGGGGTGTGGTTCTGGGGCAAGGGGTAGGGTTAGGGGTTCAGTAAGTTGTACAGAGAGTATAGGGTTACCGTGAGAGTTAAGGTCCAGCTATGATGTGAGTGCGAGTTCAAGATTGGGGTTCAGGGTCATGGTGAGGCGTGGGTGATGTCGATCGTGTCAGGGATGTGTCAGGTCCAGGGTCCAGGTCTAGAGTTAGGGTTAGGTGTTCAGTAAGGTGTACGAGGAGTACAGGTTTACGGTTAGGTTAGATTTATGGTCTGTCCCTGATTTGTGGGTGAGGGCAAGATTGAAGTTTCAGATTATGTTGAGCTGTGGGTGATGTCGATGGTGATGGGGTGGGGTCAGGACCATGGACCAGGGTTAGGGTTAGGTGTTCGGTAAGGTGTACGGCGAGAATAAGGTTACAGTTAGAGTTAGGGACCTGCTATGATGTGATGGCGAAGGGGAGATTGAAGTTCAGGGTTACAGCTTGTCTTGGGTGATGTCAATGGTGACCGAGATGGTCCGGTCCAGAGGCCCGGGCTAGGGTTAGGGTTAGGGTTATCTTTTCCGCAAGGTGTACAGGGAGAATAGGTTTACGGTTAGTTATTGTCCGGCTCTGATGTGAGAGCGAGGGTGCAATTGAGGTTCAAGGTTACAGTGAGGCATGGGTGATGTTGATGGTGTAGGAGAGGGGTCAGGTCCAGGGGGCCAGTGTTAGGGTTAGGTTTAGGTGTTTGTTAAGGTGTACAGTGAGGATTGGGTTACGGTTAGACTTAATGACCGGCCCTGATGTGAGGGAGAGGGTGAGACTGAGGTTCACTATTACAGTTAGGCATGGCTG
This sequence comes from Phataginus tricuspis, assembly GCA_029783875.1. NCBI lineage: Eukaryota > Metazoa > Chordata > Mammalia > Pholidota > Manidae > Phataginus > Phataginus tricuspis. The sequence continues at coordinate 43,947,989 of JAQQAC010009165.1, forward strand.
TCATCGATGGTGATAGAGAGGGATTAGGTCCATGGGATAGGGCTAGGATTAGGGTTAGGTGTTCTGTAAGATGGACGGGGTCAATAGGGTTATGTTTAGAGTTCTCTGATGCGAGGGCGATGGCAAGAGCGAGCTTCAGGGTTACAGTGAGGCGTGGGTGACATTGATGGCGACGGTGAGGGATCAGGTCCAGGGGACAGGCCTAGGGTTGTTAGGTGATCGGTAAGATGTATGGGGATGTTAGGGTTATGGTTAGTTTGTGTCTGGCTCTGATATGAGAATGAGAGCATGATTAACGTTCAGGGTTATGGTGAGGTGTGTGCAATGTTAACAGTGATGCTGATGGGTCAGGGTTAGGGTTACAGTTAGGTGTTCAGTAACATGTATGGGGAGGATAGTATTACAGTTAGAGTTAGTATGCAGCTCTGTTGTGGGGGCGAGGGCAAGATGAGCTTCAGGGTTATGGTTAGGTGTGGTGTGAGTGACTTCAATGTTGATCGTGAGAGGTCAGGTGCAAGAGACTGGATAGAGTTAGGGTAAGGTGTTCAGTAAGTTGTATGAGGAGGATAGGTTTATGGTTAGAGTTCGGGTCTGGCTCTGATGTGAGGGTGAGGGCGAGATTGAGGTTCAGGGTTACGGTGAGGTGTGGGCTACGCTGATGGTGACGGTGAGTGTTCAGGTCTAGGGTCCAGGGCTAGGGTTAGGGTTAGGTGTTTGTTAAAGTGTATGGGGAGGATAGGGTTACGGTAAGTGTTCAGGTGCACCTCTGATGTGAAGTCGAGGGTGAAATTGAGGTTCAGGTTGACAGTGAGGTGTGGGTGAGGTCGATGGTGTCAGTGAGGGGTCAGGTGAAAGGGCCAGGCCTAGGGTTAGGGTTGGGTGTTAGGCAAGGTATACGGGGAGGACAGGGTTACAGTTAGTGCTCGTGTCTGTCTCTTATGTGAGGTCAGAGCGAGATTGAGGTTCAGGGTTACAGGGAGACGTGGGCAACGTTGATGATGATGATGAGAGTTGAGGCACAGGTGCCAGGGCTAAGGTTAAGGTTAGGTGTTCGTTAAGGTGTAGGGGGAGGATAGCGTTATGGTTAGAGTTTGGTTCCAGCTCTGATGTGAGGGACAGGGTGAGATTGAGGTTCAGGGTTACAGTGAGGCATGGGTGACATCCATGGTGATGGTGAGGTGTTAGGTCCAGGTTCCAGGGTTAGTATTTGGGTTAAGTGTTTGGTAAGGTGTATGGGTTTGATAGGGTTATGTTTAGAGCTCGGATCTGGCTCTGATGTGAGGGCGAGGGCGAGATTCAGCTTCAGGGATATGGTGAGGCATAGGCGATGTCGAATATGACAGTGAGGGTTCACATCCAGGGGCCAGGGCTAGGGTTAGCATTACATGTTCAGTAAGGTGTACGGGGAGTAAAGGATTATGGGTAGAGTTCTGGAAAGGCTCTGATATGAAGGTGAGGGCGAGATTAAGGTTCAGTGTTATGGTGAGGCCTGGGTGAAGTCAATGGTGAAGGTGAAGGGTCAGGCTCAGGGGCCAGGGCTAGGGTTAGGGTTAGGTGTTCGGTAAGGTGTAGGGGGAGGATAGTGTTACAGTTAGAGTTAGGGTGCGGCTCTGTTGTGAGTGCGAGGGTGAGATGAGCTTCAGGATTATAGTTAGGTGTGAGTGCCTTCGATGGTGACAGTGAGTGGTCATGTCCAGAAGTCTGAAGAGGGTAAGGGTTAGGTTTTCAGTAAGTTGTATGAGGAGGATAGGGTTACATTTATTGTTTTTGTCCAGCTCTCCTGTGAGGGCGAGGGCAAGATTAAGGTTCAGGATTAAGGTGAGGTGTGGTTGACGTCAATGGGGACGGAGAGGGGTCAGGTCCATGGTCCAGGGCTAGGGTTTTGGTTGGGTGTTCGGTAAGGTGTACGGGGAGTATAGAGTTATGATTAGAGTTCCTGTCCAGCTTGGATGTGAGGACAAATGCGAGATTGAGTTCAGGGTTACAGTGAGGTATGGGTGATGTTGATGGTGATGGTGAGGAGTCAGTTCAAGGGGCTAGATCTAGTTTCAGCTTTAGGTGTTTGCTAAGGTGTATGGGGAAAATATGGTTATGGTTAATGTTTGGGTCCACCTCTGATGTGAGGTCAAGTGTGAAATTGAGGTTCAGGTTTACGGTGTGGCAAGGGTGACGTCGATGGTGTCAGTGAGGGTTCTGGTGCAGGGGCCAGGGCTAGGGTTAGGGTTTGGTGTTCGGCAAGGTATATGGGGAGGGTAGGGTTATGGTTAGAGATCAGATCCAGCTAGTATGTGAGGGCGAGGGAGATTTTGTGGTTCAGTGTTACCGTAATACATGGGTGACATAGATGTTTGAATGAGAGGTCATTTCTAGAGGCCATGGCTAAGGTTGGGTTAGGTGTTCTGTAGGGTGTTTGGGGAGGATTGCATGACGGTTAGAGTTCAGGTCTGGCTCTGAAGTGAGGGCGAGGGCCACTTGTGGTTCAGGGTTAATGTGAAGCATGGTTGACGTCGATGGTGATGGTGATGTGTCAGGTCCAGGGTCCAGAGCTAGGGTTAGGGTTAGGTGTTCCATAAGGTATATGGGGAGGATAGGGTTACAGTTAGAGTTCTGATCCAATTCTGACGTGAGGGCGAGGGTGAGATTGAGGTTCAGGGTTATGTTGAGGCGTGTTTTACGTGGATGGTGAGGGTGAAGGGTCAGGTCCAGGGGCCAGGACTAGAGTTAGGGTAAAGTGTTGGTTAACGTGCACGGGGAGTACAGTTTTGTTGTTAGAGTTGGGTGCAGCTATGATGTGAGTCGAGGGTGAGATTGAGCTTCAGGGTCACGGTGAGGCATGTTTGATGTCGATAGTGACAGTGAGGGCTCAGGTCCACAGGACAGGACTAGGGTTAGGGTTAAGTGTTTGGTAAGGTGTACAGGGAGGAAAGTGTTATATTTAGAGTTCGGGTCCTGCTCTAATGTGAGGGTGATGACAAGATTTAGGATCAGGGTTACAGTGAGGCATGGGTGACGTTGATGGTAATGTTGAAGGATCAGGTCCAGGTGCCAAATAATGGTTATTGTTAGGTGTTTGGTAAGGTGTACGGGGAAGATAGGGTTACAATTAGAGTTTGGGTCTGTCTCTGATGTGACGGTGAGGGTGAAATTGAGGTTCAGGTTTACAGTGAGGCGTGAGTGACCTTGATGGTGATGATGAGTGGTCGGGTTCAGGTGCCAGTGCTAGGGTTAGGGTTAGTTGTTCTTTAAGATGTACGGTGAGGATAGGGTTGTAGTTAGAATTTGGGTCCATCTCTGATGTGAGGGCGAGGACGAGATTAAGGTTCAGGGTTATGTGAGGCGTAAGTGAAGTTGACAGTGACTGTGAGGGTCACTTCCAGGGGCCAGGGCTAGTGTTAGGGTTAGGTGATCAGTAACGTGTTTGGGGAGGATAGTGTTATGGTTAGAGTTAGGTTTCGGCTCTGTTGTGACGGCGAGGGAGAGATGAGCTTCCGAGTTATGGTTAGGCATGGGTGATGTGTATGGTGATGATGAGGGGTCAGGTGCAGTGGCCAGGGCTAGGTTTAGGGCTATGTGTTTGGTAAGGTGTACCAGGAGGATAGGGTTATGGTAAGAGTTCGGATCTGGCTGTTATGTGAGGGCAAGGGTTAGATTGTGGTTCAGTGTTACCGTGAGGTGTGGGTTTCATCAATGGTGATGGTGAGGAGACCAGTCCAGGGGTCAGGGCTAGTGTTAGGGTTAGATCTTTGGTAAGGTGTACGGGGAGTATAGGGTTACAGTTAGTGTTCGGGTCCGGCTCTGATGTGAGGGCGAGGGTGAGATTGAGGTTCAGGATTATGGTGAGGTGTGAATGATGTCGATGGTGATGGTGATGAGTCTGGTCCTGGGGTCAGGGCTAGGGTTAGGTTTAGGTGTTCAATAAGGTGTACGGGGATTGTAGTGTTACAGTTAGAGTTTGTGTCCAGCTCTGATTTGAGGGCAAGGGCGAGATAGAGGTTCAGGGATTTGGTGAGGTGTGGGCCACATTGATGTTGATGGGTCAGGTCCAGCAACCAGGAATAAAGTTAGGGTTAGGTGTTCCGTAAGGTGTATGGGGAGGATAGGGTTAGTTAGAGCTCGGGTCCAGCTCTGATGTGAAGGTGAGGGCAAAATTATGGTTCAGGTTTTCGGTGAGGCATGTGCAACGTTGACAGTGATGGTGAGGGGTCAGGTCCAGGGGCCAGGACTAGGGTTAGGGTTAGGTGTTCTTTAACGTGTATGGGAAGTATAGTGATGTGGTTAGAGTTAGGGTGCAGCACTATTGTGAGGATGAGTGCGAGATGAGCTTCAGTGTTACAGTTAGGCATGGGTGACGTCAATGGTGATGGTGAGGGGTCAGGTGCAGGTGACTGGCTAGGGTTAGGGTTAGGTGTAAGGTGTATGGGGAGGATAGGCTTACAGTTAGAGTACCTGTCCGGCTCTGACGTGAGGACGAATGCAAGATTGAGTGTCAGGGTTATGGTGTGGCATGGGTGACATCGATGGTGACGGTGAGGTGTCAGGTACAAGGGCCATGACTAGAGTTTGGGTTATGTGTTCGGTAGTGTACAGAGAGGATAGGGTTACGGTTAGAGTTCGGATCTGGCTTTTATGTGAGGGCGAGTGCGAGATTGTGGTTCAGTGTTACCTTGAGACATGGGTGATGTCGATTGTGATGGTGAGGGGTCAGGTTCTTGGGCTAGGGCTGGGTTAGTGTTAGGTTTTTGGCAAGGTGTACTGGGAGGATAGGGTTATGGTTAGAGTCAAGGTCCGGGTTTAATGTGAGGTCGATGCCAAGATTTAGGTTTAGGGTTACGGTGAGGTGTGGCTGACGTCGATGTTGACGGTGAGGTGTTAGGTTCAGGGGCCAGTGCTAGGATTAGGTTCAGGTTTTTGTCAAGATGTATGGGGAGGGTCAGGTTATGGTAAGACTCAGGGTCTGGGTGTAAGGTGAGGGCAAGGGCGAGTTTGAGGTTTAGGGTTATGGTGAGGTGTGGGTGACGTCAATGGTGATGATGTGGGTTTAGATTCAGGTGCCAGGGTTAGGGTTAGATTTTGAAGAAGAACCCCAAACGCAAGTCCAACAACAGCTCAATCCTCCTGGGTCCTTGCCCTGTCTAGTAAGAACAGAGGTTCATTTTACAGGAACCATTTCCTTTCTGTCTATACCTATGTTCTGGAAGGAAATCGTGTGCATAAAGGTGGGACTTACAAGAGATCCATTCAACTCCGAGCAGATCTAAGGGTGTAAGTGGTAATTTTGCTGCAGTCCCTGAACATACTCAATCAGGGCTTGAACAGGACATGGTTGTTTCTCTGGAATCCAAAGTGTCTGGGTCAGAGGTCAGGGTAAGAGTCAACAGTGAGGGTTCAGGGGTCTTTGTTAGAATTTAGATTCATGTTAACTGGTTGAGGTCTCAATTGAGAGTTCAGGTTCACGGTTCAGAGTACGGAATCAGGGCTTGGGGTCTCAGGTTCAGGGGTTAGGATTTGGGGCAACAATCAGGGTTAGATTTAGGGTTAGGCTTTGGGTGAATTTATGGTTGTGGTCTGAGGTAGGGTAAGGCAATCTGGTTAGGGTTATGGTTAATTTTAACTTTAGGCTAACAGTGAGGTGTGGGTGAGGGTGAGTGTGGGTCTAGGGTTAGGATTAGATATAGGGTGAGGTGTAGGGTGAGAACATGGTTACAGTTAGAGTTACATACGTTCGGGTTTCAGTATTAGGGTTAATACTAGGTTTAAGTTTTGGGTTTTGGTTAATTATGGGTGAATATGTGGCTGAGGTATTAGTTGTAGGGTTTTGCTTAGTGTTAGGGTTAGGGGTAGTGTGAGGATATAGTAATGGTTCGAGTTAGGTTTAGGGTTTAATTTAGGGTTAGGACTAGGTTTAGATTTAGGGTTCTGGTTAGGTGTGTGTGAAGACGATAGTAAGGGTGAGGGGTTAAGCTTAGTTTTATTTTTAAATCAACTAAAACATAAAATTTCATCCCTCAGTTACACTAAATGCATTTCAAGTGTCTAATAGCTACATTTAGCTAATGGATACTGTACTTGACAACAAAAACCTAGAGCTCACACCACTTTAAGGGAAAGCTTTGGAGTACTTTGTCAGAAAGTCGTGCTGTAGACCAAGGATGTAAGATAAAGAAAAATAGCGGAATTATGTATAAAACAGGAGTTAACATGAACATGCACACCTGAGAGACCTTTGGATTTTGCAGACCTATTTTTTTCTCATGGGCTCTTTCCAGGACAGCAGAGACTACAGATCCACATTGTCCCATGACTCTGGCCTCATGTCCAAAAGGAACACTAACCTGGGGAATAGAAGCAGCCCCCTCTTGTTCACTGGTCCACCCTACATAGCTTCATGGGAGTAGAGCAGGGAGACAAGAAAATAAGGGAGGAGGATTCAAGATGGCGGTGTGAGAGATGAGACAGAGAACTCCTCCCCAAACCACATATAGTGTGAAAATATAGTTAATACAACTATCCCTAAAACAGGAACAGGAAGAAAGCTGCAACAGACAGCATCCAGACCTCATGAACACAGCAGACCTCACTAAACAGGGTAACATACGAAAGCTTTGAACAGGCAGGACCTGAGCCCTTCCCAATCCCCAGCTCAGTGGCTGGAGGAAGAGAAATGGAGTGGAGAGGGGGTGGAAGCTTAGAACTGCTCAACTCCAAGCCCTAGAGGTCTTCTTTGGACCACAGACCTACATTGTGTGGTGCTCTGGAGGTTGCTGTGGTTGGAGAGCTGGAACGGGTGGAGTGCTTGAAAGATTGAGATATCGGACATTTGTGGAGAATGGGGATCCGCATCTGGCCACTCTGGGACAAAGGAAAGACAGGTGGTCTAAGATGCTTCCTAGCAACGAGAGGGCTGCTGAAGGGGTGGGGTTTACACAGAGATTGCTACCTGGGAGAAGGTATAGGTGGACAAGGTTGTATGGTTGCACTCTGCCCAGTGGGTTGGGAACTATGAGGAGCTTCAGATGCCCCATCCCCCTGGCTGGCTACTCAGGTCCGAGGCCCCCCACTGTGACATGCAGCCTGCTGCACCTTCCTCCTGGCCTGCTGGCACCTGCTCGCAAACCAGCATTCACTGCACTAGCATCAGGCCAGACAGAGGGAGGCCCCGCCTACAACAGCTAGAGACACCAAACACAGAGGCTTACACCTGTGTGCTCAGCCCACTGTCTCTGTTCCTGGAGACAGGCACTGCAGCTGGGAATCAGGAAACAGCTCTTTCCTGCCCACAGGCATCTGCGCCACTCCCATATGACCCCCAACCTCACTCTAGGGGGTGAGCAGCTAGAGAGACTAGTGCTCTGGGCACTAGAGGGCACCACATAGAATTATGAAATGTCAAAGGAACCTATTCAGACCCAAATCGCACAAAACCCTAGAAAAAGGGCCAAATGACAGTGAACTCACCAATCTTCCTGAAAGACAGTTTAAAATAAAAATCATAAACATGCTCATGAATGTACAGAAAAATATTCAAGAACTTAGGGATGAATTTAAGACAGAGATTCAATCATTAAGAAATTCCATATCTGAAATGAAACACACAATGGAGGGATTTAACAGCAGATTAGATGTAGTAGAAGAGACAGTAAATGGGACAGAAAATAGTGAAAAGGAATACAAAGAAATGGAGGTACAGAAAGACTAAAGGATATCTAAGAATGAAAGAATATTAAGAGAACTGTGTGACCAAACCAAACGGAACAATACCTGCATTATAGGGGTACCAGAAGAAGAAGAGAGAAAAAGGGATAGAAAGTGTTATTGAGGAGGGAACTGCTGAAACCTTCCCTAATCTGTGAAACGAGATAGTCTGTCAAGCCATGGAGGGACACAGATATCCCAAGATAAGGGACCCAAGGAAGACAACACCAAGATACATAATAATTAAAATGGCAAATATCAAGGTTAAAGACATACTTTTAAGAGCAGCTAGAGAGAGAAAAAAATCACATACAAAGGAAAATGCATCAGGCCATCATCAGATTTCTCAACAGAAATCTTACAGGCCAGAGGGGGTGGCATGATACATTTAATGCAATGAAGCAGAAGGGCCGCGAACCAAGAATACTCTACCCGGAAAGGTTATCATTTAAATTTGGAGGAGGGATTAAACAATGTTCAGATAAGCAAAAGCTAAGAGAATTTACCTCCCACAAACCACCTATACAGTGCATTTTGGAGGGACTGCTATAGATGGAAGTATTCCTAAGGCTAAATAGATGTCACCAGAGGAAATAAAACCACAGCAAAGTAGAACAATTTATTACTAAGCAGACGCAAAATCGAACCAACTACCCCCAAAGTCAACCAAGGGATAGACAAAGAGTACAGAATATGATACCTAACATATAAAGAATGGAGGAGGAAGAAAAAGGAGGGAAAAAAAGAACCTTTAGGTTGTGTTTGTAATGGCATATGAAGTGAGTTAAATTATACTGTAAGATAGTAAGGGAATTACCCTTAAACCATTGGTAACCATGAATCTAAAGCCTGCAATGACAATAAGTACATACCTATCGATAATCACTCTAAATTCAAACGGTCTGAATGCACCAATCAAAAGACATAGAGTCACTGACTGGATAAAAAAACAAGACCCATCTATATGCTGCCTACAAGAGACTGACTACAAACCCAAAGACATACACAGACAGAAAGTGAAGGGAAGGAAAAACATACTTCATGCAACTAATAAAGAGAAAAAATCAGGAGTTGCAGTACTTGTATCAGACAAAATAGAGTTCAAAACAAATAAAATCACAAGAGACAAAGAAGGACATTACATAATGGTAAAGGGGTCAGTCCAACAAGAGGATATAACCATTATAAATATCTATGCACCCAACAAAGCATCACCTACATATGTGAAACAGATACTAACCGAATTAAATGGGGAAATAGAATGCAATGCATTCATTTTGGGAGACGTTAACACACCACTCACTCCAAAGGACAGATCAACCAGACAGAAAATAAATAAAGAGAAGAGGCACTGAACAATGTATTAGAACAGATGGACCTAACGGACATCTACAGAACACTCCATCCACAAGCAATAGTATACACGTTCTTTTCAAGTGTACATGGAATATTTTCAAGAATAAGTCATATACAGGGCCAAGAAAAAGATCAATAAATTCAAAAAGATTGAAATTGTACCAACCAGCTTCTCAGATCACAAAGGTATGAAACTAGAAAGAAATTATGCAAAGAATATGAAAAAGCCCCAAAACATATAGAGGCTTAATGACATGCTCTTAAATGATCAATGGGCCAATGACCAAATAAAAACAGATATCAAGTATTGTATGGAGACAAATGACAACAATAATTCAACATGCAAAATCTGTGGGACTCAGCAAAAGCCGTGCTAAGAGGGAAGTATATTGCAATACAGGCCTACCTCAGGAAAGAAGAACAATCCCAAATGAACAGCCTAAACTCACAACTAATGAAACTATAAAAGGAAGAATAAATGAGGCCCAAAGTCAGTAGAAGGAGGGACATAGTAAAGATTAGAGCAGAAATAAATAAAAATTGAGAAGAATAAAACAATAGAAAGAATGAATGAAAGCAAGAGTTGGTTCTTTGAGAAAATAAACAAAATAGATAAACCCCTAGTCAGACTTATCAAGAAAAACAGAGAGGCTACACACATAAACAGTATCAGAAATGAGAAAGGAAAAATCACTAAGGACACCACAGAAACACAAAGAATTATGAGAGAATACTATGAAAAATTATATGCTAACAAACTGGATAACCTAGAAGAAATGGAAAACTTTCTAGAAAAATACAACCTTCCGAGGCTCACCCAGGAAGAAATAGCAAATCCGAATAGACCAATTACCAGCAAGGATACTGAACAAGTAATCAAAAAGCTACCTAAGAACAAAATCCCTGGAACAGATGGTTTCACTACTGAATTTTACCAAACATTTGCTGAAGAACTAATACCCATCTTCCTTAAAGTTTTTCAAAAAGTAGAAGAGGAGGGAACACTCTCAAACTCATTCTATGAGGCCAACATCACTCTAATACAAAAACCAGGGAAAGTCACCACAAAAAAGAAAATTACAGACCAATATTCCTGAAGAACATAGATGCAAAAACACTCCACAAAATATGAGCAAACCAAATACAAAAATACAACAAAGAGATCATCCACCATGATCAACTGGGATTCATCCCAGCAATGCAAGGATAGTACAACATTCGAAACTCCATCAACATCATACACCACATCAACAAAAGAAGGACAAAAACCACATGATTATCTCCTCAGATGTTGAAAAAGCATTTGACAAAATTCAACATCCATTCATAATAAAAACTCTCAATAAAATGGGTATAGAGGGCAAGTACCTCAACATAATAAAGGCCAAATATGACACCGACAACCAACATCATACTTAACAGCGAGAAGCTGAAAGTTTTTCCTTTAAGATAGGGAATAAGACAAGGATGCCCACTCTCCCCACTTTTACTCAACATAGTTCTCAAGGTTCTACTCAGGGCAATCAGACAACACAAAGAAATAAAAGACATCCAGATTGGTAATGAAGAAGTCAAACTTTCCCTGTTTGCAGGTGACATGATATTGTATATAAAAAACCCTAAAGAATCCACGCCAAAACTACAAGTTCTAATATCTGCATTCAGTCAAGCTGCAGGATAAAAAATCAATACACAGAAATCTATTGTATTCCTATACACTAACAATGATCTAGCAGAAAGAGAAATCAGGAAAAAAATTCCATTCACAATTGCATCAAAAAGGATAAAATACTTAGGAATAAACCTAACCAAGGAAGTGAAAGACCTATACAATAAAAACTACAAGACACTCATAAGAGAAACTAAAGAAGATAACAATAAATGGAAACACACCACGTGCTCATGGATAGGAAGAATTAATATTGTCAAAATGTCCATCGCCAGACTTCCGGTAAGATGGCGGGGTGAGCAGGGTGGCGGAAATCTCCTCCCAAAACCATATATATTTATGAAATCACAACAAATACAACTATTCCTAAAAGAGAGACCAGAAGATACAGGACAGTACCCGGCCAGCAGATATACCTGAAAAGACTCGGCACCTAGCGAAGCGGTCTTAAAGAGCCCACCTGACATAAATGACACCTACCAGTGACCACTTCTATTGCCATGAAAAGACAGAGGAAAATGGTCCACACTAACATCAGCCATACAACCCCAGAGAGGGAGCCTGATGGGATGGAAATGCACAATCTTCCTGAAAAAGAATTCAGAATAAAAGTCATAACCATACTGATGGATCTACAGAGAAATATGCAAGAGCTGAGGGAGGAAGTGAGGGGAGTGACGAAAGACAATGCAGAAATGAGACAAGCCATCGACGGGCTTAGCAGCAGACTGGACGAGATACAAGAGACTGCTAATGGAATAGAATTCAGAGAACAGGAATAAAGAGAAGCTGAGGCACAGAGAGATAAAAGGGTCTCTAGGAAAGAAAGAATATTAAGAGAACTGTGTGACCAATCCAAACGGAACAATATTCGCATTATAGGAATACCAGCGGAAGAAAAGAGAGAAAGGGATAGAAAGTGTCTTTGAAGAAATAATTGCTGAGAACTACCCCATGCTGCGGAAGGAAATAGGCTCACAGTCCACGGAAACCCACAGATCTCCCAACACAAGGGACCCAAGGAAGACAACACCAAGACACATAATAATTAAAATGAAAAATATCAAAGATAAGGACAGAGTATTAAAGGCATCTAGAGAGAGAAAAAAGATCACCTACAAAGGAAAATCCATCAGACTATCATCAGACTTCTCAACAGAAACCTTACAGGCCAGAAGAGAATGACATGATATATTTAATGTAATGAAACAGGAGGGCCTTGAACCAAGAATATTGTATCAGGCATGATTATCATTTAAATATGATGGAGGGATTAAACAATTTCAAGACAAGTGAAAGCTGAGAGTTTGCCTCTCATTAACCACCTCTACAGGATATTTTAAATGGACTGCTCTAGATGGAAGCACTCCTAAGGCTAAAAGGATTTCATCAGAGAAAATAAAATCATAGCAAAGAAAGCAGACCATCCAAATACTAACTAAAGGCAAAGAATAAAATACCTAATATATAAAGAATGGAGGAGGAAGAATAAGAAGGGAGAGAAATAAAGAAACATCAGACGGTATTCACAATAACTTAACAAAAAAGTTAAGTTAGATTGTTAGATAGTAAAGAAGCTACCCTTGAACCTTTGGTAACCACGAATCTAAAGCCAGCAATGGCAATAAGTACATATCTATCAATAAACACCCTAAATGTAAATGGACTGAATGCACCAATCAAAAGACACAGAGTAATAGAAACGATAAAAAAGCAAGACCCATCTATTTGCTGCTTACAAGAGACTCATCTCAAACCCAAAGATATACACAGACTAAAGTTGAAGGGATGGAAAAAGATATTTCATGCAAACAACAAGGAGAAAAAAGCAGGTGTTGCAGTACTTGTATCAGACAAAATAGACTTTAAAACGAAGAAAGTAGCAAGAGATAAAGAAGGATATTACATAATGATAAAGGGGTCAGTCCAAAAGAGGATATAACCATTTTAAATATATATGCACGAAACACAGGAGTGCCGGCATATGTGAAACAAATACTAACAGAATTAAAGGAGAAAATAGAAAGCAAAGCAGTCATTTTAGGAGACATCAACACACCACTCACTTCAAAGGACAGATCAACCAGACAGAAAATAAGTAAAGACACAGAGGTACTGAACAACACACTAGAACAGATGCACCTGACAGACATCTACAGAACTCTACTCCCAAAAGCAACAGGATACACATTCTTCTCAAGTGCACATGAAACTTTTTCCACAACAGACCACGTACTAGGCCACAAAAAGAACCTCAGTAAATTCAAAAATATTGAAAGTCTACCAACCAACTTCTCAGGTCACCAAGGTATAAAACCAGAAATAAATTTTAGAGAAAAAACAGAAAGGCTCACAAATACATGGAGACTTAACAACATGCTCCTAATTAATCAATGGGTTAACAACCAAATCAAAACAGAAATCAAAGAATATATGGAGACTAATGACAACAACAACACAAAGCCACAACTTCTGTGGGACGCAGCAAAGGCAGTTCTAAGAGGAAAGTATATTGCAGTCCAGGCCTATTTAAAGAAGGAAGAACAATCCCAAATGAATAGTCTAAAGACACAATTATTGAAATTGGAAAAAGAAGAACAAATGAGAACCAAAGTCACTAGAAGGAGGGACATAATAAAGATCAGAGAAGAAATAAATAAAATTGAGAAGAATAAAACAATAGAAAAAATTGATGAAACCAAGAGTTGGTTCTTTGAAAAAATAAACAAAATAGATAAACTTGTTTTTAACCCTAGCCAGACTTAAGAGAAAAAGAGAATCTACACACATAAACACAATCAGAAATGAGAAAAGAAAAATCACAACAGACCCCACAGAAATACAAAGAATTATAAGAGAATACTATGAGAATCTCTATGCTAACAAACTGCAAAACCTAGAAGAAATGGACAACTTCTTAGAAAAATACAACCTTCCAAGACTGACCAAGCAGGAAACAGAAAAACTAAACAGACCAATCACCAGTGACGAAATTGAATCAGTAATCAAAAAACTACCCAAGAACAAAAACCCCGGACCAGAAGGATTCACCTCTGAATTCTATCAGACGTACAGAGAAGAAATAACAGCCATTCTCCTTAAAGTTTTTCAAAAAATGGAAGAGGAGGGAATACTTCCAAACTCATTCTATGAAGTCAGCATCACTCTAATACCAAAATCTGGCAAAGACCTCACCAAAAAAGAAAATTACAGACCAATATCCCTGATGAACATAGATGCAAAAATACTCAATAAAATATTAGCAAAACGAATTTAAAAATACATCAAAAGGATCATACACCATGATCAAGTGGGATTCATCGCAGGGATGCAAGGATGGTACAACATTCAAAAATACATCAACATCCACCACATCAACAAAAAGAAGAACAAAAACCACATGATCATCTCCATAGATGCTGAAAAAGCATTTGACAAAATTCAACATCCATTCATGATAAAAACTCTCAACAAAATGGGTATAGACGGAAAGTACCTCAACATCATAAAGGCCATATATGACAAACCCACAACTAACATCACACTTAACAGCAAGAAGCTGAAAGCTTTTCATCTAAGATCGGGAACAAGACAGGGATGCCGACTCTCTCCACTGTTATTCAACATAGTACAGGAGGTCCTAGCCATGGCAATCAGACAAAGCAAAGACATACAAGCCATCCAGATTAGTAAAGAAGAAGTCAAATTGTCACTATTTTCAGATGACATGAAATTTTACATAAAATACCCTAAAGACTCCACTCCAAAACTACTAGAACTAATATCTGAATTCAGCAAAGTTGCAGGATACAAAATTAACACACAGAAATCTAATGCTTTCCTATACACTAATGATGAGCTAACAGAAAGAGAAATCAGAAAAACAATTCCATTCACAATTGCATCCAAAAAAAAAAATACCTAGGAATAAACCTAACGAAGGAAGTGAAAGACCTATACCCTGAAAACTACAACACACTCCTAAGAGAAATTAAAGAAGACACTAACAAATGGAAATTCATCCCATGCTCTTGGCTAGGAAGAATAAATACTGCCAAAATGGCTATACTACCTAAAGCAATCTACAGATTCAATGCAATCCCTATCAAAATACCAACAGCTTTCTTCAATGAACTGGAACAAATAATTCTAAAATTCATATGGAACCAGAAAAGACCCCGAATAGCCAAAACAATCCTGAGAAGAAGAAATAAAACAGGGGGAATTACGCTCCCTGACTTCAAGCTCTACTACAAAGCCACAGTAATCAAGACAATTTGGTATTGGCATAAAAACAGACTCACAGACTAGTGGAACAGAATAGAAAATCCAAACATTAACCCAAACATATATAGTCAATTAATATATGATATAAAGGAGCCTTGGATATGCAATGGGGAGATGACAGCCTCTTCAGCAACTGGTGTTGGCAAAACTGGACAGCTACATGTAAGGGAATGAAACTGGATTATTGTCTAACCCCATACAAAAACTTACACTCAAAATGGATCAAAGACCTGAATGTATGTCATGAAACCATAAAACTCTTAGAAAACAACACAAGAAAAAAATCCCTTGGATATAAACATGAGCAACTTCTTCATGAACATATCTCCTCAGGCAAGGGAAACAAAGCAAAAATGAACAAGTGGGACTATATCTAATTAAAAAGCTTCTGTACAGCAAAGAACACCATCAGTAGAATAAAAAGACATCCAACAGTATGGGAGAATATATTTATAAATGACATATCTGTTAAGGGATTGACATCCAAATTATATAAAGAGCTCATGCACCTCAAAAAACAAAAAGCAAGTAAGCCAATTAAAAAATGGGCAGAGGAGCTGAACAGGCACATGAAAAGATGCTCCACATCCCTAATGATCAGAGAAATGCAAATTAAAACCACAATGAGATATCACCTCACACCAGTCAGAATGGCCCCCATCCAAAAAACAAACAGCAACAAATGTTGGCGAGGATGTGGAGAAAGGGAAACCCTCCTACACTGCTGGTGGGAATGTAAATTAGTTCAACCATTGTGGAAAGCAGTATGGAGGTTCCTCTAAAAGCTAAAAATAGAAATACCATTTGACCCAGGAATTCCACTCCTAGGAATTTACCCTAAGAATGCAGCAGCCCGGTTTTAAAAAGACAGATGCACCCTTATGTTTATCGCAGCACTATTTACAAAACCCAAGAAATGGAAGCAACCTAAGGGTCCATCAGTAGATGAATGGATAAAGAAGATGTGGTGCATATACACCATGGAATATTATTCAGCCATAAGAAGAAAACAAATCCTACCATTTGCAACAACATGGATGGAGCTAGAGGGTATTATGCTCAGTGAAGTTAGCCAGGCAGAGAAAGACAATTATCAGATGATTTCACTCACCTGTGGAGTATAAGAACAAAGCAAAAACTGAAGGAACAAAACAGCAGCAGACTCACAGAACCCAAGAATGGATAACAGTTACTAAAGGGAAAGGGATTGGGAAAGATGTGTGGGAAGGGAGGGATAAAGGGGGAAAAGGGCTCTTACAATTAGCACACATAATGCAGTGGGGAGGTGGATATGGGGAAGGCAGTATAACACAAAGAAGACAAGTGGTGATTCTATAGCATCTTATTGCTCTGATGGACAGTCACTTTAATGGGGTATGTGGTGGGGACATGATGATGGGGGGAGTCTAGTAACCATAATTTTGTTCATGTAATTGTACATTAATGATAGCAAAAAAAATGGACAATGGGAACTATATCAAACTAAAAGGCTTCTGTACAGCAAATAACACCATCAGTAGAACAAAAAGACACCATCAGAAGAACAAAAAGAATATATTCATAAATGACATATCTGATAAAGCATTGACATCCAAATTATATATAGACCTCACACATCTCAACAAACAAAAAGCAAGTAGGCCAATTAAAAAATAGGCAGTGGAGCTGAAAAGACACTTCTCCAAAGAAGAAATTCAGATGGCCAACAGGCACATGAAAAGATGCTCCACATCCCTAATCATCAGAGAAATGCAAATTAAAACCACAATGAGGTATCACCTCACACCAGTTAGGATGGCCACCATCCTAAAGACAAACAATAATAAATGTTAGCGAGGATGTGGAAAAAAGGGAACCCTCCTACACTGCTGGTGGGAATGTAAAATAGTTCAACCATTGTGGAAAGCAGTATGGAAGTTCCTTAGAAAACTAAAAATAGAAATACCATTTGACCCAGGAATTCCACTCCTAGGAATTTAGCCTAAGAATGCAGCAGCCCAGTTTGAAAAAGACAGATGCACCCCTATGTTTATCACAGCACTATTTACAATAGCCAAGAAATGGAAGCAACCTAAGTGTCCATCAGTAGATGAATGGATAAAGAAGATGTGGTACATATACTCAATGGAATACTATTCAGCCATAAGAAGAAAACAAATCCTACCATTTGCAACAACATGGATGGAGCTGGAGGGTATTATGCTCACTGAAATAAGCCAGGCAGAGAAAGACAAATATCAAATGACTTCACTCATCTGTGGAGTATAAGAACAAAGCAAAAACTGAAGGAACGAAACAGCAGCCAACTCACAGAACCCAAGAACTGGACTATCAGTTACCAAAGGGAAAGGGATTTGGGAGGATGGGTGGGAATGGAGGGATAAAGGGGAAAACGGTGCGTCATGATTAGCGTGTATAATGTATGGGGGTGATACGGGAAAGACAGTATAACACAGAGAAGACAAGTAGTGACTCTATAGCATCTCACTACACTGATGGACAGTGACTGTAATGGGGTATGTGGTGGGGACTTGATAATAGAGGGAGTCTAGTAACCATAATGTTGCTCATGTAATTGTACATTAATGATAGCAAAATAAATGTGAAAAATAGAAAATAAGGAAGATGCACATGCTTGGGTTGTGAGCCCAAAATATTGTTGGCATTTTTTTTTGTATTTACCCATGATATTGCCATCCAATGAGAAGAAATAGATCATATTAGAAAAAATGTTATGTCAAATCAGTAATCATAACAAATTCAAAGATTCATACCAACTGAAAATATCACCCTTTCAGCTATAAGATAGTACATTTTGTGTTTTATTGACTGCTATGTCCCTAGAACCAAGGCCCATAGTAAGATCAACAACTGTGTGTTTAGCAATCATATTAATAAAGAGCTAAATAGCTTCCCAATGAAGTGTCTAAGTAACAGCAATATCACAGCGTTGTGTTCAAAATCTGCTATTCATTCGTTTTTCTCAGCCAACATTTCGATGTGTCAATCACTCTATTAGATGCTGTGTATGTATAAAAAATAAACACAAAATGGACCAAAGGAAAAGGAGAAATGTCTTTATGAAGCACTCTAAGAACCACTTAAAATATCACCTTTGCTTCACTTAAAAGATCTGCTTGACTAAAGTGGTTTTATTTTCCTCAAATATTGTATCAAACATTAAATTGCAGCTTAATCAGAGGCCACCAAATCCCACCTAACTCTTAAAACCTTGCACAATCTCCATCAATAGAAATAAATGCTCCACCCACAAAAAAGTACTATGGATTTGACTCTGTTTTTATTTACTGAGCCCTAATTAAGCATCTCATTTAAGTTCTCTTTCCAAGTTCACATGGGAGTTTTCCTATCATTCCTTGCTTAACCCAAGTGATGTTTCTTTCCTATTTTGAGGCTTTTCAGACCAATATAATCATGGGCACATTTCCAAAATGTATGAGAATTACAGAAAGGAGTTGATTGCTCAGTTCTTGCCTCTGACTCAGAGCTTACGTTAATTAGGTAAAGCCAGAGTCCTCAGCATGCTCTTCAGAGCCCTCACTGATTAGCAATGACAAGGCCATCTGGCCTTCCCACTGCACATTGGAGCAAGTAAAATCTGGCATAAAAATCAGGGATGCTTATAATTTAGAAGAGTCAAGTACTGCCATCACTTTTAAAAGACATGGTGTCTGACTACAATCTCAAGCCTGTCCAAAGGAAGCTGGGCACACCAAGGACACGATCGCAAAAACCAGCTTTACCCCACCCATCTGCACAGACTTCTCTCACTCACCTTAATGATTCCAGTCCTCAACACTCCCTTTCTGATTGTTTCTTCCTCCATCAATTACCGGTCCAAAGTTGACAAACTTCAATTTGAGGCTGTGGGTGCTTTTTGGTTTATTTTTACATAGCTATTCATTAAGGAAATGCCAGCTTGGAGACCATAAAGGAGTTGGAACAATCATGGGAATGTGACCAGGGAGCCAGGCTTAGGATGTGGATAAACTGAAGGTAAACATGGCTAGCCCTGTCCTCCTTGCTCCTCACCCGGGTGGCCTGGCCCAGGAACTGTAGAAGAAAAGGAGCACAAAGACAGCAAACACTCCATTGGGAGAGATTGGCTGGGTGTCCACTGGTCCCCTTGATGTATCTGCAACAGACACTCATTGAAATGTTGAAGTCAAACAGTGCTCTTGACTTCTCCAAGCCAGTGAGTTCCAGCCAGTGCTTCCAGGGTAAGTTTATTGCAGGAAATCCAAGTAACAATATTTATCCCTCATTCTTTAGACCACTGTCCAGTTTCGGGGTCAGAAGAAATGGTCACTATAACATCACCTGAGGATCTCTGGATCCAGTACCATTGTCCTCATAAACCCCACTTACTACTTGAGGCCATCATTAGACTAAAGATCAAAGACAATAAAAGACTAATGAAAACTGGACTTCACTGGAGAAAAGTCCATTTGATGGCAAAACTTCACAGATTATCTTTCTTGACCTCATGGATGACATTTTTAATACAGGCAGGCAAAACTATGAAACAGCTGAATGGGTGAGCACTGTATGCTTGGTTCATTAAATATCCACATTGGTAAATATATAATATCAGTTATAAATTGCATCATCTCCCTTTGGATCTCAGGGTACTGCCTTTCACATATATTCACTGTGAGTCTCACAAGTCTGACACTTCCAGTTCTGTGTACCACATACTGTGTTAATTTCAGTTTGCCTTTAAGTTGCCCAAACTTCTTTCAGTCTGTGGGCTTCTTGTTGCTGAGTTATTTGAGTTGAGTGCTTTTGTGAAGTTAGCGTTTTAAATTGGGCTAATACTTTTCTCTGTACATAAGCAGTCTGGGCAGGTCTGAGAAGACTGCAAGTACCCACAGATTCCTTCAGGCTCTTTGGGAACTAAACAGTTTCAGATGATCCACACAGGCATTCTATACTCATGTTCAAAGGCACAAGAATTCCTTCTTCTCATGGTTGGAAGTCTGTATCTTATGTTACAAACTACATCCCACCAACCTGGAAGAATTACTGTCTTCCAGGGAAACAGGAATACAAATCACTCTGGCAGTGGCACTTAATCACTCTTGGTTATAAAAAGTGCAACAGGTTTAGCTATCATGTATCTGACAAGGTTCTATGCAAATCTGAATCCTCTCTCAATGCTGTGCATGTCATCTGTGATTTCTGTGTTTGGTTTGGCAAGCTTCTGTCCTCTGCAGACATTTCTCTAGGTATGCCAGATCCATTCTGAGTATGTTTCTTCCTCAGGTCATATGGCTCTAAATAAGAAAATAAAGAGGAGATGGTTATATTGTTATTTTATACCTTCTTTCTTATGAAGAACCCAAGGCTCTGAATATTTATGCAAAATGGAAAAAAAAAAGTAAATTGCTCTTTGGAGAGGAACATTAATTCTTTCAACTTTCTTATGTGTCATTGAACAAATTATCCAGTCCAAGGTATGAAATGTTTCTCTAGAGCCCAGGCTGAATTAACAGCCCTGCAAAGAACAACATTCTATTTATAATTGGCTAATGATATCCATTACATCATCTTGCCAACCCTTTATAATTGTGAGAAAGATAAGCAAACAGAGCTAGCTCTACAAACAGCCAAACAGACCACCCACCTATTGATCTCTTCAACCAGCCCAATGATTCACACCTCCTACCTGAATTAAAACCCTATAAAATATGTACTTGTTAAGGGCCTACTATCTGACAGGTCTATCTTCTCCAGGGATCACTGAGTGATATATACATAACCTGAGAGGGTGCGATGACTATCTGCTTTCTTTTCATTTTATTTGTTTTTGGCATCATTAATGTACAATTAAATGAGCAACATTATGGTTACTAGACTCCCCTATTATCAAGTCCCTACCACATACCCCATTGCAGTCACTGTCCATCAGCGTAGTAAGATGCTATATAACCACTACTTGTCTTCTCTGTTATACTGCCTTCCCCGAGTGCCCCAGCCCCATTATTTGTGCTAATCGTAATGCCCCTTTTTCCCCCTTATCCCTCCCTTCCCATCCATCTTCCCCAGTCCCTTTCCCTTTGGTAACTGTCCATTCTTGGGTTCTGTGAGTCTGCTGCTGTTTTGTTCCTTCAGTTTTTGCTTTGCTCTTATACTCCACAGATGAGTGAAATCATGGGATACTTGTCTTTCTCTGCCTGGCTTATTTCACTGAGCATAATACCCTCTAACTCCATCCATGTTGTTGCAAATGGTAGGATTTGTTTTCTTCTTGTGGCTGAATAATATTCCACTGTGTATATGTACCATGCTTTCTTCTTTTTATACACTGAAGAATTGGCAGGAGAATTTGACCCTAAAGAATGTATTATGGTATTTGTCGGTCCCTCCCTGCTTCTAACATGCAGATAAGGGAGGAGACACGATGAGATGTCGAAGATCTGAAAGGACCAGCCAGGGGACTCGAGGCTTAACAGCACAAGAGTGGTGCTGAGAGGGTACCCTTCATATTTATTGAGCAAATAAATGTTAACAACAATCGAATTCTGTGAAGGGGACTTAATACACAATCATTAACTAACTCAAAACTTAATCCCCGGCAGTCTCCAGTCTCCTGGGGCGCGAAGTCTTACATGGTATTGAAACAATAGCAAGGACAATTAGGTCACAGAAACTGTTTTGGTCTTGTTTGTTCTTGATCACTTATCAGGAATTACAGGAAAAATAATCACCTCATATACGATTATAGGTTTGATTTCTATACGTGATTTATATGTTAATCCCACATTTCCCTCTTATTTTTTTAATAAAATGTTTAAGTAGTAGGTAGACATAATAAAGACTACAGTTTCTAATAGAAAGCTTTTTAACACAGTTTACCTTTACATAAAAGATAATCTATTTTTTAAATCTCATGATGTAAAATAAAGATGGAAAGTAGAGTTTAATGCAGTAGGAAGGCAAGTGTAGGCAGTCAGGTCTGTGCCTATAGACTAGGTATTGATCCAAGCTAGACAAGGGTGACAAAACAACCATGGGTGCAGAAGATTTCTCTCAAAACTGAGGCGGTGAGGTTCTAAGCCTCATCTCTGTTGACCCCTAATTTCTCACCTGATAGCCCCCCTGCAACTGTGCCTGTCTTAGGTTGTTCCTCCCTTGAGGAATCTTCTGGGGCCATACAGGGAGATGTAAAGTTGGTAAGAGAGAGAAGAAATATTCTTTGAAAAAGTTAGCTTTTTACTTCTTTGCAGATTTATGTCCCGTGTCTTCTATGCCCAGCATTTGTCTTGAGGTATCTTTACCAGCTAGAAGGATTATGATACACGGTAATTTTAAGTATGAGGCACGAATTCTAGTAAAGGGCTGTTTTTAGGAAGGAAAAAGAAAAGCTATAGAAGTAGCAAAGGAAGAAAGTATGAGAAGATTGATTATTTCATTGACATAACTTCTTGTAGAGTAACGTAAGCATGTATACGTTTTAACAAACTACTAATTAAATTACATACACACATTAACAGAACAGGAATACAGATACATAACAAAAGCAGACCTACAATTACTGGCCATATTCAATGAAACCAAGAAAACCCATTAGGTAACTCAGACATTTGTGAAAACTTATTAATAATATGATAAATATTGTCTAATTGATTTTGAATAGTTTGAGAAAAGTCAGACAAATTAAAACAACACATTCCTGGAAACTGTTCATATCCCATATGTTCTTTTAACAGCAGATATATCGTCTATAGTAGCACAATTCTGAAGCACGGCAACTCGCACTTCTCCTAGCTCTTGATTGAGTTCAGATAACACAGAAGCAGTCATATTCGTTGTCTTATTATATGCACAGGCCAGTTTAGATATCTCTTTTTGCATTTCACTGACAAGTCCAGGAACCGGCAGGATGAATGCAACTGCAACTGCAACAGAAGCGGGATCTAAAAGCTTCAAGTTGTCGTCACAGTAAGACGGCAGAGCCCGGATAAGTCTTTCATGACTATTTCTGGGATAATCTATTAGAGCATGAAGGATGCATCCCATGCCACATATACTTTGATAATGTGAAGAGAGGGCTTAGGGTATGGACTTGTACCACCTGCTCTGCCCCGAAGGTGGGCTGGGTTGTTGTCTGTTTGCTAGGGCTGTTTACAGTGAAGTCACGGGTTATGCTGGGATACCCTTCTTTATTTGCAGAACACTCAAACATTCCAGGCCAAATTGCTCCTGGCCTTTTGAGCTTTAAGTGATGTCACCGAAGAATGACTCTAGAGCTTAATGTTTAACACCGAGTTTCTGTAGGGGGTTTCCTTGCATGTAGTTACATTGCTCTGACTGCAAATATTCTGCCTTGCTTTTTCCAGAAGCCCTCACCCTATGCTGTCTAAGCTCAAAGTCCCTGTCTCATTCCCCCCTCTACAGATAGAGACCCTAGCTGCTGCTAGAGAAAAGGGGGGATGATCACTCTGGCTGCTTCATGCTAGGAGGAGGCGCATAAAGGGTACAGTTAGGTTTCCCTCAGTGGTCAGTTGAGAGGGCCTCGGAAGATTGGCGCTTCTATTCTGGGTTCCAATTCTATTACTATTTACAGATTTTTTTATTTTGCTATTATTAATGTACAATTGCATGAGCAACATTATGGTTACTAGACTCCCCGTATTATCAAGTCCCCACCACATACCCCATTACAGTCACTATCCATCAGTGTAGTAAGATGCTATAGAATCACTACTTGTCTGCTCTGTGTTATACTGGGTTCCCCATATCCCCCCCACTACATTATGTGTGCTAATTGTAATAGCCCTTTTTCCCCCTTATCCCTCCCTTCCCACCTATCTTCCCCAGTCCCTTTCCCTTTCGTAACTATTAACCATTCTTGGGTTCTGTGAGTCTACTGATGTTTTGTTCCTTCAGTCTTTGCTTTGTTCTTATACTCCACAGATGAGTGAAATCATTTGATACTTGTCTTTCTCTGCCTGGCTTATTTCAGTGAGCATAATACCCTCTAGCTCCATCCATGTTGTTGCAAATGGCAGGATTTGTTTTCTTCTTATGGATGAATAATATTCCATTGTTTATATATACCACTACTTCTTTATCCATTCATCTACTGATGGACACTTAGGTTACTTCCATTTCTTGGCTATTGTAAATAGTGCTGCAATAAACATTGGGGTGCATGTGTCATTTTCAAACTGGGCTGCTGCATTCTTAGGGTAAATTCCTAGGAGTGGAATTCCTGGGTCAAATGGTATTTCTATTTTTAGCTTTTAGAGGAACCTCCATACTGCTTTCCACAATGGTTGAACTAATTTACATCCCCACCAGCAGTGTAGGAGGGTTCCGCTTTCTCCACATCCTCGCCAACATTTGTTCCTGTTTGTCTTTTGGATGCTGGCCATCCTAACTGGTGTGAGGTGATATCTCACTGTGGTTTTAATTTGCATTTCTCCGATGATTAGTGATGTGGAGCATCTTTTCATGTGCCTGTTGGCCATCTGAATTTCTTCTTTGGAGAGGTGTCTGCTCGGTTCATCCGCCCATTTTTTAATTGGCTTATTTGCTTTTTGCTTGTTGAGGTGTATGAGGTCTTTATATAATTTGGATGTCAACCCCTTATTGGATATTTAATTTATGAATATATTCTCCCAAACCCTAGGATGTCTTTTTGTTCTATTGATGGTGGCCTTTGCTCTACAGAAGCTTTTAGTTTTATATGGTCCCACTTGTTCATTTTTGCTTTTGTTTCGCTTGACTTGGGAGATATATACATGAAGAAGTTGCCCATATTTATGTTCAAGAGACTTTGCCTATGATTTTCTTCAAAGAGTCTTATCGTTTCATGACTTACATTCAGGTCTTTGATCCATTTTGAGTATAAGTTTTTGTATGGGGCTAGACAATAATCCACTTTCATTCTCTTACATGTAGCTGTCCAGTTTTGCCAACGCCAGCTGTTGAAGAGGCTGTCATTTCCCCACTGTATATCCATGGCTCCTTTATTGTATATTAACTGACCATATAAGCTTGGTTTATATCTGGGCTTTCAAGTCTGTTCCATTGGTCTATTGGTCTGTTCTTGTCCCAGTACCAAATTGTCTTGATGACTGTGGCTTTGTAGTAGAGCTTGAAGTAAGGGAGCATAATTCCCCCCACTTTATTCTTCCTTCTCAGGATTGCTTTGGCTATTCAGGGTCTTTAGAAGTTCCATATGAATTTTAGAATGATTTGCTCTGCTCCACTTCATTGAAGAATGTTGTTACTATTTTGATAGGGATTGCATTGAATCTGCAGATTGCCTTAGGCAGGATGGCCATTTTGACAATATTAATTCTTCCTATTCATGAACAAGGGATGTGTTTCCAATTATTTTTATCTTTAATTTCTATCATGAGTGTCTTGTAGTTTTCAGAGTATAAGTCTTTCACTTCCTTGGATAAGTTTATTCCTAGGTATTATATTCTTTGGGATGCAATTGTGAATGGAATTGTTTTCCTGATTTCTCTTTCTGCTAGTTCATAGTTAGTGTGTAGAAATGCAACAGATTTCTGTGTATTAATTTTGTATCCCACAACTATACTGAATTCAGATATTAGATCTAGTAGTTTTGGAGTGGATACTTTCGGTTTTTTATGTACAATATCATGTCTTCTGCAAACAGGGACAGTTTGACTTTTCCTTACCAATCTGGAAGCCTTTTATTTTTTTGTGTTGTCTGATTGCTGTGGCTAGGACCTCCAGAACTATGTTGAATAGAAGTGGGGAGAGTGGGCATCCTTGCCTTGTTCCCGACCTTAAAGGAAAAGCTTTCAGCTTCTCGCTGTTAAGTATAATGTTGGTTGTAGGTTTGTCATATATGGCCTTTATTATGTTGAGGTATTTCCCCTCTATACCCATTTTGTTGATAGTTTTTATCATGAATGGATGTTGAATTTTGTTGAATGCTTTTTCAGCATCTATGGAGATGATCATGTAGTTTGTATCCTTCTTCTGTTGATGTAGTGGATGATGTTGATGGATTTTCGAAAGTTGTATCATCCTTTCATCCCTAGGATGAATCCCACTTGATCATGATGGATGATCTTTTTGATATATTTTTGAATTCGGTTTGCAAATATTTTGTTGAGTATTTTTGCATCTATATTCATCGGGGATATTGGTCTGTAATTTTCTTTTTTTTGTGGTGTCTTTGCCTGGTTTTGGTATTACAGTGATGTTGGCCTTGTAGAATGAGTTTGGGAGTATTCCCTCCTCTTCTACTTTTTGGAAAACTTTAAGGAGGTTGAGTATTAGGTCTGCACTAAAAGTCTGATAAAATTCAGCAGTGGACAATCTGGTCCAGGGGTTTTATTCTTAGGTACTTTTTGATTACCAATTCAATTTCTTTGTTGGTAATTGGTCGATTCATATTTGCTGTTTCTTCCTGGGTTAGCCTTGGCAGGTTGTATTTTACTAGAAAGTTGTCCATTTCTTCCAGGTTATCCAGTTTGTTAGCATATAATTTTTCATAGGACTCTCTCATAACTCTTTGTATTCTGTGGTGTCTGTAGTGAATTTTCCTTTCTCATTTCTGATTTTGTTTATGTGTGTAGACTCTTTTTTCTTGATAAGTCTGGCTAAGGGTTTACCTATTTTGTTTATTTTCTCGAAGAACCAGCTCCTGCATTCATTGATTCTTTCTGTTTGTTTTTTTTTTGTTTGTTTGTTTGTTTTGGTATAGATAATGTACAATCACTTTAAGAACATTTTGGTTTCTAGAACTCCTTTTATCAAGTCCGCCGCCACGTACCCCACTACAGTCACTATCCATCAGAGTAGTAAGATGCTATAGAATCATTATTTGTCTTCTCCATAAATTCTGCCTTCCCCATGCTCCCCCCACTGCATTACATGTGCTAATCATAATGCCTCTTATTCCACATCTCCCTCCCTTCCCACCCATCCTCCCCAGTCCCTTTCCCTTTGGTAACTGTTAGTCCATTCTTGGGTTCTGTGAGTCGGCTGCTGTTTTGTTCCTTCAGTTTTTTGTTTTGTTCTATACTCCACAGATGTGTAAAATCATTTGATACTTGTCTTTCTCTGCCTGGCTTATTTCACTGGGCATAATACCCTCTAGCTCCATCCATGTTGTTGCAAATGGCAGGATTTGTTTTCTTCTTATGGCTGAATAATATTCCATTGTGTATATGTACATCTTCTTTATCCATTCATATACTAATGGACACTTAGGTTGCTTCCATCTCTGGCTATTGTAAATAGTGCTGTGATAAACACAGGGGTGTATATGTCGTTTTCAAACTGCACTGCTGCATTCTTAGGGTAAATTCCTAGGAGTGAAATTCCTGCACCAAATTGTATTTCTGTTTTTGGTTTTATGAGGAACCTCCATACTGCTTTCCACAATGGTTGAACTAGTTTACATTCCCAAGAGCAGTGTAGGAGGGGTCCCCTTTCTCCACATCCTTGCCAACATTTGTTGTTGTTTGTCTTTTGGATGGCAGCTATCCTAACTGGTGTGAGGTGATATCTCATTGTGGTTTAATTTGCATTTCCTGATTTTTAGCAATGTGGAGCATCTTTTCATGTGCCTGTTGGCCATCTGAATATCTTCTTTAGAGAAGTGTCTGTTCAGCTCCTCTGCCCATTTCTTAATTGGCTTGTTTGCTTTTTGTTTGTTGAGGTGCATGAGCTCTTTATATATTTTGAATGTCAAGCCCTTATCAGATATGTCATTTATGAATATATTCTCCGATACTGCAGGCTGTCTTTTTGCTCTACTAATGGTGTCCTTTGCTGCACAGAAGCCTTTTAGTTTGATATAGTTCCACTTGTTCATTTTTGCTTTTGTTTCCCTTGACCGGGGAGATATGTTCATGAAGAAGTCGCTCATGTTTATGTCCAAGAGATTTTTGCCTATATTTTTCTCTAAGAGTTCTATCATTTCATGACTTACATTCAGGTCTTTGATCATTTTAAGTTTACTTTTGTGTATGGGGTTATACTGTAATCCAGTTTCATTCTCTTACATGGAGCTTTACAGTTTTGCCAACACTAGCTGTTGAATTGTCTGTCATTTCCCCATTGTATATCCATGACTCCTTTATCATATATTAATTGACCATATATGTTTTGGTTTACATCTGGGCTCTCTAGTCTATTCCATTTGTCTATTGGTCTCTTCTTGTGTCAGTACCAAATTGTCTTGATTAATGTGGCTTTGTAATAGAGCTTGAAGTGAGGGAACATAATTTCTCCAGCTTTATTCTTCCTTCTTAGGATAGCTTTGGCTATTTGGGGCCTTTGTTGTTCCATATGAATTTTATAACTATTTGCTCTAGTTCACTGAAGACTGCTGTTGGTATTCTGATAGGGATTGCACTGAATTTGTAGATTGCTTTAGGCAGGATAGCCATTTTGACAATATTAATTCTTCCTAGCCAAGAGCATGGGATGAATTTCCATTTACTAGTGTCCTCTTTAATTTCTCTTAGAAGTGTCTCGTAGTTTTTAGAGTATAGGTCTTTCACTTCCTTGGTTTTTTTATTCTTTTGATGCAATTGTGAATGGAATTGTTTTCCTGTTTTCTCCTTCTCCTAGTTCACCGTTAGTGTATAGGAATGCAACAGATTTCTGCGTATTAATTTTGAATCCCACAACTTTGCTGTATTCAAATATTAGATCTAATAGTTTTGGAGTGGATACTTTAGGGTTTTTTATGTACACTATCCTGTCATCTGCAAACAGGGACAGTTTGAATTCTTCCTTAACAATCTGGATGCCTTTTATTTCTTTGCATTGTCTGATTGCCGTGGCTAGAACTTCCACAACTATGTTGAATAAAAGTGGGGATACTGGGCATCCTTGTCATTTTCCCAACCTTAAAGGAAAAACTTTCAGCTTCTCACTGTTAAGTATAATGTTGGTTGTGGGTTTGTCATATATGGCCTTTATTATGTTGAGGTATTAGTCCTCTATATCCATTTTGTTGAGAGATTTTATCATGAATGGGTGTTGAATTTTGTCGAATGCTTTTTCAACATCTATGGAGATGATCATCTGGTATTTATCTTTCTTTTTGTTGATGTAGTGGATGATGTTGATGGATTTTCGAATGTTGTACCATCCTTGCATCCCTGGGATGAATCCCACTTGATCATGATGGATGATCTTTTTGATGCATTTTTGGATTCGGTTTGCTCATATTTTGTTGAGTATTTTTGCATCTATGTTCATCAGGGATATTGGTCTGTAATTTTCTTTTTTTGTGGTGTCTTTGCCTGGGTTTGTTATTACAGTGATACTGGCCTCGAAGAATGAGTTTGAGAGTATTCCCTCCTCTTCTACTTTTTGGAAAACTTTAAGGATAATGGGTATTAGGTCTTCACTAAATGTTTGATAAAATTCAGCAGTGAAACAATATGGTCCATGGGTTTTGTTCTTAGGTACTTTTTGATTACCAATTCAATTTCTTTGCTGATAATTGGTCTTTTCAGATTTGCTGTTTCTTCATGGGTCAGCCTTGGAAGGTTGTATTTTACTAGAAAGTTGTCCATTTCTTCTAGGTTTTCCAGTTTGTTAGCATATAATTTTTCATAGTATTTGCTCATAATTCTTTGTATTTCTGTGGTGTCTGTAGTGATTTTTCCTTTCTCATTTCTGATTCTGTTTGTGTGTAGGCTCTTTTTTTCTTGATAAGTCTGGCTAAGTGTTTATCTATTTTGTTTATTTTCTTGTAGAACCAGCTCCTGCTTTCATTGATTCTTTGTATTGTTTTATTCTTCTTAATTTTATTTACTTCTGCTTTAAACTTTATTATGTCCCTCCTTCTACTGACTTTGGGCCTCATTTGTTCTTTCTTTTCTAGTTTCATTAATTGTGAGTTTAGGCTGTTCATTTGGCATTGTTCTTCTTTCCTGAGGTAGGCCTGTATTGCAATATATTTCCCTCTTAGCACAGCCTTCACTGTGTCTCACAGATTTTGCAGTGTTGTATACTATTTTCAGTTTTATGGGTTCTATGCAAGATAGAACAAATCATGTTATTAGGTTAAGTAGAAACATCTGGAGTTGGATTTTCTTTTTCATACAACTTGACAAGATTAAGAATGCATGGCTGAATATGAGGACTAGAAACAGTAAAATTTTAATTGAAATGATAGGAGAAAACTAAAACATCTGGAAAATCATAGCTAGATATTTTGGGGAAACTAGAATTCTGGATCTAGTCTATGTCCCAATAACTAGTATTAGGATTTAGTATAGATAAGGCTGCATTATTGAAACAATACTTTTCCTAAAATCACCCTCATTTTTATTAGAAGTAACTCTATTAAGAGAATAATTAACACTTGGCTTGACTGCATAAGTGCAGCAAGAAGAGCAATTGATTACATAGGATCTTTTAAATGTGCTTTGCTGGAAATTTTTATAAGGAATTTCTGATTGGACCTTTAAAGGCCTCTCAAGGCCAGAAAGCCAAGCCAGACTTGCCATCAGGTTTTGCCTGCAGTACCTTTATATCTGGATGAATTCCTCTCTTCTTGAGGTTCCCATGATTTTCCTGAGGCTCCTGCACCTGCCAGGGAGTGTCCTTCCTTACTCACCTGGTAAGGCTGCTGTGAACCCTGTAAGCAAGGTACCAGGCTAGTTCTTCCAAGGGGCTTTGTTGGCTCTATAAAGTTAATCTTAGTTCCTTAAAACTGTTCATATCTGAGTTTATGCACATGTCTCTCAGGTATGACATTTCAGTCAAAGCCTTGATAACATAACCAGTGTTTTTAATTGGTCCTATTACAAGGAAAGCAGAATATTACTGAGCTTATACAAATAAACATACGACCACAAAATATAAAAATACTCACTAAAAGTTTTTAAATTCTGGAGGGGTCAGGTAGACAGAAAGATAAATGTTTCAATTCTGCTTATAAAGGTATTGTCATTGGATTCAAAATGGTGGCATGAGAGGTGAGACAGAGAACTCCTCCGACAACCACAGAAAGTGTGAAAATATAGTTAATACAAGTAAACCTAAAGCAGAAACAGGAAAGAAGGCTGAATCAGACTAAATACACACCTCATGAACAGAGCAGACCTAAGGAAAAGGGGTAACGTATGAAAGCCTTGTTCCGGCCAGACCCAAGCCCTTTCCCCACCCCAGCTCACTGGCGGGAGTAAGAGAAATGGAGTTGGGGAGGTGGGGGAAGCCTGGGACTGCTGAACACCTAGCCCTGGAAATCTGCTTTGCCAGCAGAAATCTACATTGTGTGTTGTCCTAGAGGATGGGGAGCTGGGACAGGCGGACTGCTTGAGAGACAGATTCCGGCTATTTGTGGAGGACGGGATCCACACCCGGCTGCTCTGGGACAAAGGAAAGGCAGGTGGTCTCACAGGTTTCCTAGCAGCAAGAGGGCTGCTGAAGGCATAGGGTTTGCATGGATTTTGCTACGCAGGAGAAGGGATAGCGAGACAAGGTTCTCTGAGTGTACTCTGCCCAGCAGACTGGGAACTTTGGGGAGCTTCAGACGCTCCATCCCCCTGGCTGGTTACTCAGCTCTGAGGCCCCCCACTGTTATATGCAGCCTGCCAAGCCTTACTCCTGGCCTTACAGCGCCGGCTCACAAACTAGCAGTCACTGCTCTGGCATCAGGCCAGCCAGAGGGAGACACCAGCTACAACAGCTAGAGATGCCAAGCACAGAGGCTTACACCTGTGTACTTGGCCCACTGGCTCTGGTATGGGAGAGAGTGAGGGTATATGGGAATCAGGAAACAGGTCTTTCCTCCCCCCAGGGACCAGGTCTGCTCCCATACAACCCCCAACCTCACTCTAGGGGCAGAGCAGCTCGAGATGGAGCATCTGAGCAATACAGGGCACCACACAGAAATATGAAACGTCAAAAGAACATGGTCAAGACCAAAATCTCACAAACCTCAGAAAAGGGCCAAATGAACCTGAACTCACCAATCTTTCTGAAAGAGAGCTCAAAATAAAAATCATAAACATGCTTATGGAGGTACAGAAAAATATTCAAGAACTCAGGAATGATTTTAAGATGGAGATTCAATCATTAAGAAATTCCATATCTGAAATGAAACACACAATGGAGGGATTTTAAAAGCAGATTAGATGGAGTAGAAGAGATGGTAAATGGAATAGAATTTACAGAAGAGGAATACAAAGAAGCTGAGGCACAGGGAGAAAAAAGAATCTCCTCTAAGAATGAAAGAATATTGAGAGAACTGTGTGACCAATCCAAATGGAAAAATAATTGCATTATAGGGGTACCAGAAGAGGAGAGAGAAAAGGGGATAGAAAGTGTCTTGAGGTAATTGCTGAAAAGTTCCCCAATCTGAGGAAGGAGATAGTCTCTCAGGCCATGGAGGTGCACAGATATGCCAACACAAGGGACCTAAGGAAGACAAGATCAAGACATATAATAATTAAAATGGCAAACTTTAAAGAATAAAGACAGACTTTTAAAAGCAGCTAGAGAGAAAAAAGATCACATACACAGGAAAACCCATCAGGCTATCATCAGATTTCTCAACAGAAACCTTACAGACCAGAAGGGAGTGGCATGATATATTTAGTGCAATCAAGCAGAAGGGCCTCGAGCCAGAATACTCTACCTGATAAGGTTATCATTTAAATTTGAAGGAGAAATTAAACAATTTTCAGATAAACAAAAGCTGAGAGAATTTACCTCCCACAAAGCACCTCTACAGTGCATTTTGGAGGGACTCCTATAGATGGAAGTATTCCTAAGGCTAAATAGATGTCACCAGGGGAAATAAAACCACAGCAAAGTAAAACAATTGATTACTAAGCAGATGCAAAATGAAATCAATGACCCACATAGTCAATCAAGAGATAGACAAAGAGTACAGAATATGATTCATAACATACAAAGAATGGAGGAGGAACAAAAAGGGGGGAAAACAAGAATCTTTAGGTTGTGTTTATAATAGCATATGAAGTGAGTTAAATTAGACTGTTAGATAGTAAGGGAATCACCCCTGAACCTTTGGTAGCCACAAATCTAAAGCCTACAATTGGCAATAAGTACATACCTATTGATAATAACCCTAAATGTAAAAGTCTGAATGCACCAATCAAAACACGTAGAGTCATTGAATGGATAAAAAAACAAGACCCATCTATATGCTGCCTACAAGAGACTCACTTCAAACCCAAAGACATACACAGACTGACAGTAAAGGGATGGAAAAAGATACTTCATGCCACTAATAGAGAGAAAAAATCAGGATTTTCAGTACTTGTATCAGACAAAATAGAATTCAAAACAAAGAAAGCCACAAGAGAAAAAGAATAACATTACATAATGATAAAGGGGTCAGTCCAACAAGACGATATAACTATTATAAGTACCTATGCACCCAACACAGTATCACTTACATATGTGAAACAAATACTAACAGAATTAAATGGGGAAAGAGAATGCAATGCATTCATTTTGGGAGACTTCAACACACCACTCACCCCAAAGGACAGATCAACCAGACAAAAAATAAATAGACACAGGCACTGAACAACGTATTAGAACACATGGACCTAACTGACATCTACAGAACACTCCATCCAAAAGCAACAGGATACACATTCCTCTCAAGAGCACATGGAACATTTTCAAGAATAAATCATATACTAGGCTAAAAAAAGAACCTCAGTAAGTTCAAAAAGATTGAAATTGTACCAACCAGCTTCTCAGATCACAAAGGTATGAAACTAGAAATAAATTACTCAAAGAAAATGAAAAAGCCCACAAACACATGGAAGCTTAACAACATGCTCATAAATAATCACTGGATCAATACCAAATAAAAACAGAGATGAAGCAATATATGGAGACAAATGACAACAATAATTCAACACCGCAAAATATGTGGGATGCAGCGAAGGCCATGCAAAGAGAGAAATATATTGCAATATGGGCCTACTTCAGGAAAGGAGAACAATCCCAAATGAACACTCTAAACTCACAATTAATGAACTAGAAAAGGAAGAACAAATGAGGCCCAAAGTCAGTAGAATGAGGGACATAATAAAGATTTAATTAAAGCAGAAATAAAATTTAGAAAAATAAAAAAATAGAATCAATGAAAGCGGGAGCTCATTCTTCGAGAAAATAAACAAAATAGATAAACCCCTAACCACACTTATCAAGAAAAAAGGAGAGTCTACACACATAAACAGAATCAGAAATGAGAAAGGAAAAATCACTATGGACACCACAGAAATACAAAGAATTATGAAAGAATACTATGAAAAATTATAAGCTAAAAAACTGAAAAATATAGCACAAATGGACAACTTTCTAGAAAAATACAATCTACCAAGGCTCACCCAGGAAGAAACAGCAAATCTGAATAGACCAATTACCAGCAAAGAAATAAACCTCATAATCAAAAAAGTATCTAAGAACAAAATACCTGTACCAGATGGTTTCACTGCTGAATTTTATCAAACATTTAGTGAAGACCTAATACCCATCCTCCTTGAAGTTCTCCAAAAAGAGAAGAGAGAATACTCTCAAACTCATTCTTCGAGGCCAACATCACTCTAATACCAAAACCAGGCAAAGACACCACAAAAAAAGAAAATTACAGACCAATATCCCTGATAAAGATAGATACAAAAATACTCAACAAAATATTAGCAACTGAATTCAAATATACATCAAAAAGATCATCCATCATGATCAAGTGGGATTTATCCCAGGGATGCAAGGATGGTACAACATTCAAAAAGCCATCAACATCATCAGCTACATCAACAAAAAGAAGGACAAAAACCACATGATCATTTCCACAGAAGCTGAAAAAGCATTCGACAAAATTCAACATCCATTCACGATAAAAACTCTCAACAAAATGGGTATAGATGGCAAGACCTCAACATAATAAAGGCCATATATGACAAACCCACAGCCAACATTATATTTAACAGTGAGAAGCTGAAAGCTTTTCCTTTAAGATCGGGAACAAGACAAGGATGCCCAGTCTCCCCACTTTTATTCAACATAGTTCTACAGGGCCTAGCCACAGCAATCAGACAACACAAAGAAATAAAAGGCATCCATATTGGTGAGGAAGAAGCCAAACTTTCCCTGTTTGCAGATGACATGATAGTGTACATAAAAAACCCTAAAGAATCCATTCCAAAACTACTAGATCTAATATCTGAATTCAGTAAAGTTGTGGGATACAAAATTAATACACAGAAATCTGTTGCATTTCTATACACTAACTGTGAACTAGGAGAAAGAGAGATCAGGAAAACAATTCCATTCACAATTGCATCCAAAAGAATAAAATGCCTAGGAATAAACTTAACCAAGGAAGTGAAAGACTTATACTCTGAAAACTACAAGACACTCATTAGACAAATTAAAGAAGAAACCAATAAATGGAAACACATCCCATGCTCTTGGTTAGGAAGAATTAATATTGTCAAAATGGCCATCCTGCCTAAAGCAATCTATAGATTCAATGCAATCCCTATCAAAATACAAACGGCATTCTTCAATGAACTAGAGCAAATCGTTCTAAAATTCATATAGAATGACAAAAGACCCTGAATAGCCAAAGAAATCCTGAGAAGGAAGAATAAAACAGGGGGCATTATGTTCCCTGACTTCAAGTTCTACTATAAAGCCACAGTAATCAAGACAATTTGGTACTGGCACAAGAACAGACAGATAGATCAATGGAACAGACTTGAGAGCCCAGATATAAACCCAAGCATATATGGTCAATTAATATATGATAAAGGAGCCATGGATATACAATGGGGAAATGACAGCCTCTTCAACAGCTGGTGTTGGCAGAACTGGAAAGCAACATGTATGAGAATGAAACTGGATTACTGTCTAACCCCATACACAAAAGTAAATCAAAATGGATCAAAGACCTGAATGTAAGTCATGAAACCATAAAACTCTTAGAAAAAAACATAAATCTCTTGGACATAAACATGAGGTACTTCTTAATGAACACAAATTCATGTGCTATGCATCACAATGAATCTCATTTCATTTTTTCAGAGACTTTATTAAGAGCTTCTGTCACCTTGTACATAATAGTGTAAAAGAAATTAGTAAGTCATTGTTCTCTTTTAGAGAAAACTCGAGTTGCACTGGAGTTGCTTTAAATATAATGTGGATAAAAACCAAACTTTTTATCATGTTTGTAGACCATAGCCTTTATGTGCTCAGAAGTACTTTTTATTAGACACTGACCCTTTACAGTGAATAAACATTCTCAGTTACACTGCCAAGGTTTGAACCTTACCTTATCATGAGGTCAAACAGCCAAATGCTCTTAAAAGGCCCCTTGCTATGCTATCATCTCATTGGAATAATCACCTTGTAGATGGTCAGCAGTATTAGAAGTATGTGCGTGGCCTCAGGTAAAAGTAATGGCCTATGGAGAGACTTAGAGCATTTTCTTATACTGAATTATTAAGCACATTCATAGTTCATAAAATTTAATGAGGTGTCTGTAATGGTTTATTTTTAAGTCAGCCAGAGGCTTTCAGGGGACAAAACATGACCAAATAGCTTCAATTACTCTGTCAAGCTTAGTGTTACCATTTAAAGTCTCATTACAAACTTAGAAATTAACCATCTTCCACCAGCATGAACTTCAAGTCTCCCCTTAAATAAATTAAAATGCTTCCTGACCTATCAAGAATTCCTGAGCTGGAAATTCTCTCCAGGCTACTAGGTCAGAAATATTATGAAAAAAGTCAGAATCATGAATGCTATTTGTACAATAGACTCTGGACCAAATAATGAGTGAATGCAAGATGGCATCCCTGATAATCAGAACAGCAATTTTTTACTGGTGGGAAGTGGAATTTTAAAAAATGAAGGAATAGGAACAAGCTCTCAACTACCCAGGCAGGTGTGAAGGTCTAAATCTGATGGCAGCTAACCAAGTTCACACATTCAGGGCTGTCCTCACATGCTTTACTGTTTCCATATAAACTGTTAACTAAAAGAAAATTGCCATTTAACCACTAAATGTTGATCAGTAGAGCATCTAATGCACAAATACATGTTCTTTCTAAAAACAAGCAGCTAATGTGTCAGGGACTTACTGTAATTTCTCTGCAAGACATTCATTTGATCAGTATGTAACTAATTGATGACTCAGTTCTACATCTGCATCCTTTCACATATCCACACACTTCTAGAAAATGGACTAATGAGCAATAAATGATCAAAGGGCAATAAAACAAAAGGAAAAATTAAAACCTCCATTAACCACAGATTCAGAGAAACTCCTGGACAAAATCACTGTAAACTTATCACTGTTCCTGACACTGCCTCTGATACAGCATCTAAAGCAGGACTAGGCATAGAATAGTCACTCTGGAAATATAATTGATTAATAAACAAAGGAAATAAAAATATAAGCATGGAGAACAAATAAAAGAATGAATGTCTGTTTTTTGCAAAGGCCTGCATCTACTTTATTGCGAAGCAGTTCTTTCCTCTGAATTCAAGAAATGCTAAGAGTGCATCAACATTGCTAGTCAAAAACTGTCACCTTATTTGAATGTCTTTGACTCAAAACTTTTAATTCCTATCTGTTGATGCCTTGTGCCTATATGCCATTTTTCCACCCTAGCCCTTTTTGTCACTTGTCTCTTAATTTTGGTAGTTTTATTTCCCTTCTGATTATAAAAGGAATGCATGTCCAGTGCAAAAAAAATCAGAAATATGAAATATTATAAAGAAAAAGTAAAGGCCAATGCTAATCCTACAACCCATAATTAACCATTTCTCAATTGTAGTGACTTCTTTTCAGACTTTTCCTTATTATATATTCAAAATGAGACGCACTAAATATGGTATTTAATAGCTTTTTGTGTTCTTCAAAAACACTTTTGACCTAGTACTGTGAAATAAGCCTATGGCTCTCAGTTGATCACTCTGGTCAATACAGGTCTGAGAATGTTTTTATTTTAGTTTATAGCTATGTCTTATTAATCTAGCAAGGTGATTCCAGGGGTTTTGTTTATGGAATCAAAGAATGAACTTTGCAAATGCTCAAGGTAGGCAAGCAAGAAAGAGGCTTTTTATTGATACAGAGAAGTAAAGATACAGAACTCCCAGGCATATACTGGGAGAGAGAGGCAAGGTTGCCATTTACGGGATCAGGTCTCAGGGTTTTATGCCTGTTGCATCAACAAGGGAGAGAAACTGTTTTCTATAGGTTCCCGTCAGAATGCCAGCTATACTTTAGCCAATCATACTGAAAGTCATTTCTATTTTTAACTAGTATGCTTTAGTCAAGCTAGTGATCTATGTGACTTAATAGTCAGTAAAAATGGTTCTTTATCACAGAGGTTCATAAGAACCTTCTTATGCATTGTTGCATAGTTTCAGCTACAAGTCTCCTGTTTTTCACATTTCCAAGGTCCTTAGTAAGCATCTAATTTGTCTTTCGCAGGGCACTTATCTTGCTCTAACTGGACAGGGGCTGCCCCTCTGTCCTTCCCTGTCTCACTCTCCCCTCTACAGATAGAGACCCTGACTGCTGTTAGCATATTGAGGAATGGCCACTCTAACTGCTTCAAGCTGAGAGGGGGTGAAGTAAAGGGATACAGTAAGGTCTCCATCATTTGTTGATCAAGAGGGCCCCAGAAGATGGACATTTCTTTTATGGGTTCTATCTCCATCACCATCTGTAGCTTGATGGATTCTAAACAAGAGGAGACAAATTTAATTAGAAGATTAAGCAAATATGGTCCTAATACGAGAGCTAGGAAAAGCATTAGTAGGGGTCCAGTAAAGGTGAGTAGCAGGGATGCCCAGTTCCAAAAGTGGAACTAAACTAAACTCCCCATGATTCTGAGAGCTGCTGATGAATCTGAGAGGCTCAATCAGCTATTTCTTTGCTGTCCATCAGGAAGAGAAGTCATGGAGATGTTTTAGCAGTGGCTGAGACGGACAAGAACACATGAAAGGAGGGTGCAACTAGGTTGTGGTTTGCTGATGTGCATCTTTATCTGCGTGAAGGGTGAGCTGAAATATTTGAGCAACATCTGGAGTCGGATTTTCTGTTTTGGAGGGAATAAACTTGACAAGGAAATTAAGACTGCATGGCTGAATATGAGAACTAGGAACAGTAAGACTTCAACTGAAATGATAGGAGGAAATCAAATGTTTGGGGAGTCACAGCCAGATATTTTAAGGAAACCAGAATTTAGGTTCCAGCCTATTTCACAATGACTAGTATTAGAGTCTAATATCAATAAGGCTGCACTACTGAAACACATTTCTTTTCTTTCTAAAATCACCCTCATTTTTATTAGAGGCAACCATATAAAGACTAATTTGTAAAATAAGTTTAGCTTCAAAACACTTGGCATGATTATTTACATAAGTACAGCAAGAACAGCTATTGATCATATAGGCTCTTTTAAATGTGCTTTGTTGGAAATTTTCATAAGGAATTTCAGATTGAACTTTTAAAGAACTCTCAATGCCAGGAAAGCCAAACCAGAGTCTTGCCATCAGGTTTTGCCTGCAGTACCTGCATATTAGGGTGAATTCCTCTGTTCCCGAGGTCCCCAAAGTATTCTGATGTTCCCGCACCCACCAGGAAGTGACCTTTACTCACCTGGTAAGGCTACTGGGATCCCTGTAAATAAGGTACCAGGCCAGTTCTTTCAAGGGGCTTTATCAGCTCCATAAAGTCAATCTTAGTTCCTTAAAGCTCTCTGATCATATCTGAGTCTATGCATGTGTCTCTCAAATATGACACTCTGGTGAAAGCCTTGGTAATATAACCAGTATTTTTAGTTGGTCCTGTCACAAGGAGAACAGATTTTTATTGAACTTATGCAAATAAAAATATTGCCATATAAAAATACTCACTGAGTTTCTAAATTCTTGAGGGATCAGGTAGAGAGAAAAATAAGTGTTTTGGTTCTGCTTATAAAGTATACTTATTGAACTGTTATAAGCTAGTTTAAGATAAAAAGGTTAAAACAAACACCTTTTTTAATATCAGCAACATTTGTAACAAAAAGTCATAAAAATTAAAATAATCTTCAGTTTATTCAGTCTTATGTGACTAATTCTTGCTCTGCTTTAATCAAGTTCTTTACTAGTTTCAGAGTAAAACAGTAACTATAAATGATAAAAAACTTAAAAATGGCAATGGTTAAAGATTTGATGAGAGTTCATCATAACACAATTGACAAGGAAATTTGCTTATTTATGTAATACATAACATTTTAACAATCTAAAATTTAGCATCATTCATTTGACAATGCTTCCCAGGTAATTATATATATATATCAAATAAATAAGCAGAATTAGCCAAATATTTCTCCCTGATGAGGATAAAATTCTTCTGATATGTTCCAGGGGCCCTCTGGAAAAATCTCAGAGTTAACTAGAGGTAAAAGTACCTTTTTGAATTTTATTTTAGGGAGTTGTCAAAAGAAAGTTTTTAAGGCACTTGCCTAAATAGGATGATAGGTCACCATGAAACAATACTTATCCATTGGACCAAAATGACAATAGAAGATTTTAAAGGCAGAGACAGAAGGTTACACAGTTGTTAGCAAACTCTTAGCTCTTTTAATATTAAGATTTTGTTTTCTTAAGTACTCAAACATCTTACTAAGACATTAAGCATGAGAAATTATGCTGATAAAACAATTAGAAAAACTCCTCACAATTTCTTAATATTAAGAACAGACTAATAGTTCAAGAAATTTTTGTCCTTTTAACAAACAAAACGAAATTCTAATCTCATGGTGTGCCTGATATTAGACCTCATTTACTTCAATCTCACATAGTATGACCACATTTAATTCTTCCATGAACTTTCTACAACTTTCTTTTTACATTCAGAATTCTCCCTCTTTAAATAACTGTTAGGCAGGAAAATAGATATGAGTGGGGTGTAAAGAGAACAAAGTCAGTAAAGCCCCCTAGAAAGGACTCAGTTAACCAGTTAAAACTAGGAATCCAGAAAAGACTCAAAGCTCAAAAGGTCAAGAGCAACTTGAAGGTTTGAATATTCCATAGATAAAAGTATCTGAGCACAGCCCATGTCTTCATTGTGTCAATTAGATCATTGTTAAGATTTATTCTAGCCTGCTATAAGGCCCACCTATAAACAACATACTAAAGACAGGGAGATACCACATTAAAGCCAAAATTACATTTTGAAAAAAAAAAACAGGAAGTTTAAGAAGAAAGATTCTTAACATACTCTTTAGCAAACAAATAATTCTGCCCACCTTGAAGGAAGGGCAGACAGTCTTGACTGATAAGCTAATTTTGCAGAATTACCTAAAGGACTGATAAGAAACTTAACATCTCATAAAAGATACTTGAGAACACTTAACAAGTCCACACTCCTAGCCCTTTGTCACATTCCTGAAAAATCCTTAAAAGAGGGAACCCCCAACCTTCCAGGGCGCTCCTCTCTCTGAGATCACCCACACTTTCTAAGTGTGTAACTTTAACTTTTCCCAACCTTTCAGGGCTCTCCTCTCTCTGAGGTCACCTACACTTCTTTCTCTCTAAGTAACTTTAAATAAAACTTTTACTCTGCTTCACTACTGGGTCTCTCCTTCAATTCTTTGTCATGGCAGGGACAAGAACTGAGGAAAATACACAATGCCTCTTGTAAGTCCAGGGAGAGGAAATCCTGGGGCAAAATACCTCTAAAAACCGAAATTAGTCAAAGGTAGAAATAAAGTTTAAAATCCGTTTATTGCTTACAAACTGCAGTCCGGGGCCTTCTCTTTTTTCTGCTCCAGCAGAAGCAAAACCGGCCCTCCCCCTCACCTACAAACTGGGATCCAGGGCCATCTCTCTCCTCTGCTCCAGAAGAAGAAACCAGCAAGCAAGCAAGCCCCTTCCCCTTAACCTCTCAGGTTCAGACATCCCCTTGGTTGCCTAGGTAATTACCCATTGATATGGAGATGAACTTCTCTCCACACCTAAGAAATGACACAAATGCCATAAAGCCATACTTCTTTCCACCCTTGAACGTCTGTTGATATGCAGATGTACTAAAGCCAGGCGAGACATTCTGGAAATATTACAATTTTACCCACAGGCCACCCCTCCAGAAATCTTGCCTTACAATTTACTCATTCCACCTCTTCCAACCAAACTAATGACATACAATAGCAACAATAAAATAATAACCCTTACACCAGAGGATTCAGCCCATGTGGATTAAGTAAATGTATTTTACAGCACAATCTCTAAGCACAAAATATGTTTCTATACTTGTTTACTCATTCCTAACAACCATGCTAGATTGCTCAAAAAACTTTTACCAAACATTAGACAAAGTCAAGCTTTTCTTTAAGCATTTTTTTCTTGACAACAGCAACACAACCATGATAATTCTTAAGCCAGAGGATTCATCTAGGTTCAAAGTACCATGCAGATTAAGTCCAAAGCTCATCCATTCCAGCCATCACACAGCAGCTGCAACCAGGGCGTGCATCCAGGACACAAGGACTGTAGAAGCAAATAACTGTGATTTTGGGGGACCACTTTGCTGTTATTCCAGGAATACACAGAAGGCCAGCTTCCAGGCCTTTTCCCCAAGGTTCCAGAAGAGCCAGCTATTGCTGGTCCATGTGTCAAAATGTCCAGAGCCACATCCATTTTATTCCTAATTACTGCATCCACCCTTGCAATGCATGTCCAATAAAGTGGGTGCCGTGATTGCTCTCAATCATCGGTGACGGGCCATAGGCTACAAAGAGATTCTCTAGGCCCCTCTTGGTGGTTTGCTGATCTGCACAACATAAAGGACATTCCTCCGGGGCTCAGTTGACTTCTTCAAAGTCATTGGCAAGCCCCACCAATG
Source organism: Phataginus tricuspis (assembly GCA_029783875.1). NCBI lineage: Eukaryota > Metazoa > Chordata > Mammalia > Pholidota > Manidae > Phataginus > Phataginus tricuspis. Next base: position 43,990,873 of record JAQQAC010009165.1, read on the forward strand.
AATGGGCTACAGCCCACATTGTCTTTTGCCCCATGTACAACAAACGCTGGTGTAGCCTCTGGGCAACATTAGAGGCAGGCTTTCCTTCAAGCCAGTGCACCTGGGCCAATGCATCTGCTTCATTATTCCCTGGGAATGCCTAAGGCAAATGGCCAGTCACATGATATATGGTAGGTGTCTGTGCCACACCACTCCATGGCCTTTGGGTACAGTCTCTCACCCACCCCGTAATGGGATAGGTGGTTATTACCTTGGTGGGAGCTGTTCTAGCGATGGCCTCCATAGCCAGCAAGGCGTGGTACACAGCAGCCAGTTGCAAGGTGACCCAGACATCTGCTCCTTTCCATAGTTGTTACAAGGCTCTGGCCAGCATCAGGAACAGGAGCAGTGAGAGAAGCAGTAACCTTAGTGTCAGTTCACGGGCTGGGGTCAGTGAAGCCAGCAGCGGTGGTGGTGCCTCCATGAGTGTAAGCACATGTCCCTTGGCTCAAGCGCCACCTCTCCCCATTATTTCTAGGGGTGGTCCTCTCAAAGGTCACACCAATTATGACAGATTTTGAGTTCAGAGGAATCCTACCAACTGCGCCAGTTGTAAGTCCAGGCAGAGAAAATCCTGGGGCAAAATACCTCTAAAAACCAAAATCAGTCAAAGGGAGAAATAAAGTTTAAAGTCCATGTATTGCTTACAAACTGCAGTTCTGGGCCTTCTCTCTTTCCTCCAGCAGAAGCAAAACCGGCCCTCCTCACCTACAAACTGCAGTCTGGGGCCATCTCTCTCCTCTACTCCAGAAGAAGCAAACAAGCAAGCAAGCAAGCAAGCCCCTCCCTTTAACCTCTCAGGTTCAGACACTCCCTTGGTTGCCTAGGTAATTACCCATTGATATGGAGATGAACTTCTCTCCACCCCTGAGGAATGACACAAATGCCCTAAAGCCATACTTCTCTCCACCCTTGAGCATCTGTTGATATACAGATATACTAAAGCCAGGTGAGACATTCTGGAAATATTACAATTTTACTCACACCTCTTCCCCCAATATAACCAGTTGTACTTTAGAACAAAGTTACCTTCTTTTCCCCCTCAGTAAAATACATTTCCATTCCTCATATCTTCTCTTATCAAAACACACATCTAGCATGCATAGATGTTTCCCCTATTATTTCTAGTAGTCTTAATTAGAACTTAAAGCCATTAGTGACCTTAATTTTCAATGAACACTGAGAAGTAAGCTATTATAAACTGTTACAGTAGCATTCTTTAGATCGGCAAATTTATGAACCCATTTCATTTTAGAAATATGTGTTTGCTCATAGTACAAACTTTCAATAAGCATAAAAGTTGCTTACTAATAAATGCAAATCTGTTTTTAGTTTTTTCACATAAGGAAGCTGGGGGTAAAATTGAAATATTTCAAGAATCTCTCACCTGGCTTTAGTGCATCTCCATATCTATAGTTATTTCCAAGGGGTGGAGAGAAGTATTCCATCTCCATATCAATAGGTAGTTACAAGGGCAAGCAAGGGCAAATCTGGACTATAGAGGTTGGGTGGGGTCCATTCTTCTGCAGCCAGGTCACAAGAGACATGGGAGAGCAGAAGTGGATGACTGCTTGTAAGAAATAAATAGTTTCTCCCACTTTATCTCTCCCTTTGACTGATTTCAGTTTCAAAGGTATTTTGCTCTGGGATTTTCCCCCTGTAGTTACAGAAGCCAAAATGGATAAACTTATACTCATTAATTAATGTTTCATTATTTCATCTTACTTGGAAGTGATCTAATTCATTAATTTGACTTATTACTTAACTTAGCAAAACTTTAAGGTTTTAGGTTACCACAAAAATTCTCAAGCTGTTTTTAGGTATACATACTGCAACACATAATTATTGTTAAAAAGTTTATTTACTACAACTTATTTGGTTCACTTGTTATTAGCAACCATGCTAGACAACCTGTAAAACCTTCATTAAACATTAGACAAAGTCAAGCCTCTATTTAAGCCTTTGTTTGAAAGACTGAACAGATAACATCAACTTAAATGACTTTAAGTAAACCTAGGCAGCTGATAACCACAAAGACATATCTGTTTCAGTTAATCATAAGTTAGCATCAATGCTGATTTTCTATTAGAATTTCTGAAAATTTTGGAGTGCCCAATTTTTACAAGTGCTTGCTTTTAAATCAGTTTTCATCAATACCACCCAGAGGTAGAAAATATCTTCCATTTACATGTATAGACACACAAACATATTGATTGAGACATAATGACGACAGTTATTCTAGGTTGTGATTCCCATGAGGACTGGCAGCAGTTTGGTAGGACCCAGCTTGCAAATGGAGATTTAACCCACATTTCTCTCCAGCTATATCTGACCACGAATGGGGTATAACCCACATTTATTTGGTAATAGGATCTCCAGCCTGATGGTTATTAAGCCAACTTTGCAGGACACAAAACAAGCTTAGCAATAACTTCCATGTGTAGCATATAAGAACACACACAGCCAGAGAAACTGCACCGAAGATTTTCTAGTTACTAATATCCGATCGCAAGATGATGTTGTAATTAAGGCTCTCATTTTGGGGCCTTTCTGTCTGCTTGGCAGTTTATATTGAGGCCAAGAGTCATTACAGAAGGAAATCAGCTTCTTTCTTTTTAGCTCATCTGATTAAAAGCATCTTAGTTTTCAAGAATGCACCCTAAGGGCAAGTAGTTTACATAATTGGGTTAAGGTCCAGAAGGCGCTAGAGGAAAGGGGCCAATGTAGGCTCTGGACCGATAGGGACTGTGTGTGTCTGGGTGGCTAGAAATGGCGGAGGGCATGCACTAACTGCCTTTCTGGGCCTGGGTGTATACTCCCTCTGGCAGCCATACCTCCCCACCATATAATTTGTAATGTGATCACACCTGCATGCAGAAAAAGGTAAGATGCTTCCTTTTCAGGGCCTAGGGATCAAAATGTGCCCAGTTCCTTAAAATACATGCTATTGGTGTGCCTGGTTTCAGGCATGAAAAGGAAGCTCCCATCTGGGCAAGAGAGAAAGATGGGTGCCATCACCTGATTGACCTTTCTCTCTCTGTGAGGGTGTCCCCTCACATTTGGAGCCAGGGTGATAGTGGTCAATTACCCCCTCTGTCAGGCCCTCTGGAATAAACCACTCCTTTACAGCATGGCCCCTATGCATTCACTGGCCCCTGCCTAGCCCACATAGGGTTAGTATGGGGAGCACCGGGCTAATGGGCCTGACCAGTGCTTCCCAGCTGCAGGAAGGGTATCTTGTGGCAACTCTGGTTTCTAGGTACCTATTCTATCAGTGGCACATGCGGTGATGTAAATGGAAGTACAATTCCAGCACCAGTCATTCAAAGCCAGGCGGTATTGCAAAAAATTGATTTCTTCTGTCTCAGGGAATCTAGTTTAAAAACTTCCCAGTTTGGTGGGGATTAAAGATGGTGGCATGAGAGGCGAGTCAGAGACCTCCTCCTGAAACCACATATAATACTAAAATATAATTAATACAACTAATCGTGAAAGAGCAACAGGAAGGAGGGCTGCACCAGACTGCATGCACATGGAGAAAAGAGAATACCTCACAGAACAGGGTAACATACCAAAGCTGTGACCCAGCAGGACCCAAGCCCTTCCCCAACCCCAGCTCACTGGCAGGAGGAAGAGAAACAGAGTGCGGAGGGAGTGGAGGCCTGGGACTGCTGAACACCTAGCCCCGGAAATCTGCTCTGGGAGCACGAACCTTCATTGCATGGTGCTCTGGAGATTAGTGGGATTGGAAAGCTAAGAAAAGCAGAATACCTGAAGAGATGGAGATTCCAGCTGCTTGGAGAAAATAGGAATTCATATCTGGCTGAGCTGGGGGGGCAGTCTGAGAGCAAGAGGGCTGCTAAAGGGGCAAGGATCGCACAGAGCTTACTGCTCAGGAGAAAGGACAAGAAGACAAATTGTCCGGGTGAGTTCTCCCCAGAAGGTTGGGAACGTAAATGATCTTCAGGCACTCCATCCCCCTTGCATGCTATGCAGCTCCAAGGCCCCCCACTGTGATACACAGCCTGCTGTGTCATCCTGCCTGCTAGCCTGCACCTGGCTCGCAAACTGGCAGCCCTGGCCCTGGTGTCATGCCAGCCAAAGGGAAGCCCCGCCTACAGTAGCTACAAACACAAAGCATAGAGGCTTATACCTGTGAGTTCAGCCCACTGGTTGTGGCAGTGGAGACAGGCATAACAACCGGGAAACAGGAAAGAGCTCTTTCCTCAACCCAAGCACCAGCACCACTCCCCTGCAACCCCCGTCATGACTCCAGGAGCTGAACAGCTCCACAGAGTAGAGTTTCTGGGAACTAAAAGGCACCACATACAAATATGAAAAGTCAAAGAACCAGGTTCAAAGCAAAATCTCAACAAAAGAGAAAGGACTGAGCAAGAATGAAATAATAACTCTTCCTGAAAGAGATTTCAAAATGAAAATCATAAGCATCCTCGTGGAGGTACAGAAAAATATTCAAGAACTCAGGAACGAATTCAGGATGGAGATCCAATTGTTGAAAAGCCCAATGGATGGTATTAAAAGCAGATTAGATATGGTGGAGGAGACGATAAATGAAATACAAACTAGGTAAGAGGAATACAAAGCAGCTGAGGCAGAGAGAGAAAACAGGATCTCTAGGACTGAAAGAATACTGAGAGAACTGTGTGACCACTCCAAACAAAGTAATATTCACATTAGGGGCACTAGAAGAAGAAGAGAGAGAAAAGTGGATAGAAAGTGTCTTTGAGGAAGTAATTGCTGAAAATTTCCCCAATTGGGGGAAGGAGACAGTCTCTCAGGCCATGGAGGTGCACAGATCTCCCAACACAAGGGACCCAAGGAGGATAATACCAAGACATATAATAGACCAAGGTAAGAACAGACTATTAAAAGCAGCCAGAGAGAGAGAAATAAGATCACAAACAAAGGAAAACTCATCAGGCTATCATCAGACTTCTCAGCAGAAACTTTACAGGCCAGAAAGGAGTGGCTTGACATATTTAACGCAATGAAACAGAAGGGCCTTGAACCAAGAATACTCTATCCGGAAAGATTATCATTTAAATTTGAAGGAGGGATTAAACAATTTCCAGATAAGCAAAAGCTGAGAAAATTTACCTCAGACAAACCATCTCTACAGTGTATTTTGGAGGGACTGCTATAGATGGAAGTGTTCCTAAGGTTAAATAGCGGTCACCAGAGGTAATAAAAAGGGATACACAAAGAGTACAGAATATGATGCATAATATATAAAGATTGGAGGAGGAAAAAAAGAACTTTTAGATTGTGTTTGTAATAGCATACTAAGTGAGCTAGGTTAGACTCTTAGATAGTAAAGAAGTTACCCTTGAACATTTGGTAACCATGAATCTAAAGCCTGCAATGGCAATAAGTACATACTTATCAATAATCACCCTAAATGTAAATGGTCTCAATGCACCAGTCAAAAGACACAGAGTCACTGAATGGATTAAAAAAACAAGGCCCAACTATATGCTGCCTAAAAGAGACTCACTTCAAATCCAAAGATATACACAGACTAAAAGTGAATGGATGGAAATAGACATTTCATGCAACTAATAGGGAGGAAAAAGCAGGAGTTTCAGTACTTGTATCAGACAAAATAGACTTCAAAACAAAGAAAGTCACAAGACACAAAGAAGGACATTACATAATGATAAAGGGGTCAATTCAACAAGAAGATATAACCATTATAAATATCTATGCACCCAACACAGGAGCACCTACATATGTGAAACAAATACTAACAGAATTAAAGGGGGAAATAGAATGCAATGCTTTCATTCTCAGAGACTTCAACACTCCACTCACTCCAAAGGACAGATTAATAAGACAGAAAATAAGTAAGGAGACAGAGACATTGAACAACACATTACAACAGATGGACCTAACAGACAGCTACAGAACTCTCCACCCAAAAGCAGCAGAATACACATTCTTCTCAAGTTCACATGGGACATTTTCAAGAATAGATCATATACTAGGCCACAAAAAGACCCTCAGTAAATTCAAAAAGATTGAAATTGTGCCAACCACCTTCTCAGACCACAAGGGTATGAAACAAGCAATAATTACACACAGAAAATGAAAAAGCCTACAAACACATGGAGGCTTAACAACATGCTCCTTAATAACCAATGGATCAATGACCAAATAAAAAGAGATCAATATATGCAGACAAACGACAAAAATGATTCAACACCGCAAAATCTGTGGGACGTAGTAAAGGCCAAGCTAAGAGGGAAGTATACTGCAATACAGGCCTACCTCAGGAAAGAAGAACAATCCTACATGAACAGTCTAAACTAACAATTAATGAAACTAGAAAAAGAAGAACAAATGAGGCCCAAAGTCAGTAGAAGGAGGGACACAATAAAGATTAAAGCAGAAGTAAATAAAATTGAGAATAAAACAATAGAATCAATTAAAGCAGGAGATGCTTCAAGAAATAAACAAAATAGATAAACCCCTAACCACACTTATCAAGAAAAAAGGAGAGTCTACACACATAAACAGAATCAGAAATGAGAAAGAAAAAATTACTGTGGACAGCACAGATATAAAGAATTATGAAAGAATACTATAAAATTTTCATGCTAACAAACTGGATAACCTAGAAGAAATGAATAACTTTCTAGAAAAATACAACCTTCCAAGGCTGACCCAGAAATAAACAGAAATCTGAACAGACCAAAGACCAGCAACGAAATTGTACTGGTAATCAAAAATCTACCTAAGAACAAAATTCCTATACCAGATAGCTTCACCACTGAATTTTATCAAACACTTAGTGAAGATCTAATACCCATCCTCCTTAAGGTTTTCCAAAAAGTAGAAGAGGAATGAATACTTCCAAACTCATTCTATGAGGCCAGCATAGCCCTAATAACAAAACCAGGCAAAGACACCACAAAAAAAGAAAATTACAGACAATATCCCTGATGAACATAGATGCAAAAATACTCAACAAAATATTAGCAAAACGAATTTAAAAAAACATCAAAAAGATCATCCGCCATGAACAAGCGGAATTCATCCCAGGGACGCAAGGATGGTACAACATTCGAAAATCCACCATCATCATCCACCACATCAATAAAAAGAAGGACAAAAACCACATGACCATCTCCATAGATAACAAAAAAGCATTTGACAAAATTCAACATCCATTCATGATAAAAATTCTCAACAAAATGGGTATAGAGGGCAAGTATCTCAACATAATAAAGGCCATATATGACAAACCCACAACCCACATTATACTTAACAGTGAGAAGCTGAAAACTTTTCCTTTAAGATCGGGAATAAGACAAGGATGCCCACTCTCCCCACTTCTATTCACCATTGTACTGGAGGTCCTAGCCACGGCAATCAGACAACACAAAGAAATAAAAGGCATCCAGATTCATAAGAAAGAAGTCAAACTCTCACTGTTTGTCATTGATGACATGATATTGTACATAAAAAACTCTAAAGAATCCACTCCAAAACTACTAGATCTAATATATGAATTCAGCAAAGTTGTGGGATACAAAATTAATACACATAAATCTGTTGCATTCCTATACACTAACGATGAACTAGCAGAAAGAGAAATCAGGAAAACAATTCCATTCACAATTGCATCAAAAGAATAAAATACCTAGGAATAAACCTAACCAAGGAAGTTAAAGACCTATGCACTGAAAATTACAAGGCATTCATGAGAGAAATTAAAGAAGATACCAATAAATGTAAACACATCCTGTGCTCATGGGTAGGAAGAATTAAAATTGTCAAAATGGCCATCCTGCCTAAAGCAATCTACAGATTCAATGCAATCCCTATCAAAATACCAGCATTCTTCAATGAACTAGAGAAAATAATTCTAAAATTCATATGGAAACACAAAAGGCCCCGAATAGCCAAAGCCATCCTGAGAAGGAAGAATAAAGCATGGGCCATTATGCTCCCCAACTTCAGACTCTACTACAAAGCCACAGTTATCAAGACAATTTGGTTCTGGCACATGAACAGACCCATTAACCAATGGAACAGACTAGAGAACCCAGATATAAACCCAAGTATCTACAGTCAATTAATATACAATAAAGGAGCCATGGACATACAATGGGAAAATGAAAGCCTCTTCAACAACTGGTGTTGGCAAAACTGGACAGCTACATACCAGAGAATGAAACTGGATTATTGTCTATCCCCATACACTAAAGTAAACTTGAAATGGATCAAAGACCTGAATGTATGTCATGGAACCATAAAACTCTTAGAAGATAACATAGGCAAAAATCTCTTGAATATAAACATGAGCAACTTTTTTCTGAATGAATCTACTCGAGCAAGGGAAAGAAAAGCAAAAATGAACACATGGGACTACATCAAACTTAAAAGCTTCTGTAAAGCAACGGACACTATCAACAGAACAAAAAGACATCCTACAGTATGGGAGAATATATTTGTAAATAACATATCCAACAAGGTGTTAACATCCAAAATATATAAAGAACTAACACACCTCAACACCGAAAAAGCAAATAACCCAATTAAAAAATGGGCAGAGGATATGAACAGACACTTCTCCAAAGAAGAAATTCATATGGCCAGAGGCACATCAAAAGATGCTCCACATCACTAATTATGAGAGAAATACAAATAAAAACCACAATGAGATATCACTTCACACCAGTGAGGATGGCCAGTATCAAAAAGACTAAGAACAATAAATGGTGGCTAGGATGTGAAGAAAGGGGAAACCTCCTACACTGCTGATAGGAATGTAACCTAATCCAACCGTTGTGGAAAGCAATATGGAGTTTCCTCAAAAAACTAAAAATAGAAATACCATTTGACCTAGGACTTCCACTCCTAGAAATTTACCCAAAGAATATAATTTCTCAGATTCAAAAAGACCTATGCACCCCTATGTTTACCACAGCATTATTTACAAAAGCCAAGAAATGGAAGCAACCTAAGTATCCATCAGTAGATGAATGGATAAAGAAGATGTGATACATATACACAATGGAATATTATTCAGCCATAAGAAGGAAACAAATCCTACCATTTGCAACAACATGGATGGAGCTAAAGGGTATTATGCTCAGTGAAATAAGCCAGGCGGAGAAAGACAAGTACCAAATGATTTCCCTCATTTGTGGAGTATAACAACAAAGCAAAACTGAAAGAACAAAACAGCAACAGACTAACAGACTCCAAGAAGGGACTAGCGATTACCAAAGTGGATGGGTGGGTCAGGGCCGGTGGGGAGGGGGGGAGAAGAAGATTCAGGGGTATTATGATCGGCACACATGGTATGGAGGGGAAGACAGTGTAGCACAGAGAAGGCAAATAGTGACTCTGTGGCATCTTACTGCACTGATGGGCAGTGACTACAATGGTGTATGGGGGGGACATGATAACAGGGATGAATGTAGTAACCACATTGTTTCTTCATGTGAAACCTTCATAATGTATATATCAATAATACCTTAATAAAATAAATAACAAAAAAAAAAACCTTCCAATTTTTAAGGATGCACTATAACGGGGAGTCAGTTGGAATATAGGAGGTGTCACACATGACTAAATCAGGCCCTGAAAGGAAAAGGACTGCTGCTGCAAAGGGGAACCTGGTGTCCCTGTTCCCCGAGGAGCCCTGGGCTGTCCAGTCATCCCCAGAAACCTGAAAGTAACATGTTCCCTGTGGAACTTTTTAGATGCAGGTCATGTGAGGCATCCTTCCACACCTGGGCCTATACCAAGTGTGCACAGGTCCTGCGGCCCCACACAGGGCATGCACAGAAAGGTCTGAAGCCATGCCTGAGAGTGCATAGGTGTCCCTATGGCTCAACTCCATCCTCGGTCATAGCCCCAAGAAAGCATGTCTGAGGAAAAAGGGGGAAAGGGATTCAGGCCAGAAATTAGAGGAATTGGAAAAATATATTCAAACTTAAAAGCACTTTTAAAAAGTGATTACAACATTAAAATGAAGTCTTTCAATTCTGTAACAAAGTACCTTTTCCCAAAGAAAGAAAAGAGAAAAACAGCTGTTAGGCAACTATATTCCAAACAATTTATGAGAACAAAATTTGACAGGTGCTTTTCTGTGAAATGAAAGGGAATGTTTTAAATCAGAACTCAGTTGTGAATGTCAAATCTCAGAATTCTCAATGAAACCTTTTCACTGATTTCAGGTGGCTGTGGGTATTTAAATATAAATTTTAAAAATAATTCCAAGGTCAAAATAAAAACTAAAATAACGTAAAAGATCTAGGTTCCTCCAGTGCTTGCATTGGATTCAGGAAATTAAAGTTGAACTATAAAATCTCTTAAGGGTTGAGAAACCACTAGCCTCATGATGCTCCAAGCTTATGAGGTGCAAAGAGCGCCTTTAGAACACAAAGAGGTCAAGGCACCCAAATATACACTGTGTCAAAAAAAGTCAGCATTTCTGGTGACAACAGAAAGTAAAAGGTACTTTTACAGTCAATCATCATCAATATTCTCTATTCTCCAGGTCATAGAGAAAAGGCTCCAAACAGTCATTAAATACATAACTTTTCTTGTTGACATTTTTGGGGTAAATGACAGAATTTTCAGAATCTCCCTCCTAGCCTTAGTTCATTTACATATCAACAGGTATTTTCCACTGCAGAGAATCTGGCTGATCTGGGGCAAGGGGTGAAGAAAAAATGGCCATTCTCTCCTCTTCTCTTTTCATGGTATATAATTGGTCTGGCATCTGCCAGTCACCAAGGACCCACAAATGGAGTTTCTCTCCTCCCAAAAGGGGTAGGCGGGAAGTAGAGAACGCATGGAGGCAGCAGAGCACGAGTCACGGCTGGAGGAGACAGTTGGTGCCAAGCCTGGCCGGTGAATTCGAGCAAGCTTTGAGCAATAAAAATGGTTTCTCCCAACCTACACTTTCCCTTATTTCGGTTTCAGCAGTTTTCATAGGGGATTTGCCCTGTTCTAGGAGCACCCTTCCCCCCTGGAGCTACAACACTGTATAATTACTTGGGGCCATTCGTTTATATATATATGTGTACACCCACACACATGCATCCATTTTTATATAGATATATGTCCATATAACTTTAGTCTTACATCCCCACAAACTTTCAGTTTCTCTATCTTGCTCATGCCCATACTGGAACTTAAAAGAATAAACATGAACTTAGACTAGTATTTCTGTTGTCCCAGGGAGTTAGGAGGTAAGATTCCTAACATATTTTGTGGCAATCAGCCAATAACTGACCCTATCTTGAGGCGGGGCAAGCAGTCCTAAATGATACGTCTCCACTGCTTGAGGGTAACTACCATTTTGGAGAACAGGATCAAGAAATTCCTTGTGTTGTTTATCTTACAGAACATGTAGAGGACAAACTATGAATGATGACATAACATCTCTCATTAGAGACAGACATCATGAGACCACATGCCAGGCCTATGCTGTGCCCCTCACCACCCTTTGCCCCATTCTTGAAAGCCTTAAAAGACAGACTCCTAAGCCCTTAAGTGTGCCTCCTCTCTGAGGTTGCCCACACTCCCCTTTGAGTGTGTACTTTTTGCCTTATACAAAGACTGCTCACTGCTCAACTTAACTGGGTTTTGTTTCTCTGTGCTCTTCCAGTAGTAAGTGTCTTTTTTATCTCATTATTTCATTTTATTTTCTAGACTTAACCACAAGTCTTCACTCTCTCTGTTCTACTTCAGACAGTATGGAAGGACTTCTGAGATCTCTGATTTGGGCAAGTTCCCATCACCTGGGTGACCCAGACAAGACTGCAGCTGTATGATCATGCTCTTTAGTAGCCTGTTGGAAAATTTACTCTTTGCCTTTGGGCACTTCTCAGAACATACTCTCATACCACCCAGTGCTCTGCAGCTCCCCCAAATCCTGGGGTGTAGGGGCTTTGTTCCATGGTATGCAGATTCAAAGGGACACAGAATACCAGGTAACTGACTTTAGAAGTTGGCAAGGGACTTGCTCTATGCCAAGCATGAGTTCAATCAGCTTCCTTTTCCTCCCTCTGTTCTTCCTTGCTCTCTGCTACCGGCATGGTTGCACAGATGCTGCCATTCACTACTGCTCTTGCTTTAATGAATTCCTTCCTTATCTACATTTGTCCAATCTATTCAAGAATTGCTTTTTGATCAGTCCAGAACCCTCTTCCTTCCAGGCTGAAGTTTCACCTAGTGCACAGGGAGAGACCTCCCCAGATGCAGCTGCCCAAAGATATTTCTGCACCCACTCCCTTTTATCGACTTATTTATTTCTCAAATCCCCATTTATATACTGAGCCTCAGGGGGTAAGTAATTTATTTTATATCACATACCTAGAGAATAGTCATTGGACCTTCACTCCCAGAAACTTCCAAGACTTGCTTTTTCTTTGCTTCTCTCTTGGCCCTTGTGTTCAACAACCTTCTAGAACACATGGAGGAGCTGTATGGCTTTCCTATCCTCCCCAACGTGGTCACAGAGGCCCAGCATAGCAGACAGTATCTCTTGACTTTAAGAAAAAGATGTTCTTCAATTTTTGTGTCCCATGTCATGTACAGGTACAGTTAAAATCCAGGAGGTCCCATAAATGTGAGGTTTTCCATAAGTAAACTACTGAACATACAGATTGGAACCACAGGTTTGCATAGCACCTTGGATTCACAGAAACATGGAATCCTGGATGTGGGCAGTACCAGAAATCTCACTTGATCCAATAAAGTGACCATTTTCTGATAAGAGCAAATCTTGATATTCTTTGTTCAGTAGTATATATGTATGTAGCATGGCAGGGTTCCTTTCAATTGTTGGTAAGGTTGGAATAAACCATGCAGCTCTGCCCCACCCTCTGCAACAAAAACAGAATTGATGGTCAAGAATGATGGGGGTGAGCATGTCAGGTAGAGTAGCATATGTTAGAATGGAGGCCAAGTGACTTTTGGGAAGAAAGTTCCAATGACCAGTGCAAGATTTGGAAAAGCTATCAATTAAAGCCACTTTGCTTTCACTTTTACCTTAAGCTTCTTTACAACCAGAACTGTGTCATTCATCTAGTTTGAAAGTTAAAATGTAAAGTATGAACTTAATTTTTGCCAATTGGAGGAACATATTCTAATAAGAAAATGCTTATCTTGAGTCAGTGCTCTTAGAATCCTCTGCTTAGTGCTAGCTCTCCAGAGAAGTAGATGAATTAATTTGATTTGTAAAACATTGACCCTGCAGAGACAAGAAAGTGTTTAGCAGAAGCAGATCTGCTCTGAGGTTAATGAATCTGAAGTTTCAAGGGTCCTCATTTGTACTGGACGCTTCCATAGGCCTGAGAGGTATGATAAAAATGTCACATCATTATATTTTTTGTAAAATTTGCAAAAGTAAAATATTTTAACTGCTATTAGTTGATGAGCACCACTATTCCTTTCCACTCAAATGTCTTCTTCATACAAATGTTGGAGTGGAAAGAAACCACAGCTAATTATAGTAGGGTGGTGTTGGAGTGGCTGCAATTCTTTTGGGATCCAGCTAAGAAGGGAAGTTGAGTTGGAACACATTTAGTTTAAATTTAATGTAGTTATGTGACTCACAGCCACTTCCATGTATAGCTAAATTATTGCTCATTGGCCTGGTGTAGGAATAAATTCTTGGAAGAATATTCCTATTGTCACTAGGAGTCTGACTCCCCCAGCACAGAGACTAAAGATGTAGACCCACAGGTCATTTCACTATATAAATGGGTCCTAGAGCACACATTTCTAGGAGTGTGTGGGTAATGGTGGAGAAGTAAGAGCTATGAGAAGCTGAAAGTTAGTCTAAGGAAAATTCTTGCAATCATGGTATCTATAAAATTATAAACATTAGATTAGGTTTAATTGACACCTAGCCAAAAGGAATTATTCTCATATTAGGAATATATTCAATAATGCAGTATATGAAATTATAACCACTCCTTTTTTGGTTGGGAAACGTACTACCTAGAATTTATACTATTCTGTTTGTAGAATACAAACGCGTAGTAACACATTAAATAGCAAGCACATTTATACTAGTTCAATAGGAAATGATAGTTTCCCAAGTTTGACAATAACCCTAAAAGTGTATATAACTAATGAGTTGTGGAACTCATACGAGCACTTAAAACATAGCTAATGGAACAATGACTAGATTTTTAAAGTTGTATTTAATTTCAATTAGGATAAATGTAAATATCCACTTGTAGTTAGTGGCTGCTATATGGAAAGCCACAGTTCTAAAAAATTTTTATAGAACTTACTATTTATTTTTCCAACTTTTTCAAGGTATGATTGGCTGATAAAAATTATACATATTTAAGGTCTACAACATGATTTGATATACATATACACTGCAAAATGCTTACCACAACCAAGTTAATACATCACCTCACATAGCTACCTTTATGTGTGTGTAGTGCGAACACTAAGATCTACTATCTTAGCAAATTATTTTAATTATTTTTTTATTAAGATATCACTGACATACACTCTTGTGAAGGATTCACATGAAAAACACTGTGGTTGCTACATTCACGCATATTATCAAGTCCCCTCCATACCCCATTGAAGTCACTATCCATCAGCGTAGAAGACACCACAGAGTCACTACTTGTCTTCTCTGTGCTACACTGTCTTCCCTATACACCCCCACATACCATGTATACCAATCATAATACCCCTTAATCCCCTTCCGCCTCCCCTTTGGTAACCACTAGTGGCTTCTTGGAGTCTGTGAGTATGTTGCTGTTTAGGTCCTTCCGTTTTGCTTCATTGTTATACTCAACAAATGAGGGAAATCATTTAGTACTTGCTTTTCTCCACCTGGCACATTTCACTGAGTGAAACACCCTCTAGCTCCATCCATGATTAAAGTGGTAGGATTTATTTTCTTATGGCTGAAAAATATTACACTGTGTATATGTACCATGTCTTCCTTATCCATTCATCTGCTGATGGACACTTAGGTTGCTTCCATATCTTAGCTATTGTAAATAGTGCTGCAATAAACATAGGGGTGCATATGTCTTTTTGAATCTGAGATTTTGTTTCCTTTACATAAATTTCTAGAAATGGAATTCCTGAGTCAAATGGTATTTCTATTTTTAGTTTTATGAGAAACCTCCATATTGCTTTTCACAATGGTTGAACTAATTTACATAACCACCAATAGTGTAGGGGGGTTTCCATTTCTCTACATCCTCGCCAGCATTTGTTGTTCCTAGTTTTTTCAATGTTGGCCATCCTAACTGGTGTGAGATGGTATTTCATTGTGGTTTTAATTTGAATTTCCCTGATAATCAGTGATGAGGAGCACTTTTCACGTGTCTGTTGGCCATCTGAATTTTTTCTTTGAAGAAGTGTCTGTTCATATCCTGCATCCATTTTTTAATTGGGATATTTGCTTCTTGGGTGTTGAGGCATGTGAGTTCTTTATATATTTTGGAAGTTAACCCCTTGTCAGATATGCCACTTATGAATATATTCTCCCATACTGTAGGATGCCTTTTTGTTCTACTGATGTTGTCCTTTCCTGTACAGAAGCTTTTTAGTTTGATATAGTCCCATTTGTTCATTTTTGCTTTTGTTTCCCTTGCCTGAGCAGATGTGTTCAGAAAAAAAATTGCTCATGTTTATATTCAAGAGATTTTTGCCTATGTTTTCTTCTAAGAGTTTTATGGTTTCATGACTTACATTCAGGTCTTGATTCATTTTGAGTTTACTTTTGTGTATGGGGTTAGACAATAATCCAGTTTCATTCTCATACATGTAGCTGTCCAGTTTTGCCAACACCAGCTGTTTAAGAGGCTTTCATTTCCCCAGTATATATCCATGGCTCATTTATCATATATTAATTGACCATATATGCTTGGGTTTATATCTTGGCCCTCTAGGCTGTTCCATGGTCTATGGGTCTGTTCTTGTCCCAGTACCAAATTGTCTTGATTACTGTGGCTTTGTAGTAGAGCTTGAAGTCGGGGAGTGTAATGCCCCCCATTTTATTCTTCCTTCTCAGGATTGCTTTGGCTACTTGGGGTCTTTTGTGGTTCCATATGAATTTTAGAACTATTTGCTCTAGTTCATTGAAGAATGCTGTTGGTATTTTGATAGGGATTGCATTGAATCTCTACATTGCCCTAGGCAGTATGGCCATTTTGATAATATTAATTCTTCCTATCCATGAGCATGGGATATGTTTCCATTTATTGGTATCTGCTTTAATTTCTCTCATGAGTGTCTTGTAGTTTTCAGAGTATAAGTCTTTCACTTCCTTGGTTAGGTTTATTCCTAGGTATTTTATTCTTTTGATGCAATTGTGAATGGAATTGTTTTCCTGATTTCTCTTTCTGCTAGTTCATCGTTAGTGTATAGGAATGCAACAGACTTATGTGTATTAATTTCGTATTCTGCAACTTTGCTGAATTCAGATATTAGATCTAGTAGTTTTGGAGTGAATTCTTTTGGGTTTTTTATGTACAATATCATGTCATCAGCAAACAGTGACAGTTTGACTTCTTCCTTACCAAACTGGATGCCTTTTATTTCTTTGTGTTGTCTGATTGCCTTAGCTAGGACCTCCAGTATTATGTTGAATAGAAGTGGGGAGAGTGGGCATCCTTGTCGTGTTCCAGATCTTAAAGGAAAAGCGTTCAGCTTCTCGCTGTTATGTATAATGTGGGTTGTGGGTTTGTCATATATGGCCTTTATTATGTTGAGGTACTTGCTCTCTACACCCATTTTGTTGAGAGTTTTTATCATGAATGGATGTTGAATTTTGTCAAATGCTTTTTTGGCATCTATGGAGATGATCATGTGGTTTTTTTCCTTCTTTTTGTTGATGTGGTGGATGATGTTGATGGATTTTCGAATGTTGTACCATCCTTACATCCCTGGAATAAATCCTACTTGATCATGATGGATGATATTTTTGAATTCAGCTTGCTAATATTTTGTTGAGTATTTTGGCATCTATGTTCATCAGCGATATTGGTCTGTAATTTTCTTTTTTTGTGTGTGTGGTGTCTTTGCATGGTTTTGGTATTAAAGTGATGGTGGCCTCATAGAATGGGTTTAGAGGTATTCTCTCCCCTTCTACTTTTTGGAAAACTTTAAAGAGGATGGGTATTAGGTCTTCACTAAATGTTTGATAAAATTCAGTGGTGAAGCTATATGATTCAGGGGTTTTGTTCTTAGGTAGTTTTTTTATTACCAACTCAATTTCCTTGCTGGGAATTGGTCTGTTCAGATTTTCTGTTTCTTTCTGGGTCTGTCTGGGAAGGTTGCATTTTTCTAGAAAGTTGTCCATTTCTTCTAGGTTATCCAATTTGTTATCATATAATTTTTCATAGTATTATCTCATAATTCTTTGTATTTTTGTGGTGTCTATAGTGATTTTTCCTTTCTCATATCTGATTCTGTTTATGTGTGTAGACTCTCCTTTTTTCTTGATAAGTCTGAATAGGGGTTTATCTATTTTGTTTATTTTCTCAAAGAACCAGCTCCTGCTTTAATTAATTCATTCTATTATTCTTCTTGATTTTATTTACTTCTTTAATGTTTATTATTTATTTCCTTCTACTGACTTTGGACCTCATTTGCTCTTTTTCTAGTTTAATTAATTGTGAGTTTAGACTATTCATGTGGTATTGTTCTTCTTTCTTGAGGTAAGCCTGTATTGCAATATCCCTCTTAGCACGACCTTTGCTGCATCCTACCGATTTTGCAGTTTTGAGTTATTGTTGTCGTTTGTCTCCATATATTGCTTGATGTCTGTTTTTATTTGGTCATTGATCCATTGATTATTTAGAAGCATGTTGTTAAGATTCCATGTGTTTGTGGGTTTTTTTGTTTTCTTTGCATAATTTGTTTCAAGTTTCATACCTTTGTGGTCTGAGAAGCTGGTTGGCACAATTCTGATCCTTCTGAATTTACTGAGGCTTTTTTTGTGGCCTTGTATATGATCTATTCTTGCAAGTGTTCTATGTGCACTTTAGAAGAATGTGTGGAGAATTTTGAAGAATCTGCTGCTTTTGGGTGGAGTGTTCTGTTGTTGTCTGTTAGGTCCATGTGTTCTTCAGTGCCTCTGTCTCCTTACTTATTTTCTGTCTGGTTGCCCTTTCCCTTGTAATGAGTGGTGTGTTGAAGTCTCCTATAATGAATCTATTGCATTCTAATTCCCCCTTTAATTCTGTTAGTATTTGTTTCAAATATGTTGGATGCATCGATATTTATAATGGCTATATCCTGTTGTTGGACTGACATGTCATTATGTAATGTCCATCTTTGTCTCGTTACTTTCTTTGTTTTGAAGTCTATTTGTCTGATACAGGTACTGCAACACCTGCTTTTTTCTCATTATTTTTATGAAATATCTTTTTCCATCCCTTCACTTTTAGTCTGTGTATGACTTTGGGTTTGAAATGAGTCTCTTGTAGGCAGCATATAGACCGGTCTTGTTTTTTAATCCATTCAGTGACTCTTTGTCTTTTGATTAGTGCATTCAGACCATTTACATTTAGTGTGATTAATGATAAATATGTACTTATTGTCACTGCAGGCTTTAGATTTGTGGTTACTAAAGATTCAAGGGTTGCTTCTTTACTATCTAACAGTCTAACTTAACTCATTTAGTATGATGTTACAAACACAATTCTTTTTTTCCTCCTTTTTCTTCCTCCTCCATTCTTTATATATTAGGTATTATATTCTGTACACTGTCTACCCCTTGACTGACTTTGAGGGTAATGTTTTCTGTTGAGAAATGTGATTATAGCCTGATGGGTTTTCTTTTGTATGTGATCTTTTTTCTCTCTCTGGTTGCTTTTAATACTCTGTCTTTATCCTTGATATTTGCTATTTTAATTATTCTATGTCTTGGTTTTGTCTTCTTTGGGAGATTTGTGCACCTCCATGGCCTGAGAGGTTATCTCCTTCCCCAGACTGGGGAAGTTTTCAGCAATTACCTCCACAAAGACACTTTCTATCCCTTTTTCTCTCCCTTCTTCTTCTGGTATCCCTATAATGTGCATTTTTTGTTTGTTTGTTTGTTTGGATTGGTCACACAGTTCTCTCAATATTATTTCATTCCTAGAGATCCTTTTGTCTCTCTGTGCCTCAGCTTGAGTTCCTCTTCTCTTATTTCTATTTAATTTACCATCTCCTCTACTTCATTTAATCTGCTTTAAAATCCCTCCATTGTATATTTCATTTCAGATACTGTGTTTTTCAAAGTATGCATCTCATTCTTGAATTCCTCCCTGAGGTCTTGAATATTTTTCTGTAGCTCCATGAGAATGTTTCTGATTTTTATTTTGAAAAATCTTTCAGGAAAATTGGTGAGTTCAGTTTCACTTGGCTTTCTTTCTCTTCTTTGTGGGATTTTGGTTTGGTTTAAGTTCTTTGATGTTTCATATTTGTAGGTGGCACCCTCTAGTGCCCAGAAGCTCTACTCTCTGGAGTTTCTCATTCCTTGGAGTGATAGTGGAGGTCTCAGGCGAGTGGCACTGGTGTCTGCTGGGAGGAAAGAACTCTTTCCTGCTTCCCAAATGCAGTGCCTGCCTCCACTGCCAGGGCCTGGGCCAAGTGGGCAGGGAGGAGCCTCTATGCTATGCACTTGTAGCTGCCATAGGCAGGGCTTCCCTCTGGCTGGCCTGGTGCAATGGTGGGGGCAGCTGGTTTTCAAGGCAGTGCCAGCCAGCAGGAAGGAGCAGCAGGCTGCATATCATGGTGGGGGGCCTTGTAGCTGTGTTACCAGCCAGGGGTATGGAGTGTCTGAAGCTCCTGAAAGTACACAATATGCTGGGCTGAGTGTGCTGGGACAATTTTATCCACCTGTCCTTTCTCCTGAGCAGCAAGCTCTGTGCAATCCTTGCCCCTTTAGCAGCCATCTCGTTATTAGAAAGTCTGTCAAAGTGCCCACCTTTCTTTTATCCTAGAGCAGCCAGTTGTGGGTACCTGTTCTCCACAAGCAGCTGGAATCTCAGTCTTTCCAAGTATTCTGTCTTAGCTTTCTAACCCCACTAATATCCAGAGCACCATATAATGTAGGTTTGTGCTCCTAGAGCAGATCTCCAGGGCTGGGTGTTCAGCAATCCTAGGCCTCCAGCCCCTCCTTGCTCCATTTCTCTTCCTCTTGCCAGTTATCTGGGGTGGGGGAAGTAGTTGGGTCCCACCAGATCATGGCTTCGTTACTTTACCCTTTTCTGTGAGGTCTGCTCTGTTCTACAGGGGTAGGCAGTTTGCCTCAGCCTTCTTTCCTGTTGCTCTTTCAGAATTCGTTGTATTTGCTATGTTTTCATATTATATGTGGCTTGGGGAGGAAATTTCTGTCTCACCTCTCACGCCACCATCTTTTCATTATCGTGAAAGGATACACCAATCTTAGCAACTTTTAAGTATAATACAGTATTATTAACTATAGTCTCCACCCAAGTCTTATTCTCAAAACTTAAACATCTACCTATCCCCAAAACCCCACCCTACTTCCAGCCCCTGGCAACTACCTTTCTATTCTCTGGTTCTTTGAGTTTGGCTTTTTTAGATTCCACATATAAGTAAGACTACACAGTATTTGTCTTTCTCTCACTTTTCACTTATTTCACTTAACATAATGTCCTCAAAGTTCATACATGTTACAAATGGCAGGATCTCCTTTTTTCAGCTGAATAATATTTGTGTATGTGTGTGTTTGTGTTTGTTTTGTGTGTATGAGAGACATTGTCTTTATCAATTCACCCATTTATGGGCACTTTGGTTGTTTCCATATCTTGGCAGTTCAAAAATTTTAACAGTGCATACCTACTGTCTTCTCTTTTCCCATTCTTTACCCCTATGAGTTCATACTCATTTATTTATTGTCTTTCTCACAAGATTTTGGGAAATAGTAGATATAAATACAGATGTTCAGTCTGCCATATTTAATGAGATGATCCTATCAATTGTCATGGAAACAGCTATTATTTCATTATTAAGAAAACTTTTATGGTGGTGGTAGGGGCAGTTCTTCAGCAAATCCAATAATTCAATGGCTCTTTCTGGGTCATTTTGGCTAAGGTCTCAATCTTAGGACAGAAGAGAAATGCAGTAATGACATCTTGGGATTGTGAAGGCCAGAACCTTCTATCCCATACTTATAGGGAAAATGGAAATTTTATGGGCAGCATTCCTACTGATCTTAATATTGCCCATTTTATATATGCAATTACATAATACTTAGCCTGCTGCATAGGGTCCTGCTTGCACACCCCTTGGCAGTAGGCTGTTTACGGTTGATAGAGCTCCTCCCTGAGCAAACTGTCAGTCATGGAAGTATCAGCTGTGGGGAGGGGTGGAGAGGAAATACACATGTGCCTGGACATAATGGTCTGGCATTCGGCCAGTCACCAGAGAGACCTGCCTACAGAGTTCTGCTGGGTGCTAGGATGCAGAGAGAAAACCCAAAGCCCTGTGCTGGGGAGCAGCAGGGAGCAGAGATGAGCCACCAGCAGAGGCAGCAGGCCTTGGGGTAGAGACTGGAGCCAGGGCCAGAGACTGAGACAAGCAGATGGGGTTCTAGCACTCAACCTACTTCTGTGAGAATAAGGCTTGGTATAAGCCCCTTTTTACCTACAACTTCTGTTGTCATTATTTGGTCTCACTGAATTCATAGTAAACTTTCCTGGAGAGGGGATCCCCCTCCTCCCAGAAGCAACAATATTCAAGACTCTTTTAGAAACCTAGACTATCTTAAAAGAATGTAGAAGTCATTAGGCAAGTAGAATGTTAGATGATGTTCATAGCCTTGTTATATCTATCATACCATGTGAATCAGGCATTAAGTACAAGGTCAAGTCTGACTCCGGAATTAAAGATTTCACAAGGATTTTATGTATTTTTGAAATTATAATTATTTTTTAAATCTCTTTTCAATTTGAATTCTTTAAAATTCTGCTTCCTTTGGTCACCATGGAAAAAGGCAGGCAGAGGAAAGATTTCTCTTGTCTTAGTGGCCAATAGTTTATCCATACTTCGTCAAAATAGGCCATGACCAGCACCCTCAAAATTAGGTGAAAATTAAAAATCCTAAATCACCAATCTTCTGTGTATCAAGTGTGAAATTATTCATCCTGTTCACACTGGGCTATAAGAAAAAAAGTCTCCAAACCTTAATATATGTGAAAGGAAGAATCAGAGACAAAACATACAAAAAAAGAAAAGCACTATGCTTGCAAATAAGTTGCAAAGGAGGCAGACTTCGAGAACTGACTCATTAAATACAAAACACTTCAAGTATATTAACTTTTTAATTGCCAAGGTTACTGAATTTGTAGTTAATGTATTCATGCAGAAAAAAGTTTTCTCACAGCTAACATCTACATACATCACACTATATCTGCAGACACCAGTTTTACAAAAGTCAGAGGTACATTTGTTTTGTTAGGGAATCAGTAACAAGAAATGCTCAAGATTTCTTTTGACTTAGAGACTAAAACTAGGCAGAACTAACTTGTTGTTTCTTGTTTGTCTCAGAATTCAATGTGGCTTTTGTTTTATCCTGACTGTGGAACATGATGGGCACACTTATTCATGATGGTGGCAGGACCATGTCAATTTTATTTCCACAGTAGATATCCTAACTCAATTAGTTGCTAAAAAATTAGACTAAGGAAGCCATTATGCAGATGAGTAAAGCCAAGAAGCCATTCAGTGTCAATTAATATGGATGGAGCAGATTTCCCTGTGTTCCAGAGCTTTATACTTTATTTATATATGTTTATAGCCTTATGTATAAAAGGCAGTCCTCTGTATTATCATTAAAATCATATCCCAACAATTTAGTTTATCAGGATAACACTTATGGTGACTATATGGACACAAAAGACCTATAATAGAGATTGGCAAATGGACCCATAGGCCAAATTCAGTTCACCACATGGTCTTATAATTGAAATAAAGTTTTATTGGAATACAGCTAAGCCCATTTATTTACATACTTTCTATGGGTTCTTTTGCATTATAATTGCAGAGTTGAGTAATTGTAACAGAAACTATACAACCCACAAAAACAAAAATTATTTACTATCTGACCTTTTACTGAAAATATTTGACAAGCCTTTGCCTACAACTTTGACTTCAACTGTAGTTCAAACACATCATTAATTTTGTATATTTTATGAATATTTCCAGATGTATAGCCTTATAATATTAGCTTATGGGCATTAATGTCACATAAATGTTGAATACAGATTAAAGTTCCTTTGTACTAGATCATTTCTCTCTCAAAGAAACACAATGTGTCTTTAGAAAATAGCTGAAGTGTGTTATCACATTTTGACTGTGGAACTTAGTGTGCCAGCCAGGTGACTTAGGAAAGCTATTATCCTAAGTCTCAGTTTCCTCATCTAGAAATTAAAGACAATCCATACCTCATAGAATAAGTGATTTACTGAGGAGATTAAATTCAATCAGATGAGTAAAATGTCTAGCCTAGTATCTGGTACTCAGTGCATTTAGTTATTAGCAATAATATCATCATTTCAACAGTTCATTAAAAATAGAAACATGATTATGAAGTAAATGTGGACTTCTGGTAGAAAAAACATATGCTTGATGTCTGACAATGAATTATTTTTTTAAGAAAGCTAAACATGCAACTAAGTATCTTAAACCTGAACTATTACTCCAGTTGGGGAGAAGACTTTTAACAGAGTCAAATAATGGTTGTTGAGTAACTAAGACATGTCACACTTTGATTTAAAGAAAAAAAAGCTCACAGTCTGTCTCAAAGATCTTTAAGATCTCTCCATCAAAAAGAAAAAAAAACTTTACCTTTCTGTATTATTTTTAAGCTCTGTTTATTGGATTTTAGATCATCTGACATTAAAAGTTCCTCCCTCGAATACTGGTCAAGAGGACGTATCCATTTCCAGCAAATTATACTGGGTCCTTTATACTGAGCCTAATCAAGACATATAGGGACTCTAGCAAGAGAACAATATGGAATCACTTTACATTAGCTTTCCTTAAGCATTTGTTCACTTTTTATTTAATGGCAAAGCATCTTCTATTAAAATTTTCTCCTCCTTACATTCAAAAAATGAGATTTATTATATGCATAAATACTAACTTTTGCTTATTTCCCCCAGTGTCTTCTATCAAGCCTTTCTGTGAGATTAAATAAGCCCACAAATTCTTTGTAAAGCGGAGTCTATTGTCCAACTGCTTGAATCTGAGTTGACCTTGTGGTTTGCTTTGACCAATAGAATGAGGCAGATATGACCTGTGTGACCTAGAAGCTTCAGCTCACTTGCAGTTCCCATGCTCACTCTCGGGAACACTGGACCTTATGAAGAAGCCTAGCTAGCCTCCTCAAGGATGATAAACTTCCTGAGTGAGAGATCTGATGGAAAAGAATCATTCCAGCTCTCCCATCCATTCCAGCTCCCCCTTGAGACCCAGACATGTAAATGAGACCACCTGGGCCAGCCAGCCCCATCCAATCTGCCAACTGGCTGTAACAGCATGAGCGAGGCCAGCCAAGCCCAAGTGGAGCGGAGATGAGCCATCCCAGGTGAGCCCTGCCCAAGCTGGCAACTTACAGAACCAACCATGAGCAAACAAATGGCTGTACTGTTAAGCCACTAAAAGTTTTGGATCTACTAAGTAAAAATAGATCACAGAGATACACCCCATTTGACATGTTAAACTAAAATTAAGACAGCCCAAACCTATTAGCCCCCTAATTTGGAGGAAATAAAGAGTATGGAGTGGTGTTGGAACATGACCAAGTGTGACTAGAAACAATCACTTGCTGTCTTTATTGCAGACATCCCCCTAGTTCCAGATGCTACAGCTCTGATTCTTTGGGTTTCAGTTACATGCATCTCACTTCTCTCAGAACTGCCAGGTAACTGGGCAATTCTCTCACTTACCAATAATCCCGAATGTGTCAGGAAAGACTCTGCTAGGGGCTGGTACACCACCGTGAACAAATGGATACTCAATCCACCTTTATGGAACTTACCTAGTGAGGCCTTCCCTGGACAGCTTATTATAAGGTTAATTACCCAATTACAAGTGTGGTAAGTGCTGAAAAGGAAGAATACAGGGGGTTTACTCATGCCTAACAGGAGTTGACCAAACCTAGGAGATCATAAGAGGTTTTACCAGGGAAATGGTTTTCAAGGTAAGTCCTGAGGGATGAGTAGGAATTAACTGAAAAAAGGAGAGGAAATTATGCACAAGGCCCTGAAACAAGAAAGGGAGGGACACATCTAAGGAATAGAAAGCCAGTGTGGCAGGACTGCAGAGGGCTAGGGAGCATGTAGATAATACAAGATCAAACTTTATGTTTAGTAACAAACCTTTTTAAAAAAAAAAAAAATACAACTCTTGCATCCTGCACATCATAGAACAGCAAACGTGTGACTTATGAGGCTGGAGTTCGCTACCAAAGATTATGGAAGCTTAGGTGAGGGTGTTGAAGAGAAACAACAGATCAAGCTTCCTAAATGACTTCAGCCTCCCCACACCAAATATACCATTCACAGAATTACGGGAAGTTAGAAGTCAGAGAAAACTTCAACACCCTATGGCCCAAATCCCTCTCTTTATAAATAAGGAAACTGAGGACCAGCAAGTGAGGGGCCTGTCCACAACGAATAGGCCCTGAGAGAGCCAAAGGTACACCCTACATTTCACTTTGCCAACTGCTTTCTCTCTGCTTTAGTGGGTACAGCATCCTTCCCCACACATCACATCTGTTTACCCTCTTAACTTTAAGGAGTAGGTGGGCAGGTATTATGATCCCATTTTATTCATGAAGAAAGTGAGGCCAAGATTAACTGAAGTTCCCATTGTTAACAGTGCCAGAGTTAAGACTAGAACCCAGAGCTCTAGCCCCTCATCAGCCCAATTAGTTCAGTTAACATTTACTGAGCACCTGCTATATGCAAGCCACTATGCTGCTGTGGAGAGTCAAATGAATAATTAAAAGAGTTTATAACCCAGTGAAGGAGATTAGCTTTAGTGAAGAGGTGAGAAAGTTCTCTTTCCCCTTCTCACTTTCAGGGACCATGTTCTCTTTCCTTCCTGTTCTTCCTAAGTCCAGGTAGACTGGAATGTCAGGCCTGTAGCTAACAGGCAGGTCTTTCTGCATCTAGCCTTACTTGGCAGCAGGCAACAGAGACTGGCTGCCCAACATAAACAAAAGTGAATTTACTAGATGGCAATCATAGAACCAATGGTAAGACTGGAGACCC
The DNA here is from genome assembly GCA_029783875.1 of Phataginus tricuspis. Classification (NCBI taxonomy): domain Eukaryota; kingdom Metazoa; phylum Chordata; class Mammalia; order Pholidota; family Manidae; genus Phataginus; species Phataginus tricuspis. The sequence goes on from JAQQAC010009165.1 coordinate 44,017,176, forward strand.
AGACTCAGGAACTGGAGGAATCCAACTGCTCTAGAGGCTGAGAAGTCAGGAATTATCTTTAACCAACACCTGTCTGCCAGTGGGATTCATGGATTCCAACCTTATTCAGTCTCTTTGTCTCTCCACCTAAGATTCACACTCCAGGGAAGAATTGTCTAATTGGTCTAACTTGGGTCAAGTTCCACCTCCTGGCTAATGAAGGGCTGTGAACCTCACTGTCATCCCTCTAGGCTACCATGATGCTGTTAGAAGGGAGGAGATTTTAGATAGAGAAAAAGAGAAAAAAATTTAAAAATCCACAAGACTCAGTGCATGGCACAGGTCTTAGAGTAACAGAATGTCAATTCCATCCTCTAAAAAATAAATCTGGGCATTAGTCAGCAGCACTCTCAGTCTGTTATTGCTCCATGAGCACCATTACTGGGTTTCCATCCTAGCAAAGTGACGAAAGAGTTTTGTAAGTGGTAGCTACCCACATGTCATTCACCATCACAGCATGAGCATAGAAATATATTCACCAGGATGAGCTTGAGAGGGCCTTCTTTAGGAGCAGAAACCATAACTGTCACATGCCCTATCACTTGTGGTTTATCGTTGCTACCAGTTGGTGGAAGTTGCTCAAAATAATGATATTAATGAAAATAGTTGTGCCTCAGGACCTGTGGCAGGCACCAGACTAGGCATTTTACATACACTAATTTTTCTTCTAATCACACTGTCTTATGGCATGCAAAATACATGGATAGCAACTTCATTCTGTTTCATGGCTGTCCTTGGCCAATATTTTCTCCTGTTTATTCCTAGAAGACTCTAGTGATTATCTCTGTCACCAGCAACAGATATTATAGGTCTAGTTGAAAACAATTAAGATGTTCTGCAGAAAGAATTCCAAAGAATAAAAGTTCCAGAGACTACTGCCTTGAGCTTTCTCAGGGCCTAAGTTCTGCCAGCCTGAAATACTGCCTCTGGCTTCTAGATTTAAATATTTAAATATTCTGCCTTTTTACTGACTTTGCAGGTGTATAATAAGAGATAAAAACCAAACTGGCTTGCAGAAATAGATCACAGGAGGGCCTGAGGCCCTGGTCTTGCTAGGAAACAGGTAATCTAGAGAATCTACTTTGCAGTGGACATCCAGGATAGGATGAGGTTGCTTTGCCCTGGTTACTGTACCTGGTGAGCAGGCAGGTACATAGCCTGAGCTCCCAGCACAGCCAAGAGAGCCTAGAGAATATAAACCCATTGTCTGGAGACTTACCTGCTGAAACTGCTAGAGTGACTGGCAGTGTAATCACCAGAATGGAAGCTAGACCTTCAACTCATTCTCAGAAACCCTAAAGTAATAGAGAGTAAAAGTCCATTCAGAATGGACTGCTCGGTGGCTGTGGATTGTGGGGCTTCCTGTTACCCAACCTTGCTTTACTGTCATCATAAATGACTCTCTTTCCTATCTACCTTCTGGTCATGCTTTACTCACTGGTGAGATATGAAGGAAGGGTCATGGAGACCTACACCCAATTACAAAGTGCGGGTCACCATGCAGCTTCCTGGATAAAGATGCTAACTCCAAGTAGGGGACTGAGCTGTCCTGAGGAGGGCCACCTTGCCAAGTACATAATGGATGGCTAACTTGATGGCATAAATTCACATTTCTCTGCACAATATGTCAGAAAATAAAATATGAGGAAAAGAAAAATCTCTTTCCACATCAAGTCTAAACTGCTCGATGTTGACTGACAGGTCAATGCTATCAGCTGCCATTTGTATTATCTTCAATCATTCAATCTGGAATTCCTTTCATAATCACCAACAGATAAAACCCCAAATGGGTGGACATTATCTCTAGAAGGCCCAAAATAAACTATATATATGTCTTAAGATTGATTCTATTCCACTAGAATAGTATGAGCTAAATAAGTCTATATATTGAGTAGATGGATGGGTGAATGAATGAAGAACAAATAAACAAAAATATACATATTCAAATCAGGGCAAGCCTAGAGCAAGGCTGTGTTGGGTGGGGGAGAGGCCCAAGGGAAAGGAAAAAGGAAAGAGACACCATCAGGAAAAGAGATCTAGAAACAAAATCTACATCATAATTTTGCCCAGAAAGATGCTATTAGTAATTATATAATCATTGAAGCACAGTTAGGTGTCATCCCTTCAAACTGAGTACATTTCAACAGTCTCTTTGCTTAATGATCCAAAGTTTAAATAGCCCTGGTTTGGCCTTGAAAAGTGACCTAGACTTGATCTTCCTATTTAAAACTGTCAGGCATTTTTTCCTCAATCCACAGCTGGCAAATTGCAGAGTTTCAATATTTGAACCAGACATGAACGTCTTTACACATAATGTAATTTCAACTAAGCAAGTTCTCTAAACTCAAAGATTTCTCACAAATTAGGCATATCCTATGCAACCACTTTCGGTAAAGTTAATGTTGAGTTGCCTTAGACAGCCAAACTTGTGCATTTGAGGGTTTTGACAATGCTGAATGCTAAATTTTCTAATTTAAATATGAGGTTTGGTTATTTTAAGCTGTTGCCATCTCCTTGATGGCACTGTAATGAAAATCCTTATGGGGTGTTTTTATTCTCTCATTAAGTATTTCTAGCAAACAACAGCAACATAAAAAATTACTCATTTCATTTGTAGAAATTTTCCATTACTCCATCCTCCAAAAAGGGTCTGTTAATAATAGTATTCATGATACATACAGAGTGGAAGTCAACTATCCCACTTACATCCTCATTAATCAAAAGTTAGGTTTTCCAGTTTCCTGAGAAATCAACATATAAATCATCTGTCGCTGGATGCACGGCAGCAAACCATTAACAGCAGGCTCCTGAATCTCTGTGATCAGGTGAGACGCCATCAATGGGAAAAGCCATTCTAACTGGGTGTCTGCAGGCACTGGGGACCTAGCTGGATGACTGAAATAGCTCCCCCAAAAGCCAAGATCTTAAAATACATATTTTGGTAGTCTGAAATACTACATTTGAGCCATTCCTTTGGATTAAGTTAAAGCTTTGAAAGCAAATAGAATTGGAATCTACACTGTTGGAGAATTTCTCCCAGTCCTCATAAGGAGAGATTTCCCTAAAATGACACCCTTATTTCACCCCAGACTCTAACTAGCTCCTTGCAATGGGAGAGTTTGGAAGAAAGAACAGGTCTCACCACTCCCTCCTACCCTTGTCTACTTGCATTTCAGCAATTAACCCTCTGAATGATAGACACAGACCACCATGAACCCTAATTATATTTTTTACATCATTTAAGGAAAATTTTTAAAAGCATAACATATATACAGAAAAGTACACAAGAATACAGTTCAATGAATTTGCACTGAGTAAACAAACTCATTAAACCACCACCCAGATCAAGAAATTAAATATTACAAACTCCCCCCAAAAATCCATGTCCTCTCTCAGTCATCTTCTCAAAAGTGACTTTAAACACCAAAGATTAGTTTTGCCTGTTCTTAAACTTTAAATAGTCTACATCTAGTTTCTCTTGCTTTGCATGATGTCTGTGAGAGGATGCAAGTTGTTGCTTGTGTCTTTTTTTAGTCTCTGCTATGTAACATTCCCTTGTGTGAACATACCATAACTCATCCATCAGCCTGTAGAGGGCGCTTTGAGATATTTTGAGTTTGAGGCAATCACAAATAATGCTACTATGAATGTGTATATACATGTTTTTGTGCACATACACACTAATTTCTGTTGGCTATATACCTAATTGCATTTTGACTACTGATAAAGATGAATCAATGGAGTTCTCTGTCGGAGGACTGCTTATTTGTTTAGCTCATTCTACTGAATGATACACTGCAGCATCTTTCGTTCCTATTGATTAGCTCTAGAGTGGAATTAGGAGACATTACTGCCCACAGAGAACTTGATCATAACTGGGCTCAGCTAGAAAAAGAATGACATGGCCAGCTCTGGAGGCTTATTTAGCTAAGTGGCATTTTGTGAAAGAGAACAGCACCTATTATAAATAGGAATGAGCTGTGTAATGAGGCTAGATTTGATGGAAAAGACCAGACTTTTCCAAGGTATACCTACAGCGTGAAACTGTGGGTCCCATCTGCTATTTACCCAGCTAAAAAAAGAACCTGGGGACTAGTGTAAAAGGCCAGAAGCTTACATAAGACAGAAACACTGGTCATACTCTGTTTTGTATTGTTGGGTTGTGTTGTTTCACTGCCTAACTTTTGGTTTCAATGACCAGTGTGGAAGGGGGACACTACCTCAAGATGTGCCAAGGGACACAGAGTCACTCTCTGCAAGAACTGCCTGTAGAGTTGTCAGGGAGCCACCCCACACAGGAGGCTGGACTGAGGACAGACTACCACAGCAGAAGGTCTTGTGTAGGTGTCAATGGCAGGTCACAGTGCCACAGAAAACTTGCAGGAGAGAAAACAGAGGTCCTCCCTCCCATCAAATATTCTCCCATGGGACTGCTTCACTGTGCCTCCACTTTTGACAAGGAGATACTAGCGGACACTTACTTTTGCAGGCCCCTTAGCAGAACTTTGACCCACTTCCTCTGAACTGACTCAGTTCCTGCTGCAAATATCAAACTCACCACTGCAGGGCTATGAACTCTTCCAAGGATTACACTGTGAATAACTTAAAACAACAAAATTAATAATTCTGAAGTATTTCTGAAAATGGTTATCAAGGTTAGATGGAGAATTACCATTTATAGATAAACAAAGAAAGTGCACAGACACACACACCCCAACTCGACCACCAAAATGGGGCCCAGTGCCTTCTCACAAACTGAGAAACCAGTCCTGATTCCTAGGTCTAAATTAGGCCTAAACTCCAGATTCTTTCAAACACAGATTCATTCTAACGTATATACTGAGCACCTAATATATGCCAAGCAATTATGAGATTACAAACAACAGAGAAGCAATTTCTCTGATTAAAGTTTTCTCCTCTGCATAACTGAACTGAACCTCACTTCTCAGAGAGTATCCTAAAATACTTATCCTACTAGATATTCTATGAAAATTGGTTATGGGGTCAAGTATGTTTTGGAAACCCTGCCTATTGTGAATGTTCTTGGAGAATCACAATGTATTAATATATTAAAGGTTCTGAAAATTTCTGCAACAAACAAACTAGTTTGATTTTAACTTAACATTTGCCAGACTGATTTGATCTTAGAATCCTTTTTCATATAACACTGTATTCCTGGACCACAATTTGAGAAATGAGGTTATGAACAGCCATTCATTAATGAGACTACATTAGCTCATCCATGTGGCTTGTATTGTACTGTCTTCACTATGACTAAATGCATGAAACAGAGGCTCGGGTTGGGAGTTGTTTCCAAGAACTCATTGGGCAGCCTTTGCCTCATTTGTAAATAAGTGAGTATGTTCCATAAAACTCATCCCAACTGGTGCAGTTACTATCTGTCAGCATAGGAAGATGCTACAGAATCATTGTCTATATTCTCCACTTTTTGCCTCATCTGTAAATAAGCAAGGTATGTTCCATAACTCTGTTCATCTGTAAGATGTAGAGTACAATATACCTAATGTGAAGAGTCATTGCATTAGAGAGAATGTATGCTAAGTCCCTAAAATAAACACACACACTGAATGACCTCAGTATTACCAAATTTACATAACTGTAATCTCCCATCATAAGAACTAATTCCCTAGAATGAAAGTCCATCATAATGACATCTGTCTACTAGCAAGTGAAAGAGATCTTGCCCTGGAAAGTAGAACTAGATTCTTGGAAAGAATCATCTTCCATTCAGCAATGCCCTCCTCACTTTCTAGGTGGGCAGTGTTCAACAAAACTTTATGCAACAATGGATATGTGGCTACTGGAATCAACACTGAACAGTGTAGTTCTAGACAGTTCCCTCTGTCATCAAATATTTCTTCCTTCCCAAACTTGGGTCCTCCAGAGATCAGACAAAGCCCTGGCTCACCCATACCATGTATATCAATTTGCAAGGCTGCTTTGTAATTAGGGTTGTTGCTAACTTTTGGTGGAGGAGAAAGCTGTCTGTTCAATCAATCTGAAGAGTGCTAAGAAGGTTCTCATGAAGGTAAAACCCTTGTACAGGCATAGTGCCCCATTTTCTCATCGTTATTAATTTCTTTGGATTTATCTCTGAAGACAGCTGCTAAAATGTAAATATGTTATGGATGAGATGATAAAGTAAGACATTATCAGTGAAGAATACCTTTCATTTCATTTCATTTCACTAATTCATCAACTGCAGGGCAGAGAAAGGGCCATAAGGTAATGAGACATAAGATAGAATCAAATGTTCATGGGTATGGAGAGTATATTATGCGGTGGGAATGTCTATGCAGCTAGTCAAGAACAGAGGTGCTGAGGACTTAGTCTGAGGCTATTTGGAAAACAAAATGCTGAGAGGAGGTAAAAGGTTCTGGGGACACTTTTGAGCCACTATTTGTGTGTGTGACAGAATATATATTTTTGCTTTATTTATAAGTAGGGAGGTCCACTAAATAAGCCCTTGAGTTCAAGAAATCTCTAAATTCTGTTTCTCTTTATTCTTTCATCCAAAACCCTTAGTGTAGGACACTACTTCCTATCAAACAGAAGGCCATGAAGTTAAGACATTCCCAGAGGGCTTCTGGGTTAAACACATCCTCTGTATCAGGTGAGAACACAGCTTCAGCAAAAGAAGATAGTTTTAACTTTCTTAAAATTTTCTGCAGTTCCAAATTAAAACCACCATGAGATATGACCTCACATTGGTTAGAATGGCCACTATCCAAAAGATAAGAAACAATAAATGTTAGCGAAGATATGGAGAAATAGGAACCCTCCTGCACTGTTGGTGAGAATGTAAATTGGTGCAACTGCTCTGGAAAGCTAAAAATAGAAATACCATTTGACCCAGTAATTCCACTCCTAGAAATTCACCTGAAGAAAACAAAATCCCTGACTTAAAAAAGATATAGGCACCCCTATGTTTATCACTGTATTGTTTGCAATAGCCAAGATATGGAAGCAACCTAAGTGTCCATCAGTAAATGAATGAATGGATAAAGATGTGGTACATATACACAATGGAATATTATTCAGCCATAAAAAGAAAAGAAATCCTCTCATTTGCAACAACATGGCTGGAACTAGAGGGTATTATGCTCAATGAAATTTTCAAGTGGAGAAAGACAAAGACCAAATGACAGAGTCAATGTTAAGTAATAGCTGCATCTCAAGCCCTCCAGACAGCCAGCTCTGTATTGGGTCCCTGTTCCTTTCACTGTGTAGATTTATTAGAAGCAGGCTCCCAAGGCAGAGAAGCTTGACATTCCTTTTGACCCCCTCCACTTGCACCTGTAATTTTTTTCAAAGTTTTTTAATCGAAGTATCACTGATATACAATCTTATATTGGTTTCAAGTATAGAAGCGATTCAACAGTGACCTACATTACTAAATCCTCACCCCAACTGATGCAGTTACTGTCAACATAGGAAGATAAAACAGAATCATTGTCTAGATTCTCAATGCGTATCATCCCTGTGACCAATTTATGATTGAGAATTTTTTATCCCCCTCACCATCCCTACCCATCCACCCTAAACCCTCCACCATGGTAACCACTAGTTACTTCTCAGTGTCTGTGAGTCTACTGCTATTTTGTTCATTTTGCTTAGTTTTGATTTTAGATTCCACAAATAAGGGAAATCATACAGTATTTGTCTGTCTCCACCTGGCTTATTTCACTGAGCATAATACCCTCTAGATCCATCCAAGTTGTTGCAAATGGCAGGATTTGTTTGTTTTTTTCAATGGCTAAATAATATTCTATTGTGTATGTGTACCACATCTTCTTTATCTACCCATATATTAATGGAAACTTAGGTTGCTTCCATATCTTGGCTATTGTAAATAATGAGGCAATAAGCATATGGGTGCATATATCTTTTCAAATCAGGGATTTTGTTTTCTTTGGGTAAATTCCTAAAAGTGGAATCATTGGGCCAAATAGTATTCCTATTTTTTGTTTTTTGAGGAACCTCCATACTGCTTTCCACAGCGATTGTACCAATTTACATTCCTACCAACAATGTAGGAGTGTTCCCCTTTCTCCGCATCTTCGCCAACACTTGTTATTTCCTGTCTTTTGGAAAATGGCCATTCTAACTGGTGTTAGATGTGATGAATCACTTTTATACTAAACAGCTGAAAAATAAAAGTCACTATGTGCCAATTAATAGCACTTTAGAAAGAATCCTGGTTTCTCAGCTTTGTTTGACTTCAAAAGCATATTTTTAGGCCATAAGAAAATTTCCCAAGTAGAAAGAATAATAATGTAGAAGCTAAATTTCCACTAAACCAAAGTCACTGCCAACTAGTCTTATCTCAAAGCAGAGTGATCCAGGTACTCCCCTGGAGTTCTGTGTCTTCTAATTCAACATAATGAAGTTCCCGAGGAAGGGCAGTCAGAGTGCATGACCCACTCTACAACAATGCTCATGGCTGAAAGAAATTTGCAACTCAAATCATACAGTCTCTGCCCCTCCACCTATCTTATTCCTGTTGTGGGGTATGCAAGGGAGCATTTGGATCCAAGGAGCAGCTTGGAAGGGAGTCCCATGTTGTTCTGATTTGAAGGGCATGGCTAGCAGATGGCCTGACCAGAAACATCCTCTCCTGACTCTAACCATCACAGAGATGGAAACCCTCTATTTTGAGTCCTTTATTGAGATGAGTCCTAGAAAACTTCTTTTGAAAACAGAAATTAGGAATTGTGTGATATATACTATTAGCAGATACTGACAAATAGCATGGCCACATAAATCAGATTACCTGTCTCTGTATCTAAGAGCATTCAAGGGAAGGATAAAGTTTGACTTGGGGAGGGGAGCAGGAAGTTAAGACAGTAAAGTTCCAAAGCAAAAACAGTTCACCTCTGAGTATCCCTGCATTCATCTTCTGGGAATGATAATCCAGAATAAGGTTTACCTTTGAGCTTTCATGACAGCCACTTCCTCCTGACCAATCCTCCCTAGGCATTAGGCTACACAGGAAGGGAGGGAAACTGACAAGTCTTTATTATGTAATTATGTTATGACAAGTTCTTATCAACACTGGTAAATATCCAGAGGGAAACATTGTTTATAAAAGTTAAGATCCATCCTATCTCTATAGGCATCAGTGGTAAAAACCATTTCACTCAGTAGAAGCCAAGGAATCTATTCCCATCCTTAAAACTTTCTTTCTAGAGCTACAAAGATACTCCTAGCTATAACCTATGATAGCCTAGGTTCTCACAATTTGTGTAATTATTTGGCCCACTAATGACTGCATAAACTTGGGTAGTGTTGTCTGTCACATTGTAAAGGTAAAAAGAAATGAGATTAACTTTAATAACATATTTTATTTAGCCCAATATATCCAAACATCAACATGTAATCAAGATAAGAAAATTGAGATATTTTATATTCTTTTATTAACTCTTTGGAATACAGTGTATATTTCATATTTACACATATCTCAATTTGGATGCTTATATTTTCATTCGAAGTATTTGATCTGTATCAAGGTTGCATGAATTTGTAGCAGAAAAGTAGATTCACATACACAAGCTGTTCCAAAGACTTGAGTTTTCCAATAACTAAATCAATATCCACTTTTAAATTTAACTTAAAGTTAAAAATTCAGTTCTATCCGTAGCCATCCTCATGAGAGTTTGCTCCTTCTATGCTCCATGTAACTTCAGAATCAAGTGGTAGGGTTGCACTTCTCATTAGCCATCAGTGACACTTTCCCACACACTTATAAAACACCCTTCCTCATGGAAGCTCCTGCCATCTCCATGCCATCATCCCCTACTGAGCTCCTCATTGTTCCCCAACAACCATCAGACTCTGGCATCTGGGTCCCTCTCTTCCTCTCCACCTCAAGCCCTTTGTCTCTGGATAATCCCAGTGCTGTGTAATGTCCCAGCCAACACCCGGCCTCAGAGTTTGCCAATCCTTGAATTTTAGAGGCCTTCAATTCATCTCCATTTCACCTACCCACATCCATGGCTACCTTCTAGATTTTGTCATAACACCAAACTGCTGAAATTAAGCGCTCCAAATGAAGTAGGGCAGGGACATGGGACAAGCATCATGATTAATTTTTCCTGCCTATGATGAAAAATGCCAAGATAAAAACAGTATAGTAAGAACAGGAGGGACCCCATCTTAAGGCTAAGATTCCATTTTTAAAACCAGGGAGTTAGGAGGTAAGATTCCTAACATATTTTTGGGCAGTCAGCCAACAACCTATCTTAAGGCAGGCCAAGCAGCCCTAACTGATATGTTCCCAGGGCTTAGGGTAGCCACTATCTTGGAGAACAGGATCAATAACTTCCTTGTGTTAAGTTTATCTTACAAAATATTTAGAGGACTGACTGTGGACATTTTGAGACCACATGTCATACTTATTCCCCCACCCCTTTGCCTATTCCTGAAAGCCTTACAAGATAGAATCTTAAGCCCTATAGGGCACCTCCTCTCTGAGGTTGCCTGCACTTCCTTTTCTTTGTATTAAATAAAGACTTCTCACTGCTCAACTTACTGTGTTTTGTCTCTGCACTGTCAATGTGTCTTTTTTGCTATTTCATTCTATTTTCTAGACTTAAGCACAAGTCTTCGCTCTCTCTGCCCTACTTCAGATGAGCAGGAAAGGGCTACTGGGAGCTCTGATTTGGACTTGTGAGTTCCTGTCACCTGGGTGACCTGGACAGCGCTGCAGCTATAAGACCATTTTGGTAGCCTGCTGGAAAATTGCCTTTCTTTGCCTTTAGGAAGTTCTCAGAACATAATCTCATGACATCCAGTGCTCTATGGCATCCCCAAATCCTAGGGTTGTAGGAGCTTAGTTCCCACACTGTGCAGATTCAAACAGAAACTGGAGGCCAGGTTATCCTGGCTTTAGGAGTTGTCAAGGGATCTGCCCTATGCTGAGCAGGAGTTTAATGAGCTTCCCTTTCTCCCTCTGGTGTTCCTTGCTCTCTGCTGCCTACAAAGCAGCTGCCATTCGCTGCTACTCTAGCTTTAATAAATCCTTCCTTACCTACACTTGTCTGACCTATTCAAGAATTCTTTCTCATCCAGAATCAAGAACCCTCCCTACTGCTTCACCTAGTGTACAGGGAAAGACCTCCCCAGACACAGCTGCCCAGCAACACCAACACTCACCTGGCTCTGTGTCCACACTCCCCTAACTCCTGATCCTTTCATTCCTCTGACTATATGAAAACACTCAGACCCAGAGACTTCCCCTCCCTCTCGGTCTGCCTCCCTAACTTCTGTTCTCAAAGCACAGTGAGAAGTTCCTGAAACCAGAACCCCTCAGGCTGTCCCTAGCCTCTGCCACTTACAAAGAGCATATTATTCAACCTCTATGCACTTCACTCTCCCCCTATCTACAACAAGGTTAACAACCCCATCAAGTAGTTCTCTGAGAATTAAATATAAAACAGTACCGTGTAGTCATTATATAAATTTGTTAAATAAAGTTTTCTTTGTCTTTTTGCCCCACCCACTAGACACAACGATACCCAAGTCAATGTTGCTGTCTGCCTTCTTATTATCTATACCCAGGCATTAAGTCCTACTGAAGAAAATGACAGAGTCATGCAGATAGGTGCTGTCACAAATGCTAAGTCTCCCACGTCAGCATTCCTGCAGAAGCAATTTACTTGTCTTCAGTCAGCTCTTTCTCCCATTCCCCACACCTAATAGCCTTTCCCCAGTCAGAACTGAAGGCTACAAAGGCCAGCATAAGCACTAGAAAATCTCTGAGAAATTTTTGGAGAAAAGAACACTATGATATCAGACTAATGGAGTTTTTTTTCTTCTTTCACTTGACTTCAAACTGTGGTAACTGTTATGTTGTAGAAAAACCTGGCCTCGGCCCAGCCTAACCCATCTCTAGGAGATCAGTTTGCCCACAGAGTCAAGGAGCTGGGATTTGATAGTCAGAATACAGCAGTGGGAGAGCAAAAGCAAATTAAAGATACGGAAATGAAGCTGAAGGAAGAAACAAATTCCCTTAAGAAGAAAGTGAGGCAGTTAGAAGTCAGACTAGGTAAACTCAAAAGAGATGTGCTTATTCCTGCTTTTAAACCTTCATTTAAAAGGCTGACTGATAGCCCCCAAAGGTGTCCACATCCAGAGCCCAAGAACCTGACTATTACCTTATAAGACAAAAGAGGATTCACAGCTGTGATTAAATCAAGGACACTGAGATGGGGAGAATATCCTGCACTGTCTGGTGGGCCCCAAACATAATCACAAAGGACAGTATAAGAGGGAGGCAGAGGGAGATCTGACTTTGAACTAGGAGTTATCACCATAGAAACGAGATTAGAATGATGTGAGAAAGGGGTTGTGAGCCAGAGAATATCAAGGCAGCCTCCAGAAGCTAGGGAAGGCAAGGAAACAGATTCTTCCCCAGGGCCTATAGAAAGACCCAGCCCTTCCCTACCTCGGATTTGGCTCAGGGTAACTTACTTTGGATGAGCTACAGAGCTACTGAGAATGAATTTCTGTTGTTTGAAGCCATCAAGTTGTGGTAATTTTTTACAACAGCAGTAAGAAGCTAATACATACACACAGGGGTAGTGTAGAAAACCTCAAGTGCTATAGAAACATTTCAAGGTGACAGATCTGGCCTGGGCCATGAGGGAACACGCTGAGATTTGGTTATTAGGGCCTCAGCCCTGGTGCTGGGATGAGTCCACAAAGGAGAGTCATCAGGACAGCCCTGGATCAGTGCAGGCCTCGATTCAACATTGCTCTAACAGATGGTGCCTTCTGGAGGGAAACAGCCTGCTCAGAGCTGGTAGTGAATAAGATTTGTTTAAAAAACAGAAGTTTCAAATGCTCCCATAATTAATTAACTTACATATATTCTAACTATCGGGACTCCACAGGACTGAATTGGATGGGTTATGGTAGGAAAAACCTTCTACATAGATCTGTTATGCACTGAATTGTGTTGTCCTCCAATTCATGTTGAAGTCCTAATGCCCAGTACTTCAGAATGTGACATTGTTTGGAAATAAAGTTGTTGTAGACATAATCAGTCAAGATGAGATCTTATTGGAGTAGGTAAACACCTAGAGTCCAGTAAATACCAATATGACCAGTGTCCCCATAAAAATTTAGAGAAATTTGGACATAGACACAAATGAAAACATCGGCAAAGACTGGAGTTACACTGTCATAAGCCAAGGAACTACCAGAAGCCAGGAGAGAGGCCTGGAGGAGATCCCTGCCCAGCACCTTCACAGGGAGTATGGTCCTGCCGACACCTTGATCTCAGACTTCAAGATCCAGAACTGTGAGACAAGAAATTTCTGTTGTTTAAGCCACTCAGTTTGTAGTACTTTGCTTATGGTAGCCCCAGCACACTAATCAAAACCCTGAAAGGAAGGAAAAACAAACAAAACCTCCCTGATTCAAGAGACAGCCCTGGCCTGGTGCAGGGTGAAAAAAGAACAGGCCCAAAGGGAGCAGATAGACAAAAGTGCTATAGCTCAGCTGGGTCTGCTCCAGAGGGAGGAGAGGAGAGAAGAAAATGCAACCCTGTCTGCACCACCCCAGCCACAGACAGAAACTGGCAGAAGGGGTGTTTCTGCTGCCTGATGAGGCCAGGTCCCCAGGCTTGAAAGTATCAGCAGCTAAGAAAGTCTGGAGATCATGGGGTGCTCAGCAGACCCCTGGAGCGCAAGCTGTCAAAGTACTCACCTGAGCTTCAATTCAGGAGAATGAGGGTGATTCTCTGGCTCAAGCAACTGTGGTCACAAAGCAGTTCATGTGTCCAAGGATGACAAGGCTGGAGGCATGCTGTGGGGCATCTGCTTTTCCCTCTCATTTCTCTGGGGACAGGGGCCACAGCTAAGAATGCCTTGGAGTGTCTCCAGAATAAAGATGTCTAGAAAGGCTGGGCCAGTGGCGAAATCATTCCCGTCTTCACTTTATTGATAAATTCCTTGTAAAACACCTCACTTCCTATCACAGCATATCCACAGTTTTTGCCCACCTCTGCTGAGAAACTGCTCTTATAAATTGCAGGAAACTTGTTTCTGTAAGTTAATTGTAGGTTTACAACCATATCTCTAACAGGGGTGGGGTGGAGGAGCAGCAGTTTATATTGAGAATTAGAAAATCATTTTATCTGAATGAAAAGAATGCTGACTTGCCAGTCAGACTGGAGGCACCTTGAAGGAGGGATAGGCTTCAACATGTGGAACCTCCACCGTGGCACTGGGATTTTACCCCAAGTCCCTTCAGGTGGTGTGGACAGACACCTGTGGACTGCTGAGGCCCTGCCATCTCTGCTTATGGCCACGCCCTCCTATGCTTACAGGCTCATGGGCAGGAGTCCAGTCCCCACAGATTCCCCACTACTCAAGGACACAATGAGGAACGTAAGCCATACCAACTTGCAATCTTTAGCCCAGAGCTACCAGTCTTTAGAAGGCCAGATACAAGCAATAACTCTGATTACTGTCAACTCAGATCAAGGCTGTGGCTTCCACACAAAAGCATTATTATTCCAGTCCCTGATGGCCACAGGTGATGGAAATCAGGGAAATGGGAGTTTGGTCCCTTTTTCTTAAAAAGAGACTATTTTAATACTCTGGCTTTGTTTTGGTCATTGTTTAATTCACAGGCCAGAAAACATTATCCTGTCCTCTGGTATTTAAAACTTCAATTCAGGTCCCCTCTCCCACACATCCCCCACCCTCCAAGGGGCTGCATGCCCAAGGTCATCACCAGCCCTCGAGTTCTGTTCCCTGGAGACTCTCCACCCCATACGGGCCTCTCTCTCATGGCTGTTTTCCTGAAAATTAGTTGTTTTCCCTTGAATTCACTAGCAATTTTGACACTGCCACCATCAAAACCAAAACGAACCCAGAACAGTGCCCATCCCGGTCATTAGCACACGTGCCAAAGGTCACAGGGGTTCAGAGGGGTTTGCATCTGGCAAAGCAAACAACAGATAATTTTAAAGTGAAATTAAAAATCCCTGTTCCTTAAAAGGCCTGCCCACTCCTCCACTGGAAAAACTGCTTGGTCCAGCCCTTCCCAGGCTCCAGGCTCCGCCATACCGCCTGCGCTAACACACTGGTAGGTGTGTGTTCTATGAAGAGCCGACTTCTGCCAGTCCACACCACCAGGCGCCCCTTTCCTTCCCTAAGTGGCTTGCAAAGGTTTTCCTAAATTAAGACAATGGCCTCCCTAAGATATTTTCTAGTACTAATTACGAGGCTGACAAGTTTTCCATTCCAATAATCAGATCTGGTTTAAACTGGCTCATTAGATTTCTTTTTTTAAATTCTGCCTGTTTTTCCTTATTTTTCAAAACCAATTAAAGTGATTTGTTCCACTTTTTTGAGTTTACTGCTGCATTTGGCTCGAGTTCCTGCTTATAAATAAACCTAATCTGCTTCACCTGCTGGATGCATTTTTATGTTTTGACAAATTCTGACAGTTAAAGGAATATGAAGCAACTGCCTCTACTTCAAACTTATCTTAAGAAGTTAGATTTTTTTCTTGCTAATAACAACCCACGAAAGAAGTACTTCCAAAATTTTTAAAATCTTTTTTCTCTAAATACAATATTTGCACTTCTATTCAAAAGTAATTGTACTAACAGGGTACAAAAGTAGAAGTTATATTGAGTTATGAAATTAGTAACAAATTTTTCTTTTAATCCAGGAATAACATTGGAAACTATAAATGGTTTCACACATACTTTTACTCACACTGTGTCCTTAAAGTCATTTCAGCTCATGGATAATTTAAAAAAGCAATGGAGGAAAGATGAAATATGTTCTTGCTAATGGTATACAGATTGGCAACCCTGTGTGTTCTGGAAATTCTGAAGTTTGTTTGTTTTTAACAATTTCTTACTCCCTTTCACCTCCCTCAAAGGAGACCAAAAGTTATTTGTATTCTAACCATCTCCTTAAAGAGTGAATTCTATTTCAGTGAAGGTAACACATTTCATGAAAAGAACATGAATGCATGGTATTACAATTCTGAGATCTGCCATTTATAGTCAAAAAACTCTGCATAAAACTTTCCTTCTTTGAGACTCAATTTCCCTATTCATAGCTTGGAGCTATCAGAAAATTTATCCAAAATTTTGAAATAGGCAAAAAGGATTACTGAATATTCTTTCAGTGGAGGACTGATTGGCCTTTCTATTATCTGGGACATTTTTCTGCTCTGTAATGGCAGAGTTTAACTTGCAAACTTGTGTTCAATAGGAATTGATGGGGTTCTGGGCATGCTACCCCAAAATATGGCACTTTGGCACATTGAATAGCTTAAGTAATCTGAGAAAAACAGCAAAAGCAGGAAGTTTGCTGTGCCCTCCTCTCTGCACCCCTTCTTCCCTGAGACCAGTCACAAAACCCGACATTACCACCAGAGAAAAGGATTTGGGGCCTTGGAAATCTGTATAAACAAACCTTGTTAAACTAACCCTTATCAAGAAGGGATTAAACATGGCAGTGTGAGAGATGAAACAGAGGCTTCCTCCTAAACTGCATATAATACGAAAATATAATTAATACGACTAATCCTGAAAGAGCAACAGGAAAGAGGGCTGTGCCTACACCTGGAGAAAAGAATAAACCTCACAGAACATGGTAATGTACCAAAGCCATGGCCCGGCTGGACCCAAGACCTTCCCCCACCCCAGCTCACTGGTGGGAGGAAGAGAAACAGAGCAGGGAGGGAGTGGAGGCCTGGGACTGTGAATACCTAACTCTGGAGTTCTGCTTTGGGAGCACAAATCTACATTTCATTGTGCTTTCATGGTACCCTCATGATTAGGGGGTTGGAAAGCTAAGACAGGCAGAGACTGAGATTCCAGCCACTTGTGGAAATCAGGGACCCATATACGGCTGCTCTGGGACAAAGGAAAGGCAGGAAGTCTGAGAGAATTCCTAACAGCAAGACAGCTGCTAAAGGGGCAAGGATTGCACAGAGCTTACCACTGAGGAGAAAGGACAGGTAGACAAAATTGTCCGGGTGCACTCTGCCCAGCAGGTTGGGAACTTTCTCTATGTTCAAGCACTCCAACTCCCTGGCTGGCTACAGAGTTTGAAGGACCTCCTCCGTGATATGCATCCTACTGCACCTTCTCATGGCCAACACCACCTGGCTTGCAAACCAGCAAACCCTACCCTGGTGTAGGGCCAGCCAGAGGTAATCCCCGTCTACAGCAACTACAAATGCAAAGCACAGAGGCTTATACCTGTGTGCTCGGCCCACTGCTTCTGGCAGTGGAGACAGGCATAGCACCCAGGAAGCAGGAAACAGCTTTTTCCTCCCACAAGGCACAAATACCGCTCCCCTGCGACCCCCCACATTGCTTCAGGGGCTGAGCAGCTCCAGAGAGCAGAGTTTCTGGGCACTAGAGCATGCACAAATATGAAATGCTAAAGAAACCTGGTACAAAGTGAAATTATGAATACAATACCTGAGAAAGATTCAAATGAAATTGGCCTCATGAATATTCCTCAAAGGGATTTCAAAGTAAAAATCATTAACATGCTCATGGAGGTACACAAAAATATTCAAGCACTCAGGAATGAATTCCGGTCAGAGATCCAATCATTGAAGAGCACAATACAGGGTATAAAAAGCAGATTAGATACAGTGGAAGAGAGAATAAAACAGAAGATGAATACAAAGAAGCTGAGGCACAGAGAAAAAAAAGGATCTCTAAGAATGAAAGAATATTGAGAGAACTGTGTGACCAATCCAAATGGAACAATATTCGCACTATAGGGGTACCAGAAGAGGAAGAGAGAGAAATGGATAGAAAGTGTCTCTGAGGAGATAACTGCTGAAAACT
This sequence comes from Phataginus tricuspis, assembly GCA_029783875.1. NCBI lineage: Eukaryota > Metazoa > Chordata > Mammalia > Pholidota > Manidae > Phataginus > Phataginus tricuspis. Next base: position 44,035,075 of record JAQQAC010009165.1, read on the forward strand.
TCCCCAATATGGGGAAGAAGATAGTCTCTCAGGCCATGGAGGTGCACAGATCTCTGAACACAAGGGACCCAAGGAAGACAACACCAAGACATATAGTAATTAAAATGGCAAAGATCAAAGATAAGGACAGGCTATTAAAAGTGGACAGAGAGAGAAATAAGATCACATACAAAGGAAAGCCCATCAGGCTATCATCAGACTTCTCAGCAGAAACCTTACATGCCAGAAGGGAGTGGCATGATGTATTTAATGCAATGAAGCAAAAGGGCCTTGAATCAAGAACACTTTATCTGGCAAGATTACCATTTAAATTTGAAGGAGGGATTAAACAATTTTCAGATAAGCAAAAGCTGAGAGAATTTACCTCCCACAAACCATCTCTACAGTGTATTTTGGAGGGATTGTCATAGATGGAAGTGTTCCTAAGGTGAAACAGCTGTCACCAGAGGTAATAAAACCACAGTAAAGAAAGTAAAAGTTAATTACTAAGCAAATGTGAAATTAAATCAACAATCCCAAAGTCAATCAAGGGATAGACAAAGAGTAGAGAATATGACAACTAATATATAAAGAATGGAGGAGGAAGAAAAAGGAGGAGAAAAAAAGAACCTTCAAATTGTGTTTGTAATAGCATATTAAGTGAGTTAAGTTAGACTTTTGATAGTAAGGAAGTTAACCTTGAACCTTTGGTAACAAATCTAAGCCTGCAATGGCAATAAGTACATACCTATCGATAATCACCCAAAATGAAAATGGACTGAATGGACCAATCAAAAGACATATAGAGTCACTGAATGGATAAAAAAACAAGACCCATCTATATGCTGCCTACAAAAGACTCACTTTAAAACCAAAGACAAACACAGACTAAAAGTGAAGGGATAGAAAAAGATATTTCATGCAACTAATAGGGAGAAAAAAGCAGGAGTTGCAGTACTTGTATCAGACAAAATAGACTTCAAAACAAAGTCACAAGAGACAAAGAAAAACATTACATAATGATTAAGGGGTCAATCCAACAAGAAGATATAACCATTATAAATATCTATGCGCCCAAAACAGGAGCACCTACATGTGTGAAACAAATACTAACAGAATTAAAAGGGGAAATAGAATACAATGCATTCATTCTAGACTTCAAAACTCCGCACCCTCCAAAGGACAGAACAACCAGATAAAAAAAACATAAGGAGACAGAGGCACTGAATAACACATTAGAACAGATGGACCTAACAGATATCTACAGAACTCTACAACCAAAAGCAGTAGAATACACACTCTATTCTTCTCGAGTGCACATGGAACATTTTCAAGAATAGATCATATACCAGGCTACAAAAAGAGCCTTGGTAAATTCAAAAAGATTGAAATTGCACCAACCAGTTTCTCAGACCACAAAGGTATGAAACTAGAAACAAATTATGCAAAGAAAATGAAAAATCCCACAAACACATGGAAGCTTCACAACGTGCTCCTAAATAACCAATGGATCAATGACCAAATAAAAACAGAGATAAAGCAATATATGGAGACAAATGACAACAATAATTCAACACCACAAAATCTGTGGGATGAAGCGAAGGCTGTGTGAAGAGGAAAGTACATTGCAATACATGCCTACCACAGGAAAGAACAACAATCCAATATGAACAGTCTAAACCCATAATTAATGAAAGTAGAAAAAGAAGAACAAATGAGGCCCAAAGTCAGTAGAAGGAGGGACATAATAAAGATTAGAGCAGAAATTGATAAGAATAAAACAATAGAATCAATTAAAGCAAGAGCTGGTTCTTCAAGAAAATACACAAACTAGATAAACCCTAGCCAGACTTATCAAGAAAAAAAGAGTCTACATACATAAACAGAATCAGTAACGAGAAAGGAAAAATGACTACAGACACCACAGAAATACAAAGAATTATGAAAGAATTCTATGAAAAATTATATGCCTACAAACTGGATAACCTAGAAGAAATGGACAACTTTCTAGAAAAATACAACCTACCAAGGCTGACATAGAAACAGAATATCTGAACAGACCACATACCAGCAACAAAATTGAATTGGTAAACAAAAAACTACCTAAGAACAAATCCCTGGACCAGATGGCTTCACTGCCGAATTTTATCAAACGTTTAGTGAAGACCAAATACCCATCCTCCTTAAAGTTTTACAAATAGTAGAAGAGGGAGTATTTCCAAACTCATTCTATGAGACCAGCATCACTCTAATACCAAAACCAGGCAAAGACACCACAAAAAAAGAAAATTACAGGCCAATATCCCTGATGAACAGAGATGCAAAAATACTCAACACAATATTAGCAAACTGATTTCAAAAATACATCAGAAAGATCATCCATCATGATCAAGTGGGATTCATCCCAGGGATGCAAGGATGGTACAACATTCGAAAATCCATCTACATCAACAAAAAGGACAAAAACCACATGATCATCTCCATAGATGCAGAAAAGCATTCAACAAAATTCAACATCCATTCCAGATAAAAACTCTCAACAAAATTGTTACAGAGGGCAAGTAACCCAACATAATAAAGCCCATATATGACAAACCAACAGCCAACATTATACTAACAGTGATAAACTGAAAGCTTTTCCTCTAAGATCAGGAACAAGACAAGGATGCCCAGCCTCCCCACTTCTATTCAACATAGTACTGGAGGTCCAAGCCACGGCAATCAGACAACACAAAAAAATAAAAGGCATCCATATTGGCAAGGAAGAAGTCAAACTGTCTCTTTTTGCAGATGACATGATATTGTACATAAAAAAACCTTAAGAATCCACTCCAAAACTACTAGATCTAATATCTGAATTAAGCAAAGTTGTGGGATACAAAATTAATAAACAGAAATCTGTTGCATTCCATACACTAACAATGAACTAGCAGAAAGAGAAATCAGGAAAACAATTCCATTCACAGTTGCATCAAAAAGAATAAAATACCTAGGAATAAACCTAACCAAGGAAGTGAAAGACCTATACTCTGAAAACTACAAGACGCTCATGAGAGAAATTAAAGAAGATACCAATAAATGGAAACACATCCCATGCTCATGGATAGGAAGAATTAATTTTGTTAAAATGGCTATACTGTCTAAAGCAATCTACAGATTCAATGCAATCCCTATCAAAATACCAACAGCATTCTTCAATGAACTAGAGCAAATCATTCTAAAATTCATATGGAACCCAAAAGACCCCAAATAGCAAAAGCAATCCTGAGAAGGAAGAATAAAGTTGGGGATATTATGCTCTCCAACTTCAAGCCCTACTACAAAGCCACAGCAATCAAGACAATTTGGTACTGGCACAAGAACAGAACCATAGACCAATGGAACAGACTAGAGAGCCCTGATATAAACCCAACCATATATGATAAAGGAGCCATGGACATACAATTGGGAAATGAGAGCCTCTACAACAACTGGTGTTGGCAAAACTGGACAGCTACATGTAAGAAAACAAAACTGGATTATTGTTGAACCCCATACACAAAAGTAAACTCAAATCTGAATGTAAGTCATGAAACAATAAAACTCTTAGAAAAAAATATAGGCAAAAATCTCTTGAACATAAACATGAGCAACTTCTTCGTGAACATATCTCCATGGGCAAGGGAAACAAAAGCAAAAATTAACTCATGGGACTACATCAAACTAAAAATTTTCTGTACGGCAAAGGACACCATCAACAGAACAAAAAGGCATCTTACAGTATGGGAGAATATATTTGTAAATGACATATCTGATTAGGAGTTAACATCCAAAATATATAAAGAACTTACACGCCTCAACAGCCAAAAAGCAAATAACCTGATTTAAAAATGGGTGGAGGATACACTGCTGGTGGGAATGTAAATTAGTTCAACCATCATGGAAAGCAGTATGGTTTCCACTCACAGAACCTAAGAATGGAGTAACAGTTACCAAAGGGAAAGGGACTGGAGAGGATGGGTGGGAAAGAAGGGATAAGGGGCAATAATGGGCATTATGATTAGCACACCTCATGTAGGGAGTGGGCACGGGGAAGGCAGTATAACATAGAGAAGACAAGCAGTGACTCTATAGCATATTACTATGCTGATGGACAGTGACTGTAATGGGGTATGTGGTGGGGACTTGATAATGGGAGGAGTCTAGTAACCATAATGTTGCTCATGTAATTGTACATTAATGATACCAAAAAGTGGGCAGAGATTATGGACACACAATTCTCCAAAGAAATTCAGATAGCCAACAGGCACATCAAAAGATGCTCCACATCACTAATTATCAGGGAAATGCAAATTAAAACTACAATGAGGTATCACCTCACACCAGTTAGGATGGCCAGTATCAAAAAGACTAAGAACAACAAGTGTTGGCAAGGATGCGGAGAAAGGGGAACCGTCCTACACTGCTGGTGGGATGTAAGCTGGTTCAACCACTGTGGAAAGCAATATGGAGGTTCCTCAAAAAACTAAGAATAGAAATACCTTTTGACCCGGGAATTCCACTCCTAGGAATTTGCCCAAAGAATACAACTTCTCAGATTCAAAAAGACATATGTACCCCTATGTTTACTGCAGCACTATTTATAGTAGCCAAGATATGGAAGCAACCTAAACATCCATCAGTAAATGAATGGATAAAGAAGAGGTGGTACATATACACAATGGAATACTATTCAGCCATAAGAAAGAAATCCTACCATTTGCAACAACATGGATGGAGCTGGAGGATATTATGCTCAGTGAAATAAGACAGGCAGAGAAAGACAAGTACCAACTGATTTGTGGAGTATAACAACGAAGCAAAACTAAAGGAACAAAACAGCAACAGACTCACAGACTCCAAGAAGGGACTAGTGGTTACCAAAGGGAAGGGGTGGGAGAGGGAGGGTGGGGAGAGAGGGAGAAGGGGATTGAGGGGTATTATGATTGGCACACTTGGTGTGTAGGGGGATCGGGGGAAGACAGTATAGCACAGAAAAGGCAAATAGCGACTCTGTGACCTATTATTATACTGATGGGCAGTGACTGCAATGGGGTATGGAGCGGATACGATAATATGGGTGAATGTAGTAACCACATTGTTTTTTCATCTGAAACCTTCATAAGAGTGTATATCAATAATACCTTTAGAAAAAGAAAAAGAAAAAAAAAAGATGACCAGAGGTCTGGAGATTTCCCTCATGCCACAGTTCTCTGATAAGACACCTCACTCACAGTTCAAAAACTGGTTATTCTGGACTAAACTTATAGGAAGGTAAGGGAGCTTGAAAGAAAACATAAAAAATTCCTTTCCCACATGCAGAACACCATCAGAACAACCCACACAACAGAAAAGAAAAACTAGAACATTACTCAAAAGATATGGATAAATCAGCTGACCCTGGTAATCTTCACTTTCATCTGAGACATATACTCTGGATCGAATCCTCTCTTTGGGATCCTTGGCATATTGTGGCCTGTTGTCCTTAAACGCTGAAGGATCCTCACTTTTCTAGATGTTTTGATGCCTGGATTCCTCACCTTTATTCAGCATCAAAAGGCCTGAGAGACAACCATGATTATAAGGTTTCTGTATGTCATCTGAGGGAGAGCAAACACACCAAGTCAAGGGTTTTCAAAGTATAGCCCCAGAACCTCCAGAGCTCCTGAGATGCTGTCAGGGGGCGCATGAGGCTAAAATTGTTTTTGTAATAAAATTGAGACATCATTTGCATTCTTCACTGTTTCTGACATTTACAAAAGCAATGCTGGGTAAAACCTGCTGGCATTTTAACAGAAATCAACACAGTGGCACCAAACTGTACTAGTGCTTATTGTATTCTTCACCAGCATTCACTCCCACTTAAAAATGTCAGGTTCACTTAAAAATCTCCTAATGAGTCAGTTTAACCAAGCAATTTTATTAAATCTCAACCCTGAGTACATGTATTTTTCATAAGCTGTGTCAAAATAGGAAGTGCACACAAAGTCCTTCTCCAATCTGCAGGTTGTCTCAAGGACAAGAATTTGTATGCCTGAGTATGACTATAGTATGATTCTATAGCTGAACTAGCGTCTTCCTTCATGCAACACCACTTTCACGTGAAAGAGTGACTGACAAACTAGCTCGCAGATATTTTCTTAACAGCAGATCAAGCAAATGTGTCATTTCAAAGAAAACTGACAGTATATGTTACCAACAATAAAAATTGGAGCTTTGAAGCAAAAATTAGAATTTTGGACAACTTCAATCCACCACAAGATGCTGACAACTTTACAATATCTAAAGACTTTTCTGATGAAATGGAAAATGATATAAACAATTGTGATTTTTTGATGTTATATAATAAACTGTATCAACATTTGAAAGAGCTATATAATTTAGTTACCTAATATTTTTCAGATGATCAAGGAATGATGCTGCAAAATTACACATGGATAAAAGATCCACTCGAAGTGCAAGACAGACAAATGGATTTTAATATACAGAGGACAAAAATTCATTGACGTGTTCTCAGAGTTGAAATTGCAACTTTAAGAAACTACCTCTTGTTCAGTTATGATTTAGTATCAAAGAAGAATATTCACTATTATCTAAAAAGACTAATGAGTCCCTTGTGTTGGGAGTTCTGTGGGCTTCTGTGGACTGCAAGACTATTTCCTTCCCCAGTGTGGGAAAGTTTTCAGCAATTATTTCTTCAAAGACACTTTCTATCCCTTTTTCTCTCTCTTCTTCCTCTGGTACTCCTATAATGCGAATATTGTTCCGTTTGTATTGGTCACACAGTTCTCTCAATATTCTTTCATTCCTAGAGATCTTTTTTTCTCTCAGTACCTCAGCTTCTTTGTATTCCTCTTCTCTAGTTTTTATTTCATTTATCATCTCCTCCACCATATCCAATCTGCTTTTAACATTGCCCATTGTGTTCCTCAAGGATTGGATCTCTGACCGGAATTCATTCCTGAGTTCTTGAATATCTTTCCATACCTCCATGAGCATGTGAATGATTTTTATTTTGAACTCCCTTTCAGGGAGAGTCATAAGGTCCATATCATTAAAATCTTTCTCAGGAGTTGTGTTCATAATTTTACTCTGGACCAGGTTCATTTGGCATTTCATATTTGTGTATGGAGCCCTCTAGTGCCCAGAAGCTCTACTCTCTGGAGCTGCTTAGCCCCTGAACCAATGTCAGGGATTGTAGGGGAGTGGTATTGGTGCCTCAGGGGAGGAAAGGGCTGATTCCTGGTTCCTGGATGCTATGCCTGTCTCCACTGTCTGAACCGGTGCCTGAGCACACAGGTATAAGCCTCTGTGCTTTGCATTTTAAGTTGCTGTAGACAGATCCCCCCTCCGTTTGGCCCAACACCAGGGAAGGGCTTCCAGGTTTTCAAGCCCAGTGGGGCGGGCCAGGCGAAAAGTGCAGTCTGGTGCTTCCTTCTTTCCTATTGCTCTTTTAGGATTCGTTTTTTTAACTATATTTTCATATTATATGTGGTTTTGCGAGGAGTTCCCTGTCTCACCTCTCACACCGGTACTTTGAATAAGCAGTCATCCACTTCTGCTCTCCCGTGTGTCTCGTGACCCGACCTTTATGTAGTACTTTGAAATGTTCACTTCATTTAAATCTTTTGTAACCCTGTGAACTGGCAGGACAGATATTTTAATGTGCCTTTGAGGACCTCTTTTTTTGGTGGTGATATCAAAGTGGATCAAGAAGTGTCAAGTCCTCGACTTCCGGGAAGATGGCGGCGTAAGCAGGGTGGCAGAAATCTCCTCCCAATACTATATATATCTATTGAAATACAGCAAATACAATTATTCCTAAAAGAGAGATCAGAATACACAGGAAAACGCACACCGTGCAGCTACACCTGAGAGGACTTGGCACCTTGGGAGGCAGGTAAGATACGGAGCCGCGACCCAGCGGGACCTGAGCATTAACCCACCCCAGCGCACCGGCGGGAGGAGAGGATTCAGAGCCGGGAGGGAGTGGAAGTACAGGCCCGCGAAATAACCAGCCCCGGTGAACTGCACGGAGAGCACTGACTCACATCGCGTGGTGTAGCGGAAATTGGAGAAACAGAGGGTGCAGGGTCTGAGTGGGGAACACGCGAGGGTAATTGCAGCCGGCTGCAGGGAAGTAAAAATAAAAGAAAAGCGCGTGCGTTTTTCAGCAGTCTTAAAGAGACAGGAGCCCAGCGGAGGAGCCAGATCGCCCTGGCACACTCAGTCCAGCAGGCTTGGGGAGTTTCGGACCCCTTAGCTGGCGACTGGGAAAGGGTGGCCGCACTTAGACTTTCCACAGATCAACAGCCTCCCATTCGTTCCAACCACGGCCAGAACTATAAAGGGCCCTGTGGAGCGGCGCGGCCACGGCTGTGCAATAGTGGAGCAACAACGCCACCTACAGCATCCCCACAGAATACACTCCCAGTGGGCGTGGTTTTTTGTTTTTGCTTTTTGTTTCTTCTCTTTCTTTTTTCTTTTCTTTCTTTTTCTTTCCCCTCTTTTTAAAGTCTCAAAGAGCCAAGCTGACATATGTGGCAACTACCAGCGACCACTTCTATAGCCATGAAAAGACAGAGGAACATGATCCAGACGAAGATCAACCAGACAACACAAGAGAGGGAGCCTGAGGGGATGGATATGCATAGTCTTCCTGAAAAAGAATTCAGAATAAAAGTCATAACCATGCTGACGGATCTACAGAGAAATGTGCAAAGGCTGAGGGAGGAAGTGAGGGAAGCGAGGAAAGACAATGCAGAAATCAGACAAGCCATTGATGGGCTTAACAGCAGACTGAATGAGATGCAAGAGACTGTTAATGGAATAGAAAACACAATAGGAATACAAAGCAGCTGAGGCAGAGAGAGGTAAAAGGATCTCTAGGAATGAAAAAATGTTAAGACAACTCTGTGACCAATCCAAACGGAACAATATTCGCATTATAAGAGTACCAGAGGAAGAAGAGAGAGAAAAAGGGATAGAAAGTGTCTTTGAAGAAATAATTGCTGAAAACTTTCCCAAGCTGGGGAAGGAAATGATCTCACAGTCCACGGAAGCCGACAGATCTCCCAACACAAGGGACCCAAGGAAGACAACACCAAGACACATAATAATTAAAATGGCAAAGATTAAAGATAAAGACAGAGTATTAAAAGCAGCTAGAGAGAGAAAAAAGATCACCTACAAAGGAAAACCCATCAGACTATCATCAGACTTCTCAACAGAAACCTTACAGGCCAGAAGAGAATGGCATGATATATTTAACATAATGAAACAGAAGGACCTCGAACCAAAAATATTGTATCCAGCACGATTATCACTTAAATATGACAGAGGGATTAAACAATTTCCAGACAAAGGAAAGTTGAAAGAGTTTGCCTCTCATAAACCACCACTACAGGATATCTTAAACAGACTGCTCTAGAGGGAAGCACCCCAAAGGCTAAAAAGATGTCACCAGAGAAAATAAAATCATAGCAAAGAAAGCAGACCATCCAAATACTAACTAAAGGCAAAGAATAAAACACCTAATATATAAAGAATGGAGGAGGAAGAATAGGAAGGGAGAGATAAAGAAACATCAGACAGTGTTCACAATAACTTAACAAGAAAGTTAAGTTAGATTGTTAGATCATAAAGAAGCAACCCTTGAACCTTTGGTAACCACGAATCTAAAGCCAGCAATGGCAATAAGTACATATCTATCAATAATCACCCTAAATGTAAATGGACTGAATGCACCAATCAAAAGACACAGAGTAACAGAGTGGATCAAAAAGCAAGACCCATCTATACGCTGCTTACAAGAGACTCACCTCAAACTCAAAGATATACACAGACTAAAAGTGAAGGGATGGAAAAGATATTTCATGCAAATAACAAAGAGAAAAAAGAAGGTGTTGCACTACTTGTATCCGACAAAATGGACTTCAAAACGAAGAAAGTAGCAAGAGATAAAGAAGGACATTACATAATGATAAAGGGGTCAGTCCAACAAGAAGATGTAACCATTATAAACATATATGCACCCAACACAGGAGCGCCAACATATGTGAAACAAATACTAACAGAATTGAAGGAGGAAATAGACAACAATGCCTTCATTTTAGGAGACTTCAACACACCACCCACTCCAAAGGATAGATCAACCAGACAGAGAATAAGTGAAGACACAGAGGCACTGAACAAGACACTAGAACAGATGGACCTAACAGATATCTACAGAACTCTGCACCCAAAAGCAACAGGATACACATTCTTCTCAAGTGCACACGGAACATTTTCCAGAATAGACCACATACTAGGCCACAAAAAGAACTTCAGTAATTTCAAAAATATTGAAATCCTACCAACCAACTTCTCAGATCACAAAGGTATAAAACTAGAAATAAATTTTAGAAAGAAACCAAAAAGGCTCACAAATACATGGAGATGTAACAACATTCTCCTAATGAATCAGTGGGTTAACGACCAAATCAAAACAGAAATCAAAAAATATATGGAGACTAATGACAACAACAACACAAAGCCACAACTTCTGTGGGATGCAGCAAAGGCAGTTCTTAGAGGAAAGTATATTGCAATCCAGGCCTATTTAAAGAAGGAAGACCATTCCCAAATGAACAGTCTAAACACACAATTATTGAAACTGGACAAAGAAGAACAAAGGAGGCCCAAAGTCACCAGAAGGAGGGACATAATAAAGATCAGAGAAGAAATAAATAAAATTGAGAAGAATAGAAAAAAATCAATGAAACCAAAAGCTGGTTCTTTGAAAAAATAAACAAAATAGATAAACCCCTAGCAAGACTCATTAAGAGAAAAAGAGAATCTACAAACATAAACAGAATCACAAATGAGAAAGGAAAAATAATGGCGGACCCCACAGAAATACAAAGAATTATAAGAGAATATTATGAGCATCTGTATGCTAACAAGCTGCAAAACCTAGAAGAAATGGACAACTTCTTAGAAAAATACAACCTTCCAAGACTGACCAAGCAAGAAACAGAAAAACTAAACAGACCAATCACCAGCAACGAAATTGAATCGGTAATCAAAAAACTACCCAAGAACAAAACCCCCAGACCTGACGGATTCACCTCTGAATTCTACCAGACATATAGAGAAGAAATAACACCCATTCTCCTTAAAGTTTTCCAAAAAATAGAAGAGGAGGGAATACTTCCAAACTCTTTGTATGAAGCCAGCATCACTCTTATACCAAAACCAGGCAAAGACCTCACCAAAAAAGAAAATTACAGACCAATATCCCTGATGAACGTAGATGCAAAAATACTCAACGAAATATTAGCAAACCGAATTCAAAAATACATCAAGAGGATCATACACCATGATCAAGTGGGATTCATTCCAGGGATACAAGGATGGTACAACATATGAAAATCCATCAACATCATCCACCACATCAACAAAAACAACAAAAACCACATGATCATCTCCATAGATGCTGAAAAAGCATTTGACAAAATTCAGCATCCATTCATGATTAAAACTCTCAACAAAATGGGTATAGACGGCAAGTACCTCAACATCATAAAGGCCATATATGACAAACCCACAGCTAACATCATACTTAACAGCGAGAAGCTGAAAGCTTTTCATCTAAGATCGGGAACAAGACAGGGGTGCCCACTCTCTCCACTGTTATTCAACATAGTACTG